>CM044908.1:40087050-40554550 GCA_024500145.1 Gentiana dahurica var. dahurica
GTAAAACTTGAAGAAGACTTTAGCTAATACATGTATCTAGACGTATAAAATCAGAAAATATGCTATACAAAACATGGCTGATTAATACTACCTAGAGCCTCTCCAACCGAAGGGAAAACAGGAAGTCTTAAGTAAACATTTATCTAAAGGTTATTAACTGTACAACGCTTATTAAGATCTGATTAAGAGAACAGTTCCCCTGAAACAGCTACACAACATCACATGGACATGCAGCCAGCACCATCAACATTTTTATGAGGAAACAAATGATAATATGGTATACAAAACATGGCTACAAACCAGATTGTAACAAACCATGGATGCCAATTAAGTGAAAGAGCACATGTATTATGCAACCACAACACTGAAACAAAATTATAATCACACAACATGCATGTCAATGAAGGAAATAAAACCACCAAGATTAAGCCTAACCTACAATTAAAGCCTCCCAAACATACCAGTAAGAAGTTTGTTTCTGTGAATCACCCACAGAGCTGATATTTTTTCGTTGTAAGAGCCGACTTGAAAGCAGTATAGGATGAGAGAAGTGAAGCAACTGCTGGTCCTATTTAAAGGCCAGTTAGTTACGGTTCCAGAATAATCACCCCCCTAAAAAAAAAGATTGTTCAATTAAATAAAATTTAAGCTGTACTGAGAAGGGCCAAATTTCTACACAGCAAACAACACGCAGCAGTCAATCTACAGCAATCAATTACTTCTCGCCAGCTTCTGTGAGGGTTTGTCAAAGTACTCGATTTCAACTCCACCTAAGCACTATCGAGAATGAATCTGAACCGCACACGTGAGTACTTCGTGTATCCAGTGGCGAAATCTTCCATCTTTCCGCCTGCACCAGATCAAATCGGACATGGGAGGAGCAGAGCAAGAACGGGTAGGAAAAGAAGAGGTTCAACCACCGTCCAGAAAGGAAACCACTCCCGTCCTTTTTTCTTTTTTGAGTATATAATCTTATTTGTTTTGAGTATATATTTTGTTTTTTGAGTATAATATTTGTTTTAGGGAAAAAGTAAAGAAAAAAAAAAAATTGGCTATATATTTTTACACTATCGTATGCGGTTTGACTTAAGATACAATACAACACACCTCAAACACACTGTCGACATTCCTCAACAAAGCACCGACACTCCTCGACACTCATGAACCAATTTTTGAAATTTATTTTTTGGGTTAATGAACACTAATTTTGAGCCAATCAAATTTGTTAACCGGTGAACAACCAATTTTTTAAGCACTATATAACGGTCGAATATCTTTTTTACACACTCACAGAGTTGAGCTAAGACGCCGGCAACGCAACGCGTCGTTAATTTTGTATTTGTTTAGGTGTATTTACGTTCGATTAAGGATGTTCACGTTCGATTTGTTCATATTTTTGTTTTGAAAATAGGTAAAACCGGAGCGAACCAAACCGTGAACACACCTAAACAACCACAATATGTTCCAACACCGTACAAAGGTCGAATAGTTGTTTTAAATATTTATAGGGTTTATATATTACTTATATGACACGTTTTCGACACGACACGCGACGAACACACTTCAACACCTGTCTGACACATGTCGGTTGATAAAGATAATATTAATTAGAAATTTAATATCCGACACGCCTTCAATACGATGTCGACATGACCCCGACACTCTATGACACTCTTGAACCAAACGTTTACATTTCATTTTATTAATTAATTTTATTTTTTTTCAATGGAAACATAAAAATACATGATGTCTATTTTTATAACACTTTAACAAATAGTACGTCGGATTAAGTTTATATGTTTGACATGGTTGGTTTTGATTTCATATTTTTTCGAAAATAATTTAATCCGAAGTAAATCGAACCGTGACACCCATAAACAAAGACAAAAGACATTATTTTATGGGAAACTCGAAATAATACATTCCATATTTCACATGATAATGTGGTATGAAGGGAGCATGTCCCAAAAAAAAAAAAAAAAAAAAGGGAGACGTGGGTTGATGTGTATAACACATTTTCGACTCGACACACGACCAACATCGTTCAATACGTGTCGGCCGATAAAAATAATATTATTTAGAATTTTAATATCCGACACACCTCCAACACGATGTGAACACGACCCCAACACTCTCAATACCTCAATGAAAATGTCAAAATACATGAAGTCTATTTTTATAATACTTTAATAAATAACACGGCGCAACAAGTTTATATGTTTCTTGACGATAAACAACCATTTTTACTATTCGCAGCATTTTGAAGGACAACCATAATATGTTCCAACACCGTACAAAGGTCGAATAGTTGTTTTAAATATTTATAGAGTTTATATATTACTCATACCATTTGTTTTTAAATCTCGGAGATCGGTACGAATTTTTCTTTGGATAAATTGGATTTTATTTACAGCATAACCTGAACCGCCTAACCGAATTGAACAAAACCAATTCATTCATAAACCGAGCCGAACAAAACTGTTTATGATTATGATATATATGATTTGTTTTGATTTCATATTTTGGTTTTCAAAATAGGTAAGACAAAAGTAAACCGAACTGTGAATATTCGTAAATAAATACAATATAGGAGTAGGCAAGAAGGCAAAAAAATAAAATAAAAAATAAACCGAACCATGAATATCTGTAAATAAATACAATATGGGAGTATGCAAAACAACAACACAAAAACAAAAACAAAAAAAAAAAAAAAACAAAAAAAAAGAGAGAAAATTTGCTGGACACGTGGCATGTTGGGAGAATGCTCCCAACAAAAAACAAGAAAAGGGGGACGTGGCTATATTCCTTAACCCAATCACTTTTATAATTTGTAGTATTTCGGAAGTCAATTACAATTTCTTTTGACACCATATAAAGGTCGAATATCTATTTTACATATTCATAGAGTCTACGTATTACATTTTTAAGATTTTAGAGTCTACGTATATATACATTTTTTCCTTTCCACCGAATCGAATCGAATCGAATTAAACCGTTTATGATTATGATATATATGGTTGATTTTGATTTCATATTTTGGTTTTCGAAATAGGTAAGACAAAAGTAAACCGAACCATGAATATCCATAAATAAATACATTATAGGAGTAGGCAAGAAGGGAAAAAAAAAGTAAAAACCGAACCGTCAATATCCGTAAAATAAATACAATATAAGAGTAGAAAGAAAAAAAAAATAAAAAAATAAAAAAAATTGCTCTACACGTGGCATGTTGGGAGCATTCTCCCAACAAAAAGCAAGAAGAGGCGTGGATCATTGGGGAGCTTCTTGCTCCCCAATTAATAGATAGGTATATATATATATATATATATATATATATATATATATATATATATATATACACACTAGGCAGGCGTACTATGCGATGCACGGTGGGCCCTTTATATTATGTTTTTACCAGTTTATAGTTTCGGCCAATTCAATTGTGATGCAATTAATCGAAATTTTCCGTTGGAATTATGCTGCGTAGTTGACATGATGAAAGTGGTAGCTCTAATATACATTCCAAAAGTAATTTTATAGATTATTACATACCTACCAACCCTTTCTTCGGCCTTGCTGAAGCTACTTTACACCCAGAAAATCTAGTCACCTAGATATTCATCCTATTTGCTATATATTTACCAGACTGTCGTAATGTTGTCTCAAAGAGACATTGCCATGCCAGTCTCATTATCAGGTTGAGTTGCTTAATTTACATAGGCAAATTGAATGGCATCATCCTTATTTACATTCCAAAACGGATTTTTGGTTCTTCAGTCTTAAGGCTCTAGTTATGCAGCAAAAGTTAGACATTGGCCTGCCCAATTTATCTTGAAGTAGTAGTTTTAGAGAATACAAAGAAGGACCTTCCTGGCTAATTATATGGGTCAATGTTGACTCAAGGATTGAGGATTAACAATGTTTCAATTGAGATAAATCACTAATAAGGTAAATAAAACGGGTTGGAATAAGCAAGGTCATTTTGGACAATAGTTTCTATTTTTCAATCTTGGCCAATATTAATTACCAAAGCAAAAAACAAGACTAATGTTCATCATAAAACACTAAAGCTACTACAAGCTCGTCTATTTTGCTTAAACAAAAATGTCATAATTTGGTCACAAGACATAGCAAACATTCAACATTGACAAAGATACCCAGTCGCCAAAAACTTTGAGCAACATCAGACCATAAATATGACAACTTTTTTCAACCAAATAACGAATCAAGTTCTTCGAAAAGCATACAGAGGCGGAATCACACAAACCAGTCTCTACAATTCAGTTTATAGTAATACGACTACTCAATGACACATGTATTTACAGTTCAATGGATGAAGAAATAAGTAACTTTGAGATCACACAATGAAGATAATCAAATAAGAGGGATAAAAAAGATGAAGAGATTAAACCATGCTGAACCTAAAGGCTTTCCAGTGCACAAGAAATCGCGATCAACATCGATTTTTTTCTCCTGTAGAGGTCACATAAGTTTTGCTCCCATCTGACCAAATTTCCATGTCAACTGATTGCTGCAATCGGACTTCCACACCTCTCTTTTTTCAACCATTTAATAGCCTTATCAAAAGCTTTTGGTCTAATGAAGTCAAGCAACATGTGGCCATCATGCGTGATAGTCACATTCTTTTCACGGAAATCTACTACGATTTCAGCAGCAAGTTCAACACCAGTAGGGCCACCTCCACATCAGCAGAACAAGGAAAATGATAATCATTCCCAATTCAGATTGCAATAGCAACTTTTGGCAATCAAAGCCAAGAAATTTAGCTGCAGAAAAAGCATAAGCCATAACATTTAGTGATAGGTCTAAGAAGCAGATTCTCAAACTATAATTGATTAATTTTACTTATCCAACAAACATTGTTGATGTAAGCAAGTTTATGAATGTCAATAGATACCTGCTCGATATTCGTTAAGCCTGTCCTTTCAGGCTAATGGCAGAGGATCATGGTGACCAATGGCAATGACAAGATAATCATAGGATAAAGACCCGAGATCTAAACGAACTCACAAAATTATCCATCTATTGTGCATTTATTCCTATCTCCGGCCACCTGCTTCTTGCACATCTTAATAGAAAAATTAGTTGATAATTTATTAGGAATTTAGGAGCACAAATTTATAATTGACCCTCTGTAGAAAGATAGATTGATAATAATGAACATAATTTTTTTGTAGAACTGTGTGTGTGTGTGTGTGTGTGTGTGTATATATATATATATATATAAATTTTGTATATATCTGTGTGTGCATATATTTGTGTGTGCATAAATATATTTATGTATATATATGTTTTCCGTGAAAAGCATTGTGCAGGTGGGTGTTGTAGGTAACTCTTTTGGAATTTGGAATGTAGTGTTTGTTTGTCTTTTTTTTTTTCAAGGTATCGGTAAATAATCCTCGTCGTCCTCATCAACGTTTACCGATGTTGTGGAACTGAGAGGTGACGTTTGTGAATTTGAGGCATATTGGAACATAATTTGTTGTAATTCATCATCTGTTTTTGACGCATCTAGTAATGCTGCAACTTGTGTTTTTCTTTCCGAGAATTTTGTCTTTGCAGTAGGTTGGACTTGAATTTGTTGGGGTATTTGTATTGTTTGTAACCATAAAAATGGTATACCTTACCATTGAGGGTCCCCTCACCCCCGATCCCACAGGAATGGGAGGAGAGGTTAATCAGGTAACCTAGTAGCTCCAACATGGGCTGCCTATTAAACCAATGCACTGAAGGGTGTTATCAATCGGAAATCAACCCCTTACGGGAATCGAACCGCTGACCTCCAGCTTAAGTTCCAGGCTGAATTACCACCCATGCCTTCATCACTAGGCCATATCTAGGGGATGTATTGTTTGTAAACATTCCTCCATGTGTTACAATATTGCATTTTTCCCACCATCTTCCTTATATCTTCGTCGGATAAGTTGAATAGGATGATCAGAATAATCTAACTACCAATTCACAATCTATGGTAGATAGAATTTTGTACTTAAAGTTACAAATACTGGAAATCTTTTTCTGCCTCGGAAGGCTTGTACTTTGTTTTGAAAATGCTGAATGATTCAAGCATTGTTGGTTTTTGTATTTCGGGTACTGAACCAAAGCAATCCCACCACTGAACCCACCATGATGGAAATTTTGAGATATCCATAATTTTTGTGTCGAAATGCATCAACCAAGTATGATGATTGTTTTGATTTTGAATGAAAAAAGCATTGAACCATGCCTGTTGATATTCCCAATAGTTGAATGTAGTTTTATAAAAAGGTTTTCTTTGTATTCTTCTGGGAAGGCAATAGGCTCAGAAGGAGCTCCATACCAATCTCTGTTGAGTATTTGGTGGTACACTTGTATAGTGTTGATTAATTTTCAAAAGTAATATTCCCTCTGTTAAAGCTTTTATAAGTATTTTATCTCATAAAGTTTTATTTGAGTATAAGTTTTTTTACATGGTCCCTTGTTATCTATTTTATTAATAATTCATTAACATGTTTTATTAATTATTTAAAAATATTTAATTACTTGTATAATCTGCTGGACCAACTTAAATCTAGTCTGCCAATTGTTTTCTTATTTCCAGCCCGTTTTTGTTTTTATTTAAGTCCGGCCCAACTCCTTTTTGTCTGCATACCCAAGTCCATACTATACACACTTCAAACACCAAAATAAATCTGAAAAACCTGCTTCATTTGTCAGCCGCCCCTAATTTCGTCTAGAACCCTAAATCTCCAAATCCACCGTTTCTTCGTATCGTATCCCCTCATTCAATGTTCGAATATCTCAAAATCTGCCTTCTCTCATTCCGTATACAGAAGGATTCGAAGCATTCATTGCTTCTTCAAATCAATGGAAACACGTTTTCATTCTGAAAAACGTGATGGCCCTGATTCAATTGAAGAATGGTGAAATCGTTCCATTTAGTGCTTCGATTCACTTCCATTTTCTGTGTTGATTTGATTCTTCTACACTAATTGACGATTCGATGTGCAAGATATGATAAAGATGGAAAGTCTACCTTGATTCAAAGCTCTGTGCTAAGAAAGAAATGAAATCGGGGATTTCATCACCCCGATTTCATGGTGATTCTGCGGAATTTCAAAATAAGCCATCAGTCCTTGTTCATTCAGCATGTTGAAAAGATGAGTCATTGACTGCTACGAGTCATCCAAGCCCGATTTTCTGAAATATGCAGTCAACCCCAAATCAGGTCGTATCTCTTCTGCTTCAAATGTTAATATCATCTCTTTATTATGCTGATTTGGATTCGATTTCTGCGTGATTTTGTCTTATTGGCCATTTTGCAGAAGTACAACCAAGAAACACGTTTTCACGTGATGTCTGGTTCAGTGACCGATCAATGACTGAATGTATACACCAATTCAGTCCTGATTCACTGTGGATTGAAGTATTTCCATTTTCAAAATCGGTGGTGCTCTTTACAGTGACTCAATATTCACAAACCGGTGAATCCCTACCCGGTTTGCTCAGGTATAAGGCTTGACCCTTCTTGGAGTACGGATTAGGTAATTTGACTGGGGGTCTTACTCCCTAGGAAGTCAAGGGTCTAGTCAATGCTGAGGGTAGTCACCCAATGATGCCCTAATATTAAATTCAGACCATTTGGCATCATATTTGGTTTTGAATTTGGTTTTAGGATTAGGTCAGTTCAATTGAGGTAAGTTTCTAAATGTGTCAAATTGAACCATGACCAAACCAGTGCCTTTCCACCGTGCTATTGAGTCAAAAGGAAGTCGATCGGTTTAAGTGATTGCTTAATTAACCAATGAGTTAGGCCCAACGGTCGATTATTACTCTCTCTCTTAATTGCCTAACGGCCCTTCTTTAGAGTGTATACATAAGACTTTGGACCTCGGACAAAGCGCCGGTTAATTATGGTCCGGAAAATCACGAAATTAAGTGCCTCGGATTTTAAGGATTTCCTTTTGATCCTGTTCTCACGGACCTTAGAGGTTCAAGCTATACCTCTAAGGCTATAAATAACCGATCATATCACAAGGATTGCAACAACTCGAATAACCTTCTTGAGCAATCCTACATTCCCCAAAAATTTTTTCTTTTCCGGTTCTTGTCAAGAAGTCGGAAGTTGAGTCTAATAGCTCGGTTGGCTTGTGATCAAAGCTTGATTTCGGTCCTACTTGTTGAAAGGAGTGGTACCAATCAACAACTTAGATAGAATCGGATGAGGTCTTTTTGTTCTTCTTTTTGGGGTAACACATTGACTCAATCCTGTTTACTTTTACATTTTGTGATTTTAGTGTCGCTCTTGTTTTGTGCTTGATAGTAGTCCGATTGATACTAGTCTTGACCGTGTTCTACGATGCTCATTACTGTGTTTTGAAAGCTTTGATTCTGTTTGATCATCCTTGATTAATGTAGTAGATGTAAGATTAATTGGTGCAAGTGCCAAATTAATCTTGCCTAGTGAACCTTTATGCGTGCCTTAAGTCGTGTGAAGGATAAAAAAGCTGAAGTCTTGATTTACGTAGTCTTTTGCTTGATCCCCATAATTATGTTGGTTCGCTTTTGAACTTCAACATACACTTTAGTGTTGTTGTTATTCAAAATTGGAACACCCCTGTGTTTATACTTTGTGCCCGCAAGATTATCTACCCCTTGTGTACTGTTGAATTCTTGAACTGATCTTGCTGCACCTTTAACCAATGCTCACGCCTACAAATTTACTGCATTATTTGAACACCTTGTAATAGTGTAGGTTATAATCTTTTATTGTCTTTGAACATTGTATTCGATTAGAGTAAGATTAGTCCGATAATTTGGTTGTTTCAACCTAATTATCCTCTTGAATCTTGGTGAAAGCTTAGCCTTGATCTGTTGATTATTGTGGTGTACCGTTTGATCCTTGTAATTTTCTTAAATCTGCAAAGACCGTGAAATCTTTCAATGTACTAAGTTTGTATCAATCTTAGAACTCTGTGAGTATTTTTAATACATCTCTGCTTTATTGAATCTTTGTTGTTTCCATATCAATCTGTTGAAGTCAAATTTTAGTGACGCCTCTCAAACATCACTATAAATCTTTGTTAAATACAATACGCCTCGCAAGTTTTACGCTTGTCACATATTTCCTTTTGAATCGTCACGCAAGTTGTCTACTTGAATATTTATTGATTTGTCAATATGTTTTTGATCAAATAATATTACTTTACTATTAACTTGTTTGCACAACTTGGTTTGTTGTATCATGCTATATTAATTTGATCACACATGAATTATTTTTGATCACTAAGGTTTTATAACACAAGCGAATAACCGACTAAGTTAGCTTCCGTCTTAGTTATTTAGTACTTGTGTTGAATTATCGAAAAAGAGTTTATAAATTGGTCAACACTCTATTCACCCTCCCCTCTAGAGTGTTTACTTGCGTCATTATCGATCCAACAATTGGTATCGAGCGAGGTCACCTAGTGATCAAGTTCTTGATATCACTTTGTTTGAGTATTTTTTAGTTATTTCCTCGATTTACACTTGATCTTGAGTTTTGTAATCACTTTTTCAATCAAGTTAGATCATCAACGACTCATCACTTTTCTAAGGGTTCATTTTTGATTGATTCCTTTGTTTACTGTTGGTCCCTTGGAAAGGCTAACACAAGTTTAGAGGGGGGGGGGGGGGTGAATAAACTTGTCCCTAAAACTGGATTTTAAACAACTTAAAGTTCTGTTATAACTTGTGTGGAGTTAAGCTGACAAAGCTGAGATTATGTCAAACTGACTTAAGCTGAAACTGAGTCAACCGGTAGCGGATATAATTCTAGCCTTTTTCTTGATCTTGTTATTCTTTTACGAAAGCTGAGTGCTGTGAACTGAATTCTGATGAATGTCAATTGTGAACTGTGAGGTGTATAACAATCAAGTATCAAAATGTTGTAAGTAAATGCTGAATAAATAAATAAATGCGTAAGGTAAATAAGGCGGATGTTATAGAGGTTCCAGGTGGTGTAATCCTGTACGTCCTCTCTTCCCCTGTGGTGCGGAGGAAAATTCCACTAGAACTTCTTGAGGTGAACTGTTACAAAAAGTCCTAAACAATAGTCCTTGGCTAATCCCTAGCGTCACTATCTAAACAGTTGTAGAACAGATAGAATTGCTGCTCTTTAAATGCTTGAACCACTGGTCCTTAGAGGGTAGGATTGCCTCTTCACTAGCTACCACCACAAACACAGTCTACCCGACTGCTTGTCACAATTGTCTTTGGTGAAACCTTCCCGGTTTGCTTCACAGTCTAAAACCTTTGATGTAGAATCAAAGTTGGGTTGAGAATCAATAAATTGATTCTTGTTTGTGGTTCTTCAAAGTGTTGGATTCTTGATAAATTCTTTGTAGCTTGAACACTTGAAGAAATACTAGATATGATCTTGTTATAGTTATGAGATGATAGCAATTCGAATAAAATGGACTAATGCACAAAATTGCTCGTTGATTCTTGTATATTATGTTATTTATCCTTGGTGCAAAGTCTTCTATTTATAGTGTGAGGTCCAACGTTCATCTGGCTTAAATTCGAATTGTATATACGTCTCTTTTGTAACGGCTATATTTTCTGACTGTTAAGGCCATATTTATATGATTATTAAGGGTTTATTTCATTATTATTTTCCCCACATTTGCGTAATTTACATGAGAATTAAGGGTTTAAGTGTAATTATTTAATAAAGATGATTTTAAGAGGGTTGTATGCAAAATTGATGATTTTAAGTGTTAATTTGATGGAATTATTATTATTTGGATTTTATTACATTTTTGCATTGTTTATTTATCGTGTAGGAGTTAATTTTCGTGCATATAATGAGGATAAATGAAGCTCAAGTCGAATTATTCAAGATAGAGTTGGAATTGGCTCAAAGAAATTGGATAAAGATGATGAAATCCGACCCTCAGCATCTTGGACGAGCGTTCGTGCAGCGTCCATTCCAGACGGGCGTTTGATAAAGTGGACGAGCGTCCGGAATTGTATTTTACATTCAGAGAGTTCAGACGGAGGATGAACGAGCGTTTACTCAGCGTCCAGGCATTCTGGACGGGCGTCCATAAGACCAGACGAGCGTCCGTTGCCGACTTAACCCTAACCGACTTGAAACTCTATATAAAGCGGCAGCCCCAACCCTAATTCATATACCATATAATTGAGATCGAAAATTCACCAAAAAGCTGCGGCCAGAGAACCCTAATTTCACAGAGATGCAAATCTCCCAACCAACAATCATCTTCAACATGATTGTTGGCTAAAAGCCTTGCAGTGAGTCGACGGAGGAAGCCCATCATCAACACAACCAACTAGAGGAGTTCGATGCTTATGTTTAGTGAGTTTAATTCATAGTTTTTCATTACTTTGGATCTGTTTTATGTTGTTTAAGTTTTATTGAATTAAGATTTGATGAAACGATCTATGTTTATTTTATGCTTGAATCAATATATGAAAGTATGTTATTTGAGTTTGATTTTATTCAAAGTAATGCATCTAATTGTGTTGTAAGAGATTATGCATGATTAGTTGAGTAAGAGTTTGGAAACAATCTCGTGATCCTGTTTTGATTGCATGTTTAGTTTATTTGAAAAGATAAACGAAACCCTAGAATTTGATTGAAGATATTTAATTGAATTCGTGAATAAATCACTACTAAAAACTATGTCTTTTTAGATCACCATCTAGTTGGGATTGTTGGTTGATAGGTGAAATCCAGTCGCCTTGCTGTGTTTTCCTTTAATTGTTTTAATCGAATCGTTTAGATTAAGTTTAGTTAAGTTCTAGTTTTTATAAACCCTAATTTCCTGCAACTTTTCTGCAATTTTCTGCTCCAGTTCGTATTTAGACGCTCGTCCGCAATAGCAGACGCCCGTCCGTTAGATTCCGTTTTCAGACGCTCGTTCACTTTAGTGAACGCTCGTCCGTTTTTCTGTTTCCTTATTTTTCAGCTTGTTTTATTTCTGTTTTCTGTTTTCAATTCTTAGGTTTAGGTTTTAGTTAGTTTCAGCCTTAGTTTAGTAGTTCAGTTAGTAATTGTGACATACTCGATAGAATAATTGTTCTTTGAATCCGATAAACATTCCACTCCCTTAGGACGACCCGATAACATCCTATACTACGATCCTTATACTTGGGGTGTTTCGGTTTATAAATTTAAAACTAGTTTTTACCGAACACTGACCGTTCTCCTGTGTCAGTAACTCATCCAATGAAATTGCTTCCTTTACAACGTTCGACTGTACTTTCAGTTTGTTGGATGACTGACATATAAAACTGAGTTTCCTTATCAGTTTTATACTGAGTTTTTCACTTGTCAGTTTCCTAACTGACTCGGAGCATTAACTGAGATTTTACTCTTCTTCAAATATCAGTACTCCAGTTTTCATCTGATTATCATTGACTTAATCAGAGTACACCATAACTTATTATCATCTAAGAATTCATTGTCCTTATGATTCTTAGGTCTTCATACAAGATCTATAAAGTCAGTTCAGGTCACCACAATCTTGCCTGAAGTCTAACTTTACAGTCTCGACTTGTAATCTTCATAACTGAGTTTGAGCCCTCAGTTCTTCAATCTTCAATAACTGAGTCTGTGTCCCTCAGTTCTTCAGTCTTCTAGATAAGCCAACCGAGTCTGTAACTCTCAGCGAACTTACCTTCTTCAGTTCCATGTAGGTGTATTCTGAGTCAGTTTGCTTGTCTTGATGATTTCCAGTTTTCAGTTTTACGACACACTATCTATTACAGTACTTGTCTGATGTAACCTATATAAATATCAGACTCTAGTAAAACTTATACATTCAGTTCTAGACATCTTTTAGCTTTTCACTATAACAGCTGGCTTCAGCCTTTCATCAATGGGGTTAAGATAATACTTTAAACAAATAAGATGAATTATCATCAAAACATAAATTTATTTCCAACACACACTCCTTACGCTATCACTTAATTCTTGAGGCTGTAATAATAAATTTATTTAGGTAATCTCACACATCACAATGTTTACTTTCTGTCCATTAATAATTGTTTCTTGATATTCCATAAAAATTTTAATTTAAAAAAATTTCATCATATATATCATAGACTTTGCATTGTATCACTACATTTTATTTTGCACATAATATTGCATTGTAACTGCATTCATTTAGCCTTAGCACATATTAAATAAATTTTTTTTTTTACTTGCCTTATCTTCCATGGCATCTACCATGACCTCACGGGAGGGCTTGTCCTTGGCAAGACCACCTTACTTTGACGGGTCCGGGCATATGGAATGGAAGAACTCAATGCGGCTTCACATTGAGTCAATGGACTACCAATTGTGGAGAATTATCAAAAATGGTCCATTGATTCCTACGAAGTCCGTCACTGAGGGTGGGACTACCACTCAAGTTGCCAAGCTTGACCATGAACTCGTTGATGATGACTTTAAAAAGTTGTCAGTAAATTCGAAGGCCATGGCCATTCTTGTCGACTCTCTTAGTCCCGGAGAGGCTCATACGGTTAACTCATGTAAGTCTGCCAAAGAAATTTGGGAGACTCACTCAAAGACATGAGGGAACTTCCCGAGTCAAACGCTCCAAAATTAACGGTCTTCTAGGAGCTTTTGAAATGTTTAGAATGGAATCAAACGAAACCGTTAAACAAATGGACACTAGGTTTAACGACATAGTTAATGCACTAGAGTCGTATGGTAAGCCAATCTCGAATGAGGACCAAATCCTCAAGATTCTTAGGAGTCTTCCTCCTGAATGGGATTCCAAAGCGTATGCCATTGAGGAGGGTAAGGACGCCGACGTTCTCATGAAAGACAAACTTATCGGAATCTTGATCACTCACGAGATGCACCTTGAAACTCGTAAGCATGATAGAAACCCTCACTATAGCACCGCTCTTAGAGCTCACCAATCTGAATCGGAATCTGAATCCGAGTCATCTGAGAGTGAAAGTGACGAAGAAGTTTCTATGGCGGCCCGAAACTTCAAGAAATTCTACAAATTCCAAAAGCAAAATTCTAAGGGCGCCAAAAAGCATAGTGGAAAGCACCGTGGCAATAAGGAAAATGATTGGACCACAACTGCACAATTCTACGAGTGCAAGGGATACGGGCACATCTCAAATGCTTGTCCCAACGCCAAAAAGAATAAGTCAAAGCATAGCTCAAGCTCAAAATTAAAGTCTCATCACAAGTCAAATCACATCATCAATCCAAGAATGAGACTGAAGAAAAATCAAAAAAAAGAAAGCTATGGAGGCTACGTGGTCTGATAGTTCTGAGTCAGACATTGATAACAAATCTGTTGCTTCTGAGCGAGCTACTTTTTGCCTCATGGGTCGCTCTCAATCCACATTCGATAATGATAGTGAGGTATCTTTATCTTCAGTAGAAGAGTTGCATGATCAAATAGAACAACTTAGGACAACTCTAAAACTTAAAAATGATATGATTAGTGAGCTTAAGAAACAGCATAACGATGAAACCGTATCACTAATCAACACTCTAAGTCACTTAAAGCTTAAGCATCAAGACACCGAAATTGAGATTAATTCCTTAAAGCAAGAGGTTGTCAAACTTAAACAAGTCGTTTCAGGACTTGAAGAGGAGAATTCTCTACTCCAAGGACAACTCTCAACACTAAAAGGAAAAGGGAAGGAAGTAAGTGGTTCGGGGAACCAACCCAAACCAACTCCTCATGTCTCAACTCTGGAAAACTTGATGCCTAGGCCAATTGCCTTAGAGCGTGCTACCCAACCCCCACTTAAAGCACCCACACCACCAAAGAACGCTACATCAACACGTTCACACACTTCACAGCGTTCCTCTTCACAAAAACATGCATATATGTATGATCATAGAGGTTCAAGGATCTATGCTCAACAAAACCAAAATCATCATACTAACTATGCTACACCTAGTTTATACGCACCTACATTTCATGACCCCCGCATACACCAAGCACCCGACTACACGGTTAGACAACCTCAAGTTGACCCTTACTTGGTCAATTTGCTATTTTGGCAAGATCAGATTCTGAGAATGCATCAGAACACAAACTATCCAATCCCACGTCACTGTGATCAGTCAACTTAGTCCACCCGGACTAAGAAGACTGGACATAAACCAAGGATACGAAAAGTATGGGTTCGGAAATATTCTCTCAAGTCTGATTCTAACTCCGAAGGTCCCAAAGTGTAAAGGGTACCATAGTCTATATTTGTTTTGCAGGTCACCAACTTCTATGTGCTGAAATGACATATCATGCAATGATAGTGCCTTAAATAAATGATTGAAAAGCAATTGGTATCATACACCTTGATACCAAAAAGGAAGTATCGTATACACTTTTACCTTAGACGTATTTTGTGGTTCATAACTTTCAATCCCGCTTTTAAAACCTTATTTGATTAATTTTCAAACTAAAGGGGAGAGAGTAGTATTAAAGCTTTTAAACAAAAATTTATTCTATGTTGAAAAGCTCTAATTAAGGGGAGCTATTATTTAGGGGGAGTGTAACTCTCCATGTTTTAAATATCCCTTAATAAAAGCTTTAAAGTGCTATTTTTAAAATAAATCAAAGGGGGAGAATGTTGAGTATTTGGTGGTACACGTGTATAGTGTTGATTAATTTTCAAAAGTAATATTCCCTCTGTTAAAGCTTTTATAAGTATTTTATCTCATAAAGTTTTATTTGAGTATAAGTTTTTTTCACATGATCCCTTGTTATCTATTTTATTAATAATTCATTAACATGTTTTATTAAATATTTAAAAAATATTTAATTACTTGTATAATCTGCTGGACCAACTTAAATCTAGTCTGCCAATTGTTTTCTTATTTCCAGCCCGTTTCTGTTTTTATTTAAGTCCGGCCCAACTCCTTTTTGTCTGCATACCCAAGTCCATACTATACACACTTCAAACACCAAAATAAATCCGAAAAACCTGCTTCATTTGTCAGCCGCCCCCAATTTCGTCTAGAACCCTAAATCTCCAAATCCATCATTTCTTCGTATCGTATCCCCTCATTCAATGTTCGAATCTCTCAAAATCTGCCTTCTCTCCTTCCGTATACAGAAGGATTCGAAGCATTCATTGCTTCTTCAAATCAATGGAAACACATTTTCATTCTGAAAAACATGATGGCCCTGATTCAATGGAAGAATGGTGAATCGTTCCATTTAGTGCTTCGATTCACTTCCATTTTCTGTGTGGATTTGATTCTTCTACACTAATTGACGATTCGATGTGCAGGATATGATAAATATGGAAAGTCTACATTGATTCGAAGCTCTGTGCGGAGAAAGGAATGAAATCGGGGATTTCATCACCCCGATTTCATGGTGATTCTGTGGAATTGCAAAATAAGCCATCTTTTAAACCTTGTTCATTCAGCATGAAAAGATGAGTCATTGACTGCTACGAGTCATCCAAGCCCGATTTTCTGAAATATGCAGTCAACCCCAAATCAGGTCGTATCTCTTCTGCTTCAAATGTTAATATCATCTCTTTATTATTCTGATTTGGATACGATTTTTGCCTGATTTTGTCTTATTGGCTGTTTTGCAGAGGTACAACCAAGAAACACGTTCATCACGTGATGTCTGGTTCAGTGACCGATCAATGACTGAATGTATACACCAATTCAGTCCTGATTCAATATGGATTGAAGTATTTCCATTTTCAGAAATCGGTGGTGCTCTTTACAGTGACTCAGTATTCACAAACAGGTGAATCCCTACCCGGTTTGCTTAGGTATAAGGCTTGACCCTTCTTGGTGTACGGATTAGGTAATTTGACTGAGGGTCTTACTCCCTAAGAAGTCAAGGGTCGAGTCAATGCTGAGGGTAGTGACCCAATGATGCCCTAAAATTAAATTCAGACCATTTGGCATCATATTTGGTTCTGAATTTGGTTTTAGGATTAGGTCAGGTTCAATTGAGGTAAGTTGCTAAATTTGTCAAATTGAACCATGACCAAATCAGGTGCCTTTCCACACTGTGCTATTGAACAGAGTCAAAAGGAAGTCAGTCGGTTTAAGTGATTGCTTAATTAACCAATGCGTTAGGCCCAACCAGTCAGTATTACTCTATCTCTTAATTGCCTAACGGCCCTCCTTTAGAGAGTATACATAAGACTTTGGACCTCAGACAAGCACCGGTTAATTATGGCTGGAAAATCACAGAATTAAGTGCCTCGGATTTTAAAGATTTCCTTTTGTGGAAATATTACTTTACATTAGTGTAACATATTAATTGTGAGACATATTAATTGTAAGACATATTAATTGTATTGTATAAACAATTAATATGTCATAAAGTAACTCTATTTTGTCTTATTAGGTAATAGACAACTCTAGCAATTAATACTAGCCGACTCTAGTAATTAATTGCTCTCTCCTAGCTTATACTCTACTAGGACCTTTCTCACTTACTTGTACCTATTTATACTCACTCTTTTATGATGAATAAACCAAGTTGAAGTTTACTCAAGTATTATTACTTTCTCAAACTCTCTTCATGGTATCAGAGACTTAAACTCCTGAATCCGCTGCAAAATTCTACTTAACCTGCTGTAACTTCTTATTTCTTATCAAGAATGTATTCATTATCTGAAGCTTCCTCACCCTCAGTAGAGTCCCAGCTGCCTCAGCAGACTAGGGTCATTGAAAACCATTCATTTACAAATCACAGACTTGACGGCAACAACTACCTGCTGTGGTCAAGAATTATGAAAATGTATATCTCAGGCCAGAGCAAGATGGGATACTTGTCTGGCTCCAAACCTGCCCCTGCTGAAACTGACCCCAAGTTTGAAGCATGGGATACAGAAAATAACCAAATCATGACCGTCCTCACGAGGTCAATGACAAAAGAGATTAGTGAGAACTTCATGATGTATGATACTGCAAAGGAGATCTGGGACAATGCCAGAGACCTTTACTCAAAAAAGGACAATACATCTGAGGTCTATGATCTTGAAGCTCAAATCCAAAATTGCAGGCAAGGAGATCTGTCTGTAACTCAGTACTTCAACCAACTATCTAAGGCATGGCAACACCTAGATATGTTGGAAATTCACCCATGGAAGGATGTAGAGGATGCTGCCTTATACAAGAATATCATTGAGAAAAAAGGGTATTCAAGTTCCTTACAGGACTGAACTCATCCCTTGATGATGTTAGAGGTAGAGTTCTGGCTACTAAACCTCTCCCCAACCTCAAATCTGTGTTTGCTGAAGTCAAACATGAGGAAAGCAGGAGTAAAGTAAAGCTTCAAAGCAACCCTGCTGATCACCCTACTGATAGCTCAGCAATGTTGGTGGTCAGGATGCCTACTGAGGTTACTGAGACTTACATGAACCCTACTTAAAAGACAGGAAAGTTGTTCTATGACCACTGCAAACGCACAAATCACACCAAGGACACTTGCTGGAAACTACATGGTAAGCCTAATTCCTTTAAACCCTCCAAACCAACCAGGGAGAGTCAGGGCAGGCATGTCAGTGAAAAAGGGAACAAAGATACCATGTTGGATGCTCAGTTTGCTGCTTTCAAAGCCTTCATTGCTCAACAAAAGGAAGGTAGTTCTATCACTGACATAGCTACTCATGCTAAAACAGGTATATTCCACTCACCTAATGATACTTGGATTGTTGATTATGGGGCTTCATCCCATATGACTGGTAACAAGAGTCTCATATCAGTTTAGGCCCTGTCATCAAACCCACAATATTAGGATTGCTGATGGATCTATCTCATGTGCATAAGGTTTTGGGAATGTTAAACTTACTGATAAGATATACCTTCAGGACGTCCTATTTGTTCCTAAATTAGACTGTAACCTTATATCTGTCAGTAGACTCACTAAAGACCTAGATTGGACAGTCTTGTTTAATGACAATCAGTGTATTTTCCAGGATCTTTCTTCACAGGAAGTGATTGGGAGAGCTAAAGCCTGCTCAGGACTATGGTCAACCCTGGTGAATACAGAAGATTGAAGACTGAAACTGCCTCAGCAGCCTGCAACCAAACCTTAGACAATATCATGTTATGGCATTATAGGCTAGGTCATCCAAGTTTTGGTTATTTAAAGTCTTTAATTCCAGAATTTTTTAAAGGATGTAACCTCAGTGACCTTCAATGTGATAATTTTCAGTTTGCTAAACTTACTAAATCTGTGTATACTAAAATAACTTATTTACCTTCCACACCTTTCACTTTGATTCATAGTGATGTCTGAGGACCCTCAAGAGTTAAAAGTATAACAGGAAAGAGGTGGTTTGTCACCTTCATAGATGACCACACCAGGATCACATAGCTGTTTTTGATGAAAGATAAATATGAAGTTGGAACCATCTTCCAAGAATTCTATAACATGGTATCCACTCAATTTGACACTAAGATTAAAATCTTAAAAACAGATAATGCCCTGGAATACTATGAGTCCAACCTCAGCACCTTCCTAAATGATAAGGGAATTGTTCACACCAGTAGTTGTGTAGAGACACCTCAG
This sequence comes from Gentiana dahurica var. dahurica, assembly GCA_024500145.1. NCBI lineage: Eukaryota > Viridiplantae > Streptophyta > Magnoliopsida > Gentianales > Gentianaceae > Gentiana > Gentiana dahurica. The sequence continues at coordinate 40,106,592 of CM044908.1, forward strand.
CAAAATGGGGTTGCTGAGAGGAAGAACAGGTACTTACTGGAGATGGCTAGATCAGTCATGTTCACCACACATGTGCCTAAATATATGTGGGGTGAAGCTATACTAACTGCCACATACCTGATTAACAGGTTACCCAGCAGAGTGTTAGGATTCAAGACTCCCATTCAAACCTTGCTGACAAGTCATTCCTGTCCTCATCCCATTGCTGACTTGCCTCCAAAGATCTTTGGATGTACTGTGTTTGTCTATATTCATGCCCAACACAGAAGCAAACTTGATCCCAAAGCTTATAAATGCATCTTCCTAGGCTATGTCAAAGATAGAAAGGGTTACGAGTGTTACTCTCCCACTGACAAAAGATTTTACAATTCTATGGATGTAAAATTCTTTGAAAAAACCCCTTAATGCAGCAAACCTACTAAGACATTCACAGATGGAAACCTTATTGAAATTGAGCTCACTCCAATCCCTCAACCAACTCCTCAGCAGACTCCTGATACTCAGCAGCCTACTGAACCCACTGAACCTCAACAACCTACTGAGCCCACTGAACCTCAGCAGCCTACTGAACCCACTAAACCTCAGCAGTCTCCTGAGCCTACTGACCCCACTGATAGTGATGACAGGCCCATTGCTGTCCGAAAGGGAAAGAGATCATGTACTAATCACTCTATTCATACTTATGTGTCTTATGATCACTTGTCACCTTCTTTTGCTATGTTTACACAGGACTTGGATTCCCACTCCATTCCTAAAAATATACAGGAAGCTCTCCAAAATGATAAGTGGAAGGCTGCTGTCAAAACTGAAATGACTGCTCTCCTTGACAACCATACTTGGGACTTCACCACTCTCCCACATGGAAAGAAGACAGTCAGCTGCAAATGGCTGTTCACTATCAAGTACTATGCTGATGGTACTATTGACAAATACAAAGCTAGACTGGTTGTCAGGGGATTCACTCAAACATATGAGATTGACTACAAAGAGACCTTTGCACCTGTGGCAAAGCTAAACACTGTCAGGGTACTGATCTCACTTGCTGTCCAACTTGACTGGCCTCTCCACCAATTGGATATCAAGAATGCTTTCCTAAATGGTGACCTTACTGAGGAAGTCTATATGAATGTACCTCCTGGTTTTGGCAACACTCACACTCAAGGGAAAGTTTGCAAACTGAGGGAATCCCTATATGGCCTGAAGCAGTTCCCTCAAGCCTGGTTTGGCAAACTCACTACTGTGGTTAAAGCTGCTGGATATCATCAATGCAACTCAGATCACACCATGTTTATCAAAATTACCAACCAGAAGAGATCTATTCTTATTGTCTATGTGGATGATATCATTCTTACTGGTGATGACCCTGCTGAGATCCAACAATTGAAGACCCTTCTGGCAAAAGTGTTTCAAGTTAAAGATATGGGATATCTCAGGGTATCTCAGTCTCATAGAGGAAGTATGTTCTGGACCTGCTGAAGGAAACTGACATGCTAGGATGAAAACCTGTTGTATCTCCAGTAGACCCCCGTAATCCACTGGTACATGGTAATGTTGCTGTAAGAAAGGAACAATATCAGAGACTTGTAGGGAAACTTACAAGACCTGATATTGCATATGGAGTTAGCCTTGTCAGTCAATTCATGCATTGCCCTACTGAGCACCATTGGGATGTTGTCTACAGAATACTCAGATACTTGAAGTCCACTCCTGGCCAGGGCCTACACTTCACTAGGTCTACTGACAGATCATTGAAGGTCTATACTGATGCTGACTGGGCTGGTTGCCACATAGACAGAAGATCCACCACAGGCTATTGCTCATATGTATAGGGTAATCTTGTCACTTGGAGAAGCAAGAAACAACCTACTGTCTCTAGAAGCAGTGCTGAAGCTGAACTCAGGGCACTGGTTTTGGGCATTTGTGAAGCATTATGGTTGAAAAGAGTCCTTACTGACCTTCAGCAGACCCCTCAGCAACTTGTCATACTCTGCTGTGACAATAATTCAGCTTTATGCATGGCAGAGGATCCTGTCCATCATGATAAAACCAAACATGTGGACATTGACAAACATTTCGTTAAATAGAAGATTGATGCCAAGATCATTCAACTTCAGTATGTTCCCTCAGCAGACCAAAATGCTGATATTCTCACCAAGGCAATTCCACCGCTTATGTTCAGCAGACGAAGTAGCAAACTTGGCTGTATTGACATATACAACCCAGTTTGAGGGGGGGTGTGGAAATATTACATTACATTAGTGTAACATATTAATTATGAGACATATTAATTGTAAGACATATTAATTGTATTGTATAAACAATTAATATGACATAAAGTCATAAAGTAACTCTATTTTGTCTTATTAGGTAATAGACAACTCTAGCAATTAATACTAGCCGGCTCTAGTAATTAATTGCTCTCTCCTAGCTTATACTCTACTAGGACCTTTCTCACTTACTTGTACCTATTTATACTCACTCTTTTATGATGAATAAACCAAGTTGAAGTTTACTCAAGTATTATTACTTTCTCAAACTCTCTTCACCTTTTGATCCCGTTCACACAGACCTTGGAGGTTCAAGCTATACCTCTAGGGCTGTAAATAGCCAGTCATATCACAAGGATTGCAACAACTCAGAATAACCTTCTTGAGCATTCCTACATTCCCCAAAACATTTTTTTTTTCTTTTCTGGTTCTTGTCAAGAAGTCAGAAGTTGAGTCTGATAGATTTGGTTGGCTGCTGTGATCAAAGCTTGATTCTGGTCCTTGTTTTTGAAAGGAGTGGTACCAATCAACAACTTAGATAGAATCAGTGGACTGGGGTCTTTGGTGTTCTTCTTTTTGGGGTAACACATTGACTCAATCCTGTTTACTTTTCTGTTTTGTGATTTTAGTGTCTGCTCTTGTTTTGTACTTGATAGTAGTCTGATTGATACTAGTCTTGACTGTGTTCTGAGTCTATTCTACTGTGTTTTTGAAATCCTGATTCTGTGTTTGATCATCCTTGATTAATGTAGTAGATAGAAGATTAATTGGTCTGAAGTGCCAAATTAATCTTGCCTAGTGAGGCCTTGTATCTGTGCCTTAAGTCTGTGTGAAGGATAAAAATTTGAAGTCTTGATTTCTATAGTCTTTTTGTTTGATCCCCATAATTCTGTTGATTCTGCTTTTGAACTTCAACATACACTTTAGTGTTGTTGTTATTCAAAATTGGAACACCCCTGTGTTTATACTTTGTGCCTGCAAGATTATCTGCCCCTTGTGTACCTGCTGAATTCTTGACAGCCTGCTGATCTTGCCTGGACCTTTAACCAGTGCCTGCTGCCCTGCAAATTTCTGAACTGCATTATTTGAACACCTTGTAATAGTGTAGGCTATAGTCTTTTATAGTGCTGAACATTGTATTCAGTCAGAGTAAGATTGAGGTCTGATAATTTGGTTGTTTCAACCTAATTATCCCTCTTGAATCTTGACTGAAAGATTCGCCTTGATCTGTTGATTATTGTGGTGTATCCGTTTTGATCCCTGCTGTAATTTTAATAAATCTGCCCCACTGTGTAATCTTTCAATGTACTAAGTTTTTATCAATCTTAGAACCTGCTGAGTATTTTTTATAATACATCTCTGCTTTACTGAATCTTTGTTGTTTCCATATCAATCTGTTGAAGTCAACTTTTAGTGACGGCTCTCAAACGTCACTATAAATCTTTGTTAAATACAATACCGCCTGCAAGTTTTCTGCTTGTCACATATTTCCTTTTGAATCGTCCTGCAAGTTGTCTACTTGAATATTTATTTTCCTCAGCAATCTGTTTTTGATCAAATAGTATTACTTTAGTATTAACTAGTTTGCACATCTTGGTTTGTTGTATCATGCTATTTTAATTTGATCACACATGAATTATTTTTGATCATTAAGGTTTTAAAACACAAGCGAATAACTGACTAAGTTAGCTTCCGCCTTAGTTATTTTGTACTTGTGTTGAATTATCGAAAAAGAGTTTATAAATTGGTCAACACTCTATTCACCCCCCCCCCTCTAGAGTGTTTACTTGCGTCATTATCGATCCAACAATTGGTATCAGGGCGAGGTCACCTAGTGATCAAGTTATTGATATCACTTTGTTTGAGTATTTTTTTTAGTTATTTCCTCGATTTACACTTGATCTTGAGTTTTTGCAGAATCACTTTTTCAATCAAGTTAGATCATCAACAGCCGGCTCATCACTTTCTAAGGGTTCGTTTTCGATTCAGATTCACTGTTTCACACCCCTTACGCTATCACTTAATTCTTGAGGCTGTAATAATAAATTTATTTAGGTAATCTCACACACCACATCGCTTACTTTCTGTCCATTAATAATTGTTTCTTGATATTTCATAAAAAAATTAATTAAAAAAAAATTTCATCATATATATCATAGACTTTGCATTGTATCACTACATTTTATTTCGCACATAATATTGCATTGTAACTGCATTCATTTAGCCTCAGCTCATATTAAAGAAAAAAAAGTTTTTACTTGCTTTATCTTCCATGGCATCTACCATGACCCCACAGGAGGGCTTGTCCTTGGCAAGACCACTTTACTTTGACGGGTCCGGGTATATGGAATGGAAGAACTCAATGCGGCTTCACATTGAGTCAATGGACTACCAATTGTGGAGAATTATCAAAAATGGTCCATTGATTCCTATGAAGCCCGTCACTGAGGGTGGGACTACCACTCAAGTTGCCAAGCTTGACCATGAACTCGTTGATGATGACTTTATAAAGTTGTCATTAAATTCGAAGGCCATGGCCATTCTTGTCAACTCCCTTAGTCCCGGAGAGGCTCGTGCGGTTAACTCATGTAAGTCTGCCAAAGAAATTTGGGAGACTTACTCAAAGACATGAGGGAACTTCCCGAGTCAAACGCTCCAAAATTAACGGTCTTCTAAGAGCTTTTGAAATGTTTAGAATGGAATCAAACGAAACCGTTAAACAAATGGACACTACGTTTAACGACATAGTTAATGCACTAGAGTCGTATTGTAATCCAGTCTCGAATGAGGACCAAATCCACAAGATTCTTAAGAGTCTTCCTCCTCAATGGGATTCCAAAGCGTATGCCATTGAGGAGGGTAAGGATGCCGACGTTCTCACGAAAGACAAACTTATCGGAATCTTGATCGCTCATGAGATGCACCTTGAAGCTCGTAAGCGTGATAGAAACCCTCACTATAGCACCTCTCTTAGAGCTCACCAATCTGAATCGAAATCTGAATCTGAGTCATCTGAGAGTGAAAGTGACGAAGAAGTTGCTATGGCGGCCCGAAACTTCAAGAAATTCTACAAATTCCAAAAGCAAAATTCTAAGGGCGCCCAAAAGCATAGTGGAAAGCACCGTGGCAATAAGGAAAAGGATTGGACCACAACTGCACAATGGTACGAGTGCAAGGGATACGGGCACATCTCAAATGCTTGTCCTAACGCCAAAAAGAATAAGTCAAAGCATAGCTCAAGCTCAAAATTAAAGTCTCATCACAAGTCAAATCACATCATCAATCCAAGAATGAGTCTGAAGAAAAATCTAAAAAGAAGAAAGCTATGGTGGCTACGTGGCCTGATAGTTCCGAGTCAGACAATGATAACAAATCCGTTGCTTCTGAGCGAGCTACTTTCTGCCTCATGGGTCGCTCTCAACCCACATTCGATAATGAGAGTGAGGTATCTTTATCTTCAGTAGAAGAGTTGCATGATCAAATAGAACAACTTAGGACAACTCTAAAACTTAAAAACGATACGATTATTGAGCTTAAGAAACAGCATAACGATGAAACTATATCACTAATCAACACTCTAAGTCACTTAAAGTTTAAGCATCAAGACACCGAAATTGAGATTAATTCCTTAAAGCAAGAGGTTGTCAAACTTAAACAAGTCGTTTCAGGACTTGAAGAGGAGAATTCTCTACTCCAAGGACAACTCTCAACACTAAAAGGAAAAGGGAAGGAAGTAAGTGGTTCGGGGAACCAACCCAAACCAACTCCTCCTGTCTCAACTTCAAAAAACTTGACGCCTAGGCCAATTGCCTTAGAGCGTGCTACCCAACCCCCACTTAAAGCACCCACACCACCAAAGAACGCTTCATCAACATGTTCACACACTTCACGGCGTTCCTCTTCACAAAACCATGCATATATATATATATGTATGATCGCAGAGGTTCAAGGAGCTATGCTCAACAAAACAAAAATCATCATACTAACTATGCTACACCTAGTTTCTATGCATCTGCATTTCATGACCCCCGCATACACCAAGCACCCGACTACACGGTTAGACAACCACAAGTTGACCCTTACTTGGTCAATTTGCTATTTTGGCAAGATCAGATTCTGAGAATGCATCAGAACACATGCTATCCAATCCCACGTCACTGTGATCAGTCAACACAGTCCACTTGGACTAAGAAGACTGGACATAAACCAAGGGTACGAAAAGTATGGGTTCGGAAAGATTCTCTCAAGTCTGATTCTAGCTCCGAATGACCCAAAGTGTAAAGGGTACCATAGTCTATATTTTTTTTGCAGGTCACCAACTTCTATGTGCTGAAATGACATATCATGGCATGATAGTGCCTTAAATAAATGATTAAAAAGCAATTGGTATCATACACCTTGATACCAAAAAGGAAGTATCCTATACACTTTTACCTTAGTCGTATTTTGTAGTTCATAACTTTCAATCCCGCTTTTAAAACCTTATTTGATTAATTTTCAAACTAAGGGGGAGAGAGTAGTATTAAAGCTTTTAAACGAAAATTTATTCTATGTTGAAAAGCTCTAAGTAAGGGGGAGCTATTATTTAGGGGGAGTGTAGCTCTCCATGTTTTAAATATCCATTAATAAAAGCTTTAAAGTGTTATTTTGAAAATAAATCAAAGGGGGAGAATGTTGTGTATTTGGTGGTACACTTGTATAGTGTTGATTAAGTTTCAAAAGTAATATTCCCTCTGTTAAAGCTTTTATAAGTATTTTATCTCATAAAGTTTTATTTGAGTATAAGTTTTTTTACATGATCCCTTGTTATCTATTTTATTAATAATTCATTATCATGTTTTATTAAATATTAAAAAAATATTTAATTACTTGTATAATCTGCTGGACCAACTTAAATCTAGTCTGCCAATTGTTTTCTTATTTCCAGCCCGTTTCTGTTTTTATTTTAGTCCGGCCCAACTCCTTTTTGTCTGCATACCCAAGTCCATACTATACACACTTCAAACACCAAAAAAAATCCGAAAAACCTGCTTCATTTATCAGCCGCCCCCAATTTCGTCTGGAACCCTAAATCTCCAAATCCATCGTTTCTTCGTATCGTATACCCTCATTCAGTGTTCGAATCTCTCAAAATCTACCTTCTCTCCTTCCATATACAGAAGGATTCGAAGCATTCATTGCTTCTTCAAATCAATGGAAACACGTTTTCATTTTGAAAAACGTGATGGCCCTGATTCAATTGAAGAATGGTGAAATCGTTCCATTTAATGCTTCGATTCACTTCCATTTTCTGTGTCGATTTGATTCTTCTACACTAATTGACGATTCGATGTGCAGGATATGATAAAGATGGAAAGTCTACCTTGATTCGAAGCTCTGTGCGGAGAAAGGAATGAAATCGGGGATTTCATCACCCCGATTTCATGGTGATTCTGTGGATTTGCAAAATAAGCCATCTTTTTAACCTTGTTCATTCAGCATGAAAAGATGAGTCATTGACTGCTACGAGTCATCCAAGCCCGATTTTCTGAAATATGCAGTCAACCCCAAATCAGGTCGTATCTCTTCTGCTTTAAATGTTAATATCATCTCTTTATTATTCTCATTTGGATACAATTTATGCCTGATTTTGTCTTATTGGCCGTTTTGCAGAAGTACAACCAAGAAAAACGTTCATCACGTGATGTCTGGTTCAGTGACCGATCAATGACTGAATGTATACACCAATTCAGTCCTGATTCACTGTGGATTGAAGTATTTCCATTTTCAAAAATCGGTGGTGCTCTTTACAGTGACTCAGTATTCACAAACCGGTGAATCCCTACCTGGTTTGCTCAAGTATAAGGCTTGACCCTTCTTGGTGTACGGATTAGGTAATTTGACTGAGGGTCTTACACCCTAGGAAGTCAAGGGTCGAGTCAATGCTAAGGGTAGTGACCCAATGATGCCCTAAAATTAAATTCAGACCATTTGGCATCATATTTGGTTCTGAATTTGGTTTTAGGATTAGGTCAGGTTCAATTGAGGTAAGTTGCTAAATGTGTCAAATTGAACCATGACCAAATCGGGAGCCTTTCCACACTGTGCTATTGAACTGAGTCAAAAGGAAGTCAGTCGGTTTAAGTGATTGCTTAATTAACCAATGAGTTAGTCCCAACCAGTCAGTATTACTCTATCTCTTAATTGCCTAACGACCCTCCTTTAGAGAGTATACATAAGACTTTGGACCTCAGACAAGCGCTGGTTAATTATGGCTGGAAAATCACAGAATTAAGTGCCTCAGATTTTAAAGGTTTCCTTTTGATCCCGTTCACACATACCTTGGAGGTTCAAACTATACCTCTAGGGCTATTAATAGCCAGTCATATCACAAGGATTGCAACAACTCAGAATAACCTTCTTGAGCAATCCTACATTCCTCAAAAACATTTTTTTTTTCTTTTCTGGTTCTTGTCAAGAAGTCAGAAGTTGAGTCTGATAGCTTTGGTTTGCTGCTGTGATCAAAGCTTGATTCTGGTCCTTGTTGTTGAAAGGAGTGGTACCAATCAACAACTTAGACAGAATCAGTGGACTGAGGTCTTTGGTGTTCTTCTTTTTGGGGTAACACATTGACTCAATCCTGTTTACTTTTCTGTTTTGTGATTTTAGTGTCTGCTCTTGTTTTGTGCTTGATAGTAGTCTGATTGATACTAGTCTTGACTGTGTTCTGAGTCTATGTTTGATCATCCTTGATTAAGGTAGTAGACAGAAGATTAATTGGTCTGAAGTGCCAAATTAATATTGCCTAGTGAGGCCTTGTGCCTGTGCCTTAAGTCTGTGTGAAGGATCAAAAACTGAATTCTTGATTTCTGTTGTCTTTTTGTTTGATCCCCATAATTTTGTTGGTTCTGCTTTTGAACTTCAACATACACTTTAGTGTTGTTGTTATTCAAAATTGGAACACCCTTGTGTTTATACTTTGTGCTTGTAAGATTATCTGCCCCTTGTGTACCTGGTGAATTCTTGAAAGCCTGCTGATCTTGCCTGCACCTTTAAACAGTGCCTGCTGCCCTGCAAATTTCTGATCTGCATTATTTGAACACCTTGTAATAGTATAGGCTATAGTCTTTTATAGTGCTGAACATTGTATTCAGTCAGAGTAAGATTCAGGTCTGATAATTTGGTTGTTTCAACCTAATTATCCCTCTTGAATCTTGACTGAAAGCTCAGCCTTGATCTGTTGATTATTGTGGTGTATCCGTTTTGATCCCTACTGTAATTTCATATATTTGCAGCACTATGTAATCTTTCAATGTATTAAGTTTGTATCAATCTTAGAACCTGCTGAGTATTTTTTTAATACATCTCTGCTTTACTGAATCTTTGTTGTTTCCATATCAATCTGTTGAAGTCAACTTTTAGTGACGCCTCTCAAACGTCACTATAAATCTTTGTTAAATACAATACGGCCTGCAAGTTTTCTGCTTGTCACATATTTCCTTTTGAATTGTCCTGCAAGTTGTCTACTTGAATATTTATTGATTTGTCAGCAATCTGTTTTTGATCAAATAATATTAATTTAGTATTAACTAGTTTGCACATCTTGGTTTGTTGTATCATGCTATATTAATTTGATCACACATTAATTATTTTTGATCACTAAGGTTTTATAACACAAACGAATAACCGACTAAGTTAGCTTCCGCCTTAGTTATTTAGTACTTGTGTTGAATTATCAAAAAAGAGTTTATAAATTGGTCAACACTCTATTCACCCCCCTCTAGAGTGTTTACTTTCGCCATTATAAATCCAACAATCTCTTGGGGCAATAACTTTGTGAATTTTACTGGTTGATATGCATGTGTGGTTTGGTTATTTTGATAATATTTGTGATCAAAGCTCGCTGACTGAGTAACTTGTAAGATTGTTTGGTAAAAAACTGGGGTCTTTTTTCAAATCCCAATGTTTGTAAAACCACCCTTTTCCTAAATAATGTTGGAGGGATTGAAAAGGATCTTGTTTTTGAAAACCGGCGTCAATTGTAGTAATATTTTGGGAGTATGGTTTTACTGTGTAAACTGTTTTTTGTGTGTCTGTGTTTTGTGTGGTAGAAGGCAATGCGAGCGGTTGAAATGAGTTTGATGTTAAAACAATGGGTTTTGATGATGATGATGTAGGTAATTCTAGTAGGTTTTGTGTGTTTGATTGAGATAAACTCATTTTTCAAAATTCAAGGCTTTGTAATAACTTTGCAAGAAATCTTTGTGATTCCAGGTCTAAGGAACCTAATTCTTCAATATTGCTGGCGTCTTGTTCTTCTTTGACTATAATGTCATACCAAGACATCTTAGGTTTTATAATACTTGAATTTGCAACTTTTTTTGCCTTTGTCAATTTTCGGGGCCATCAGATCTGTCTTGTAGGAATTCTCGTGTAAGAAAATCTGGAACTGAATTTGTATCTCCATTTATAAATTCAATATCAAAATAAAAAATGCTTAAAATCGCTTGCCATTTGATAGGCCTAAAATCGTAACCCGGTCCACGGATCCTTATTCGGGTCCGTCTGACCACCAAAATAGTGGATGAGGCCACCGGCTATTATTGTCCGTGAACTCGCAAGTCAAAGTGGGGTCGCGAGCCTTTGGACCCGCTCCAAGCCCTTAGCCCCATGCGACGCCAAGAAAGACTAGGGGCCGGCACACGAATCCCTTCGGTTATCGGGTCCGCCAACGACCTCACATGCAACACCTAGCTCCGCTACGAGCTCACTAGTATAGATAAATATCTATTCGTACTATGTCTTTATTTGTAAATAAACTGAACTTTAGTCATTAACTTCCCTATAAATAGGGCCACATGTAACCCATTCACCGGGGACAATTAAAAGCATGGAAAAGCCAAATTCCCCCACTCTCTCCTCATATAAAGCACCACTGCCGGAACCCATTGCCGCCACCGGGCACCACCGGGAAACACCACTTTTATACACTTTGATAGCTAGATATCATCACATCACCACCGCCGACAACCCGAAATAATTTCGACGTTATCACCATCGTGCAAATATTTGTTTTGATGCAAGATTTTGTATATCTTTTTGTAAAATTTATTTTGCACTCTTACAGTCTATACGTAACAAAAACTTCTTGTTTAATAAATCACTTTGAAATTTTTGAATGCATAAAACAATGCTTAAAATCTCTTTCTTGATTGTGGAATAATCCTTTTGGGTATCATTCCAATGGGCAGAGGTAAATTAAATAATTAGTTCTTTAGAATCGTGTTTTTGCTTTAATTCCTTCGTAACCAATATCTGAAGCATCAGTTTCTACAATTTTATGAAGTTCAGGATCTGCCAAGTGGAGACATGGAATATGTGTAACCTTTTAATTTGTTGAACAATTTTAGTATATAGCCGATAAGCCTTCGGGCTAAACGGGGCTTCTCTTGCTGAATTAGCCTGAACTATCACATATGTTCCAACGAATAAGACGGCGTAGGCTTCCCTACATAACCGAACCTGTTCGGGTACTTTGATTTATTGTTTCTTATTGTCAAGACCGAAACCATAATTAGTAAACCCACCACTTTTTCAAAATATTGAGTGGGAGCGGGGAAGGCGACAGCCGACCCCACGGCCTCTACTATAGGTGCAAGCACGTGAGAGAAGGGTGATGCCTTGAGCCGCTTTGATTCCGGCCCCCTGCGGGTGGTGTTCACCCCTATCAAAATTCAAGGCTTGGTCTCCGAAAGGATAGGATTTCGGGTACTCGTTAAGTCACTGACCGACCCTGCGGCGGTATACTCGGGGCGTACTTTGAGATTTGATATAGTAGGTCACACTCTTTATGGATATTTATGAAATATCTAGGCTAGAAAAAGGAAGGTAATCAATAATTAAGGCCTGGGATGTCTGATTCCCGTGAGATGTTCGATTCTCGAAGCTTAATCGTTGAGAGAGATTGTCTCAGTTTAATCGTCACCTCTTTTACTGACCTTACGGCGGCACTGAGGTGTGAGATTAAATCCTTGTAATGGTAGGATAGACTTTAAACAAGTTTATTATTCCTAAAATAAAAATCTAGTAGTGAAAAATTACTTTTGAATTAAATTTTCTGTCATTTTATTTACAGCTAAATCTCTAGGCTACTAAACTGTTAGTAATAGGACTTCATAAAAAATGCGGGGAGTAACAAGTACGTTGTAATTATCAACAAATGCAGTTAATTTTTCGGAAGAGATTTTTCCCTTGAGCCTTTGAAAACTTAAGTGACATAGTATAGGTATGTCACGGATATCGCTCGTGTAAAATGAGAATCGACCGCACTTAGTTTACAAAAGATGATTTAGGACTATCAAAAAAATTCATTTAGTGAATTTAAAAGGTGTAATTACACAACAAATTTCTAAATTGAAAAATTGGAAAATCATATACATAATGCGTTGCTAGTTAGACGGTATTTGGAACCGATAAAATAGTGGGAGCCTTAGCCTTATGATTTGTTGTTTTTCTGAATCATTAGAAATGTGTAATAGACTACACAGGAGTTTCTACATTTATTGGAAAAACAAGAATAAAGCGTTACTAGTTAGACAATATTTGGAACTGATAAACTAGTGGGAGCTTAGTTTTGGAGATTTTATAATCTTTGAAACATCATGAACACAGCATTGCTAGTTAGACAGTATTTGAAACTGATAAACTAGTGGGAGCTTAGTTCTAGATGATGTTCTAATCTTTGAAAAATCATAAATACAAAGTGTTGCTAGTTAGACGGTATTTGGAACCGATAAACTGGTGGAAGCTTTGGTCTTATGATTTGACGATTAGAAAAATCGATAGTCCAAGCAAGTAACACTGAACATCCCACAGTTCAAGAGTAGTGTTTACTCAAACGAACTGCTAGTTCAAGACTGTTTCCATCTAAGGAAAGTCAAGAATAGGAAAGAATGTTTATACGTGTTAGTCATCTAAACTAAGAAGTTTAAAGCTAAACCGCAAAATTAATAAATTGGAAATTAGAGGATAAGAAAAGTGATTTCGGATCACTGACCAATGCATCCTTAGCAATTTTCTCGAAAGCTAAAGTTCTTTGGAAGAACTAGGTAGCTTTGCATTAAACGATAAATAAAATAGACAATGGGCAGTTATTTCAGATAGACTAGTAGGAGTGATATAAGGAAATGAATCTCAGATTCAATTCTTGAGTATCACAGAAAATTCATTTTCTGTTTTCGGATTCGAACGTATTCATTTTCCAAAGATAATTTGTTTGTCTTATTGACGATGAATATAACATTCGTAGCACGAACCCAAGACTTGGACTTTTGTTTGATAAAGTCAGAACCACTAAGAAATGCTGAATAGGTATATGTAACACATCTCAAACAATATAAACGCAAATGGTTTCCGTATTTAGATAAACACTCCTTTCTATTCTATTAATTAGTGTATGTTCCATAAAGACAAGATCTGACGACTGGCTTAGGGTGATTCCTATCTCCCAGTCAAAAGAACACTGTCTCAAAGGAAGAATGACTAAGCTTCCTTTCAATCGGGAAAAGGTAATAGATTTAAAGAAGTTACATAGCTTGTTCATCTCGACCTTCGGGGTCATACGAATGATACAAGTTAGTGGGAGCTTCTGAGTGGTGACATATTGTCTGATAACTACTCAAAACTCCGGTAAGTTTATCCAAAATATTTGGTGGAATCTTTGATTTCACCAGAGATAGAGTATTCCATACTCAGAAATAGGTTATTGCGTAGTCTTCGGGACTGATGCTCGGCCTGCCTCCCAGTGGGATGTTTTCACTAAGGATACACCATAAATTTGCCTTACATAGTTATTGATGTGCTACGATACGCTGCTGAACTCATTTAAGATATTGGTTGCAAAATAACGGTTTACGTTGTAATGAAAAACCGAGAAGTCTACCTAAAAGATGCCTACGCATTTGTGGATAATGAGTGAATTCGGTTCACCACACTTCCGTAAATATAGACATTTAGCATTTAGTGCTTGAAGGTAGGACTAGAAAATTTTGCGTACACATTCAGGTCATGAAATATCTTAATGCATTGAGTAAAGGTTGCTTGTAAAACTCGTAAAACAACTGAATGACGGTTATACTGTCAAACTCGGTATGATAGAGTGTATAAATAACAACCTTAGATCATGAAGTATTTGTACTCCAGATGTTACTAACTGATTTGTTCAGTCCACATCCAACACCGGCAGTTGGTGATAACACTAATAAAAACTACTAAACTAGATCTGTATATCGATCCCCCCGAACGTAGTGGGAGTATGGTTTGTCCATTAACCATTGCAGGACCTAACGGTCTATAGGGTAGATTGATGACCTATAGTCCTTCGTGGGATGTGTAGGATCCTGATCATAGAGGTTGGTTTAAAAGCCATAACCCTGTGAATGGAGTTTGATACTCCAGTTCTGTTGAAACTCTTGTAGAACCACCTAAGTATCTCAAGCCCAGCTGAAGTAATTGGATCTACACAGAGAAGAGTCGAATGAATAGGAAAGTTTAACTTTCAACGCAAAGCTGAGTAATTTAGGGGTGATTCCCTAATAGGTAGAGAGTTAACCAGACCGCGATCTCTCTTACCACTCAGTCTTGCTTGATTTCGTCAAAAAGCAAGAAATAGGGGTGATTCCCTAAGACTTCCTTGCTGAACAACGGAATCTGAATTCATTCAGAACATAAAGGTTTTAGCTAAGAACAAATAGCGGATTCGTTACAAAACAGAAAATAGGGGTGATTCCCTCAGACCTTGAAGAGAGTTTGAGAAAGTAAATAATACTTGAGTAAACTTCATCTTCATGGTAGCAGAGCCTTAAACTCCTGAATCCGCTGCAAATTCTCAGTACCTTGCTGATTCAAGAATGTCTTCATTATCTGAAGCTTCCTCACCCTGAGTTGAGTCCCAGCTGCCTCAACAGACTGGGGTCACTGACTCTTCATCTTACACAAATCATAGACTTGATGGCAACAACTATTTGCTGTGGTCAAGGTCTATGAAAATGTACATCTCTGGACAAGGTAAGATGGGATACCTGTCCGGCTCTAAACCTGCCCCTGCTGAAGATGACCCAGGATTTGAAGCATGGGATACTACTAATAATCAAGTCATGACCATTCTCACAAGATCAATAACAAAAGAGATTAGTGAGAACTTTATGATGTATGATATTGCAAAGGAGATCTGGGATAATGCCAGGGATCTTTACTCCAAGAAAGACAATACATCAGAAGTGTATGAACTTGAAGCTCAGATTCAAAACTGCAGACAAGGAGATATGTCTGTAACTCAATACTTCAACCAACTGTCTAGGGCATGGCAACACCTAGATATGTTGGAAACTCACCCCTGGAATGATGTCAAGGATGCCGCCCTTTATAAGGACATTTATTGAGAAAAAGAGAGTATTCAAGTTTCTTACTGGACTAAATCCTACTCTTGATGATGTTAGGGGAAGGATCCTTGCCACAAAACCTCTCCCCAATCTCAAATCCATGTTTGCTGAAGTCAAACATGAGGAAAGAAGGAGAAAAGTGATGCCGCTGAACTCCCCTGCTGACAACCCTGTTGAAAGTGCTACCCTACTGACTGTCAGGAAGCCTGCTGAGGTTACTGAGACTGTCAGGAAGCCTACTGATCGAACTGGAAAGTTGTTGTGTGAGCAATGCAAACGCACAAATCACACCAAGGACACTTGCTGGAAGCTACATGGCATGCCTAAATCCTCCAAGCCTACCAGGGAAAGTCAGGGCAGGCATGTCAATGAAGAGGAGAATGATAACAAGTTGAATGCTCAGTTTGCTGCATTCAAAGCTTTCCTCACTCAACAAAAATAAGGTAGTCCCTCTACTGACACAGCTACTCAGGCTAGTGCAGGTAAATTCTACTCTTCTATTAGTAATGAAACATGGATTGTTGATTCTGGGGCCTCCTCTCACATGACTGGCAATAAAAACCTCATAACTCACCTTATGCCATGTCATCAAATTCATAAAATTAAGATTGCTGATGGATCTATCTCTCATGCAAAAGGTTTTGGAAATGTTAAACTCACTAATAAGATATACCTAAAGGATGTCCTATTTGTTCCAAAATTAGACTGCAATCTCATATCTGTCAGTAAACTTGCAAAAGATTTGAATTGGACTGTTATGTTTAATAAGAATCAGTGCACTTTCCAGGACCCTTCTTCACAGGAAGTGATTGGGAGGGCTAAGCCCTGTTCAGGATTGTATGTGGTCAACCCTGCTGAAGACTGAAGACTAAATCTGCCTCAGCAGCCTGCACTCAAACCTTAGACAATATCATGTTATGGCATTATAGACTAGGACATCCAAGTTTTGGTTATTTAAAGTCTGTAATTCCTAAATTATTTAAAGGATGTAATGTCAATGATCTTCAATGTGATATTTGTCAATTTGCCAAACTTACCAAATCTGTGTATACCAAACTACCTTATTTGTCTTCCACACCTTTCACTTTAATTCATAGTGATGTATGGGGACCTTCAAGAGTAAAAACTATAACAGGGAAAAGGTGGTTTGTCACTTTCATTGATGATCATACCAGAAACACATGGCTGTTTTTAATGAAGGATAAATCTGAAGTTGGAACAGTTTTTCAGGAATTTTACAACATGATCTCAACTCAATTTGACACTAAGATCAAGATCTTAAAGACAGATAATGCACTTGAATACTATGAGTCTAACCTCAGTAATTTCTTGATGGATAAGGGGATTGTCCATATCAGTAGTTGTGTGGAAACACCTCAACAAAATGGGGTTGCTGAGAGAAAGAACATGCACCTACTAGAGATGGCTAGATCAATCATGTTCACCACACATGTTCCAAAGTATATGTGGGGTGAAGCTATATTAACTGCCACATACTTAATCAACAGACTTCCCAGTAGAGTGTTAGGCTTCAAAACTCCTATCCAAACCCTTCTGACCACACACTCCTGCCCTCATCTTATTTCCCAATTACCTCCAAAAATCTTTGGTTGTACTGTGTTTGTTTATATCCATGCCCAACACAGAAGCAAACTTGATCCCAAAGCTCACAAGTGCATTTTCCTAGGATATGCAAAGGATAGGAAAGGTTACAAATGTTACTCTCCTTATGGAAAGAGATTTTACAATTCTATGGATGTAAATTTTTTTTAAGGACTCCCTACTACAGCAAGTCCACTGAGGCAGTTACTGATGGAAACCTGATTGAAATTGACCTAAATCCTTTCCCTCAGCAAACTCTTAACCCTCAGCAACCTACTGATTCTCAGCAGACTGAACCTAAGCACCCTACTGACTCTCAGCAGCCTACTGATCCTCAGCAACCTCCTGAACCAGAGTCCACTGACCCAGAGCCTGCTGACCCAGAGCCTACTGACACTCAGCAACCTACATAATCTCAACAGCCTGCTGACATTGATGATAGGCCTATTGCTATCAGGAAGGGAAAGAGATCTTGCACTACTGATCATTCTATTCATAATTATCTATCTTATGATCAGTTATCACCTGCTTTTGCCATGTTTACACAGGACTTGGATTCTCACTCTATTCCTAAGAATATACAGGAAGCTCTCCAACATGATAAGTGGAAGGCAGCTGTCAAGACTGAAATGACTGCCCTCCTGGATAATCATACTTGGGATCTAACAGCTCTCCCCAAAGGCAAGAAGACAGTCAGCTGCAAGTGGTTATTTACCATCAAATACAATGCTGATGGTACAATTGACAAGTATAAGGCCAGACTAGTTGCAAGGGGTTTCACTCAAACTTATGGCATTGACTACAAAGAAACTTTTGCACCAGTGGCAAAACTGAACACTGTCAGAATACTGATATCTCTTGTTGTCCAACTTGACTGGCCTCTTCACCAATTGGATATCAAAAATGCCTTCCTCAATGGTGACCTTACTGAGGAAGTCTACATGAGTGTACCTCCTGGTTTTACCAATCCTCACACTCAAGGAAAGGTTTGTAAATTGAGGAAATCTCTATATGGCCTGAAGCAATCCCCAAGAGCCTGGTTTGGGAACTGTGGTTAAAGCTGCTGGATATCACCAATGCAACTCAGATCACACCATGTTCATCAAGACTACTAGCCAAAAAAGATCTATTCTTATTGTATATGTGGATGATATCATCCTCACTGGTGATGACTCTGCTGAGATCCATAATTTGAAGACTCTACTGGAAAAGGTTTTTCAAGTCAAGGATTTGGGCTATCTTAAATACTTTCTTGGTATGGAAATTGCAAAAAACAACCAGGGTATCTCTATCTCTCAAAGGAAATGTGTGCTGGATCTGCTGAAGGAAACTGGTATGCTGGGATGCAAACCTGCTGTATCCCCAGTAGACCCTAGTAATACCCTGCTGCATGGTGACATTGCTGTCAGGAAGGATCAATATCAAAGACTTGTAGGGAAACTCATTTATCTGTCCCATACAAGACCTGATATTGCATATGGAGTCTGTCTGGTTAGCCGGTTCATGCATTGCCCTACTGAGCAACATTGGGATGCTGTGAACAGGATACTGAGGTACTTGAAATCCACTCCTGGCCAAGGCCTGCATTTCACCAAGTCTGCTGAGAGATCTATCAAGGTTTACACTGATGCTGATTGGGCTGGCTGCCACATAGACAAAAGGTCTACTACAGGCTACTGTTCTTATGTATGGGGAAATCTTGTCACCTGAAGGAGCAAGAAACAACCTACTGTCTCCAGAAGCAGTGCTGAAGCTGAACTCAGGGCACTAGTCCTGGGTATTTGTGAAGCTTTATGGATAAAAAGGGTCCTGACTGAACTTCAGCAGCCTATTCAGCACCCTATCACACTCTGCTGTGACAATAATTCAGCATTATGCAAGGCAGAGGATCCAGTCCATCATGATAAAACCAAACATGTGGACATTGACAGACACTTCCTGAAGGAGAAGATTGATGCCAAGATTATTCAACTCTAGTATGTTCCCTCAGCAGACCAGAATGCTGACATTCTCACCAAGGCCATTCCACCACTTATGTTCAGCCGACTTAGTAGCAAACTTGGCTGTATAAACATATACAACCCAGTTTGAGGGGGGGTGTGGAAATATTACATATCAAATCAAATAGTATGTAATATTTATTAATTTCGTATACAACCCATTTTTGGGGGTGTGGACATATGTACCACAATTAATATGTCCTTTTACAAATAAAGTGTACAAATAATGTATACACGAAATTAATAAATATTACATACTATTTGATTTGATATGTAATATTTCCACAGACCTTTTTGCGAGACTAACGGTATCTTAATTTATTCAGAAAGAACCTTTGCCAGGATGCCTGCCATAACTTATATCCTTTGGGGATTAAAGCAAACCTCTAGGTCATTTCAGAGTCATATATTTTAATATATGGACTTGACCAGAATGTTCATAAGTCTTTCGTAGACTGGACATCAATATTAGTAAAGTAGTATGTAGATTAGTGTTTGTGAATGGTAACACTGAAACAGTTGGAAACAACATGGGTGTGTTATCTGAAGTCAGAGTCTGACATGCCATCGGGATTCATTCGTAAGGATTTGATTCGTTCAAATTCTCGAGAATCGATCATTGGCAATCCCATCCATTCACCTGGTTAAGATATTCTTGCATTTATGCATCATTCAACGAAGTAGTCTACCCTACCTCTCTGGAATGGTTATCTAAACCTGCAGATGAATACGAAATGGGATGTTTAGTGAATCCTCAAGTCTCTTTGGGAGAATGAGGAATAATATGCTAGTATATTCGGATGCGAACAAGAATATAAGTGATGAAACTGATTCTGACTTTAGGTCAGATTAAGGATGATCGTTAAGTCGATTTCGTCCTCAGTGTTGAATCAAAGGCATATTGAAATCGTACCACCAGATTAGATGGAAAGGTGGCGTTTCGATCCCAAAGATTGACTCAAGACGCCAACCTACCTGATCAGTGTACCAAGTCACATGGTATTCGGATTCTAAGTACGCGTCGGGTCACTGACCTACCCTGCGGCGGCACACTCTGGTCGTGCTTGGAAGGATGAATTACTAAGATGCGCTTGGAGGGTATAGATTAGAGGGATACATCTCGCTTGTTTTGAGCAAGTGGGAGAATGTTGTAGATATGGATATAAAGGTTGTGCTCTAAAATAATTAATCCACTAGCCTTTCGTGCAAGTGGAAGATTGTTAGGTGTAGTGTCCGAAAGACAATTATATAATTGTTTTAGGACAGAATTAATAATTCATATTATTATATGCATGTGTGCTTATAATTAAGACACTACTGAAAAACCTAAGTACCTCATTTATGTAATCACATAACTCAGTGTATGGCTATACACAAGACGATTGAGTTAGTGAGATGTACTTAAAATTAACTTAGTCCGTAGCGTTAATTAATCTGAGTATGGGTCTCATGATTAATATGCTAATAATGCGCCCAGAACACTTTAGGTGTGACAGTCTTATCTGGACTGTCGGTAATAGGGTACCTAGTGGGGCATTTATATATGATGATAATCATATAGGGTTGGACCGATTTGATTTGAGTTCTCGATATAATTCCGTGATCGAGAAGTCTTATCGAATCACAAGATGATCATTTATGGATTAATCTCAATCCTGAGGTGATCACAAACAACTGCTTAGACTAGGGTAGAGTTTGATGTGTTAGTAAGGATCACTTCGTAGTATGTGGTCCAACACTTCTCGTAGGCTCTATTTTGGGATGAGTGAGTAGTCTGTGCTATCACAAATATGGAATCCATTCCTTCCCTCGGGAAGTAGACAGACAGTTCCCTTATTTGTCAGCCCTAAGAAAATGATATATCCTGGGAGTTCATGTTAGACTAATTAGCTACTAGTCCGGTATGTGAACTAATTGATCACCAGGGGTTTAATGGTAAATAAGGATAATACGTATCGAGAAGGGTTTACGGAAATATCCTGACTCGAAATGAACAGTCTACGGAGGATTTATCCGTATGTAATGATTATATCAGTGGACGCTTATCAACACATGGTTGAGTGTAAGTTATCCATATTTGGCAGAGTTCAGTTTCGGGTTTATTGTGGTGTAATCCCGGAATTAATAGATTGAATATAATTGTTCGGCCTGACGAATAATTTTATTTAATTTATTGTAGCTACTGAATATGGGTCCATGGTCCCGGACGTGGCTCCTAATATAGCATATAGGTTTTCTCGTCGTTTCACATCAATTATAATTAAATAGTTGGATTGGACTATTTAATTGATATGTGGATTAATTGTTTAGTTGGACTAGATAATTAAATATACGGAAAAAAGTTTTTTCGTGGTCTCGGCCCAATGTGTCAAAAATGCGTGTAGGCCTATTTTTTCTAGGGTGGGGCGCATTTTATGTTGATTAATTATTAAGGGATTAGTTTTCTTGGATAATTATTTAACATGTGATTTATCTTTTATTTGTTAATTGATAATTCATGGAATATTAGATAATATATTTATTTATCCTAATTTGTTTTGGATATATATTATATTTATCTTTTATTTGAATAAGGATTATTATAATTGATTATCCGTTAATTAATTAAATCCTTGGAGGACAAGGATTACTCTCCTATATAAAGAGAGTTCTCCCAAGCCTTAGACATAACATAATTTTCGAAATTATTGTAAGTATTAGGCTTAGAATTTTCGGCCTAAGTACTTGGGTTCGAATTTAGAAAAACTTCGGGTTTTTCTAAGGTAGCATATCGAGGAGGTCCGGCGGCTTGAAACACCATCCACCTGGTGGTGCTTGGAGATACACGTTGGAAGACTTTGGCTTCTCAACTAGGATCTCAACTAGCTTGGATTGACCTTTCGTTCTTGGCATTTTTGCACCATTAAAAGGTTGGTAATCTAACCCCCTCATAGATTAGATCTATTTATTTATGTATTTTGGTTGTTAGATCTAGATCTTATTCTTTCCGCTGCGTAATCGGGTGGATCCATGATCCATCCGATGATATTACATCCTACAGAAGTCACTACACCGGCATAGTGACCATCCAAGTCACTCCACCGAAATATATATTGGAATAAACAGAAAACTAAGGTGTGAACTAAATCAGCTTTATACACGTGGAAAATCAAGAGAGTTATAGAGGATTATTCAGTGGAAGATTACACACGTGAGATCATTTTATAATCGTGGAGGTAACTATATTATTTTTGAATTACAAACACCTCGATTCCCGGGATTTATCATTACTTACCTCAATCCAATCCCCCACTACACTCAAATACCGTGATTTATATACATAAAATCATGCCATTATGTCACAAAATCCTTCCATATTCAACCACGTTCACACTACCTCAAATCATCCTATATAAACCACACTTAGAGATTTTTCAGATTTTTTTTTACATTCTCTCGCATTTCATAAACCCTATTTCTCTCTGAAAAATTGAAGCTTCTCGAAATCTCAATCTTATTCAAACAATGGCTTTATCCTTTTCAACCACTCAAACTGGAAAACAATATGAGAAATCGATTGCCACTGGATCGTTCTTTCAAGAAGAACACAACTTAAAGCTATGCAGAAATGACGAAGAAGCAAAAAGATTGGCAGATGGATGCAAAAATCTGGGATTGCTAACCTTCCTAAATCCTGCTATCAAAGATGTTTGTTATGAAAACCTTATCTCTTTCTGGAAAACTGCTAAGTTCATTTATGGGCTTCTTGCTGAAAGAGGTGACGAAATGGGTGAAGACAAGTTCGTTGCATCTGTCAACGGTACAGAAGTGGTCATTACAGCAAAGGTAATTCGCAAACCCCTCAAACTCTCAAATAAAGGTCAAACAAAAGCAGCCTTGGTACTATAAAACTTGGATGACTTCTGGGTAACAATCGCCAATACGGAAAACCCAGGTTCTAGGAAACTTAACTGTCTTAGATCTGCTTTGAAGAAACCCTTCAATGAATTTAGTGCTCTAACTGGTAAGACAATTGAAGGCAAGCTAGGGGCAAACAATACCATGACAGAGGTTTGAATGCGTCTTATGGGAAACATCTACAACAGTCTGAAGTTCAATTGGGCAAACTACTTCTTCTAAAGACTCAAAGAACAGATCCAAGATGAGGTAAATGCGGTGAAAAAAGGAGTTTCCGAGGGAAAGAAGAAAAGGGGGATATTCTGGATCAAGAAGTCCTATGGAATTCAACTGCACTATCTCATGCAATGTCTAAAAGTACCAGTAATAAAAATCCATAAATTGCATGAATCCAAAGTCAAAGTACTCCATAATAAAACTCATATGTCAAACAGCCAAAGAAAGCAGGAGGAGGGAAGAGAAACCAACCTAGCAGAAACACATCTGACCAAAGAAAGAAAGAAAAAGTTCAAAGAAATCTAGATAGAGAGATTTTGGAAAACTAATAGATGAATTAGAAGAAGAGGTAGAACAACAAGCGGAAGAAAGTAGTAGTGAGGATGACCAACTTGAAAATGAGGAAGTTGAATGAGACAATGGAGATGATGAAGAGACTCCCGAAGAACCAGCACAGATATCTGCCAGTGATATTGATGATAGAATTGCTGCATATCTTGAATGGAAAGAAGGTGACTCAAGAACTCAGCTTCAAGATTCAGAACACATGCTTGCCGAAGAAGCTTGGTTCTTTGATTTTCTGGGGATCACAACCCTGGTTGGGGTACTTGATGAATCCCCACTCTGGGACATGGTTGATGCGGCAAAAGCAAAGCTGCCTCAGATCTCAGATAAAGAAGTGGTGACTCAGAGGATGATGGAGATAACCATGATAATGATGATGGTGATGATCATGATGATGATAGTGGTAATGATCCCCATGGTAATGATGTACAAGACAAGGAGTTTGAATAAACAGCTGATGCAATTGATGACAACATTCTCTTAAGTTCATTCTTGCAGCCATAAGGACCAGCACAAAATACCCCACCAGCTAAGGCAACTTCATCAGCACCACAAAATGATTAGCAGACTATGAAAGCCGACAAAACAACTGATCCGGCTCCACACTTCACATACTCCACAACTTTCAGTTGACACTGCAGCTGAACCAACATAAGTGTTAGACACTGGCTCAGCTGTTGGCACTCCAGTCAAGTCAATTTCTGGCACTGAGCAAAGGGGAACAAGAGAGCATGTTACTCCAGAAATAACATCTACCCAAGTACTTGATGAAGTAAAAACTGGTGTAGATGTTACTCAACCGACAGCATAGCACCAAGAATCAGTTGAGGTACCTCCAAATGTGCAACACCAAGATAGAGGACAGCAAACTGCACTAGAATCAGCTGATATCCACCATAAATTTGCTCAACTCACTACTGGCATATCAAATGAGGCCTTTGAAAAGGCAGTAGATCTGTTGGCTGAGGAACTGGAATAACAAGCAATGAATTTCAGATCTATGACTAGGGCATTTAAAGATGAGAGCCATTCTATAGAGGAAAGATTTCAAGCCATTGCTGAGTACAGTGATGCATAAAACATTGTTGTGCAAAGACAGGGTGACCTGATGAGACAGTTAAACATAAATATCACCAACAATCTTACAGGTCTCAGACAGCACGTCTCTTAGGAAAATGAGTCGATGGCATTGGCCTTTGGCATCAGATTTCAAAGTGTAACCGAGAAGCTGAATCATCATGAAAAAAGATTCACATCTATTGAATTCAAACTGGATACTCTGATTGGTACAACTGAAGCCACCAATAGCATCCTATTACAACGAAGGGATGATGCTGCCAAAAATGGGGTAAGAAATGATAAGCCTAAAGTTGTATGATCCACAGTAAGACCTGAAGGATCCACAGTAAGACCCTCAAAGTTTGCTGAGGAACAGCTAAGAGCAAGGGACAAAGAACTGAGAATCTGAAATGAAGCTGAAGAATAGCTAAAGAAGGCTAGAGAGGAAAGGGAAAAAGCCTCAAAGGAACCTTGCATAGGATTTCCTCATCCTATCCAGAGAAGAGATGTTGATAGAGATAGACCAGGAAGACAGCAAAGACCGGGATCTAGTCAGCAAAGTGGATCAGCAAGCCAACACAGATTCAGCACCAGCAGAGGTAACACCAGCAGAGGTAGCAGTAGCACCAGATATGCTGGTGAGAAAAGAACATTTACTACTCACAGAAACAGGGAAGAATATGATGCTGAAGTACTAGACAATGTACGAGAGTTCTTCAGAGTCCAAGACGGTCTGTATCCAAATCAAACGCAAGATGAAGCATGGGCAGACTGGCTAAGCTATGAGGATGAGAGGATGAGAACTGATATGGCCAAGGTTTACAATGACGTTAAAAGAGAGTATGCATCTCTCAAACAAAATACTGGGTTTGGCTCAACCAGCAGACCAAGTCAAGCCATACCCCTTTCTGCAACATGACCAAAAGATTTATCTAGAGAACAACAGGAAGATTTTGACAACATGGCAAAATTCTTCAGTCCAATAGGGAGAATGAACCATCAGGAACAATGGGGTCTGTTCAAGAATCTCAAATTTGCTGATTCACACATTGCTGAAGCAAGGGATAGACTTGAGAAATACTTTGGAGAACCCAAGGCAAATGAGACTATGCCTGACTTTCATAGACTCATCAACAAGATAATATTCCTTGGGGTCTCTGAGAACACTGGAAATGGAAGTTCCTAGAGATAAACTGGAAAGACATGGAGGAGGTTCAAACTACAAAATTCAAGAGGTATAAAGCAGACTTAAGTAAAATGTAGATGTAGCATTCCAAATCTGGCTTGAACTTACTTATCTTATTGCCCTTGAATGGATGAATAAATTTTTTGAGTTTTATTCTATTGATTATTATGAAAAATTTTGTACACTTATGTTCAGGCTTATGAGGGTTTTGGCATCATCAAAAAGGGGGAAATTGTTAGGAACATTTTCTTATGTTTTGGTTATGGCCATACTAATTGTTATAGCAAGCCTGATATAATTTAGAATTCTCTATATAAGTATTTACTTAGAGTCTGACATGTTGTATAAGTTGAGTCAGACAAGTATTGTACTAGTTGGTGGGATGGCAAAATATAACAGAAATCTGGCAGAGTGAAGCCAGCCAAGTACCAGCAGAGAACCATGAAGACATTATGGTCTGACTTATAACCAAGGAAGTATGTGATGACCGTGGATATGTCTAAGTTATAATTCAAATGATGAAATACATTGTTAAATATGGTGTACATTGATCTCACCCAAATCAAGGATCAGTGAAGTACAAGAAGTATCTAAAAGATCAAAGAAAATAAGAATACAGTAAAACGGCAGAAAGAACTGACTATCGGCTGAGTGATAACAATGCAATGAAGAAAAAACCAAATAGCCAAGTCAGAAAGATTACTTAACCATTCAAGGAACAGCCAAGTAAACTTTACTTGCTCAAATTTCAAATGATGAAGATCAAGCATTAAATGCACAATCAATTGAGGATCAATCAAGGACGGATTTTCTGATAAACGTTTGAGAAAGAAATTTGATCACTGAAATCAAGGAGAATATAATTAAGGGGGAATCAAGAATTAAATCAAGGATTATTCTCCACATTAAATAGCCAACGGACGGAAATTCAAATCAAGGATTATCAAGGCTATAAATAGAAGGCATTGACAGACAGGAAAAACAACGATTGGATCTGATAAGAAAGAAGCTGAAACTCTGTCAATTCGAAAAGCCTTCTATATGAACTTAAAAGAAAATTCTAGAGATCAACTCATAAAACAGAGCTCAAATTCCACATCAAGCACTGAGATTGATCACAAGTATGTGAATCCAATTCACATCAACTGAAGCAATTGAATCAGAGGAATCTGAGAAGGATTTGCAATCTTTGTTATAGCTGCTGAAAGATTTGTTCTCAAGGATCAGTGATAGAGACTGAGTCACTGAAGCTTTTATAGCCAGGGGGTGATTGTCTGGAAGATTGTGAAGTGTGTGTAGCCAATGAGTTATCCTACTAATACTTGTACTTGCTCTACTATTGCCTGGTTGAGGAAGATTTACGGAGCCTAAACCAAAAAATACACGAGCGGGGCATACTATGTGTAAGGATTCTACCGTTCACAATAACAATAAATAGATAAAGAAAAGCCTTTCCATTTTGACAAAAGACCCACACCCAAGTTCCATAGCTTTTGGTCCGCTATCCCCATCATTCTACCCCCAGAGGGAAATGTGCTTCCCCTCTAGGCCGGTTGTGGGCGAGGAGGGATTTGAACCCCTGACATCATGGTTCATAGCCACGTGCTCTAATCCTCTGAGCTACAGGCCCCACCTTGTCTCCAGTGGATCTGTTCCCGGGAGTACCCTAAAAAATAAGGACACTTTCCTCTCCCCAACCATTTCATTATGAAATCGCGTTTCTCTCTATAACTCTTTAAGAAGGGTAAGTTCCGAGGTGTGAAGTGGGAGAGAGGGGGTGTCATAATTGGGGTTTTTGAGTAAGACTTTGATTTTTGATTTTTCGTTTTCATATTGAAAAAGTAATAATAATGAGAGGTGGTAAGTTTTTTATCATCCTGGCATCGAGCTATTTTTCCATAGGACCTCCCCTACAGTATCGTCACCGCAGTAGAGTTTAACCACCAAGTTCGGGATGGGTTCGTGTGGTTCCTCTACGCCTAGGACACCAGAATATCGAACCATGAGAAAAAAGTGCCAATTCATTTCACCTTTCATCCATTTCAATATAAAGGATTAGTCAATCAAATAACTTGGTAATTGTTGGTCCCTTGGAAAGGCTAACACCAGTTTAGAGGGGGGTGAATAAACTTGTCACCAAAAACTTTCCCAAAACTGAAAGTACCCCAGGAACTGAGTTTCTCAGTAACTCAAACTGAACTATCAAACTGATGTACAATGTGGCTCAGTTCAGTTTCGTTCCAACCCTTTAATCCTGTGTAGGAGTTAGTTAATTCAGCTTAGCTAATGCTGGTACTGTATTAACTTGCAGCGGATAAGATCAAGCCTTTTGTGCAATAGATGTGTCAATAAAGATCTAAGTCTCCTATGTATCAGTTCTGTGCTGACTCAGTGTCTAATGTTTGCTGAGTGTAGTGATAAAATGATAATGCAATAATTAAAGCAATCACAGCACAAATATAAATGCGTAAAGTAAATCAACACGGAGTTTGTTTATGGAAGTTCCGGGTGGTGTAATCCCGTACGTCTCCCCTTCTCCTGTGGTGTATGAGGTATCACTAGAATCTTGAGATAACTATTACAAAATCCTAGTTTAATGACAGTCCTTCACGACACCCTAGTTTCACTGTCTACACATAATGAAGAAAGGTGTGATTGCTTCCTTCACTCTGCACACTGATCCTTCAGAGGTGGAATGACTCCATCACCAGCTCACCACTAACACAAACACAGTCTGTAGACTACACCAACAGCTGTGGCAACCAAGTTGCAACCATATGAGGAAAGGTGGAATTGCTCTCCTCAAACTATGCACAACCAACCCTTTTTCACAAAGGTTAGGTTTAGAATTAATCAAAAGATTAATTCAGTGAGCTGTCTGATTCTTCTAGATATGACGTTGCAGCTCCAAGATGCCTTCTTCCCCCTTAATGGGTTACTGGATCTTTCTTTGTAATCTTCAAGGCAATTCCGTTGGCTTCCCCTTTTCTAGATATGAAATCTGATTTTCTGGATCTGGATCTTTAGATATATGCTTTTTTAAAGCTTTTTCAGATCTTCTTTCTCAAGTGCTTCCCTCTGTGTATTTATAGGGGCAATGTAACGGTCAGATAAATTTTATAGCCGTTGCATTTGTTGTTTAGCCAACGTTCATATGTACGACCTTTTGTCGTTTTGTAATTTCAAATTAAACAAGGCCTTAACTCAGTTTTCTACTCTTCTTCAAAACTGAGTACCTCGTATACATGACATCTGACTTTTAATTGACTAAGTCAGGGTACACCATTCAGTTTCTTCTTTTCTTGGTAACTGATAATCTTTTTCCTTAAGATTATTCAGCTTTACATGATCTATAGTTCAGTTTCAGGTCACCACAGACTTGCCTGAATCCTGACTTATAGTCACGACTTAATCAGCTTCTAACTGAGTTTGCCACCT
Organism: Gentiana dahurica var. dahurica; assembly: GCA_024500145.1. NCBI lineage: Eukaryota > Viridiplantae > Streptophyta > Magnoliopsida > Gentianales > Gentianaceae > Gentiana > Gentiana dahurica. The sequence goes on from CM044908.1 coordinate 40,136,020, forward strand.
CAGTTCTTTAGTCTTCAATAACTGAGTCTGTGTCCCTCAGTTCTTCAGTCTTCTAGATAAGCCAACCGAGTTTGTGTCCCTCAGCGAACTTATCTTCTTCAGTTCTTTCATAACTGAGTCTGATCCCTCAGTTCTTCATATGTATACTCAGTTTGCTTGCTGTGACTCAGCTGTTTGCCTAGTTCCTATCTATTACAATGCTTGTCTGAAACAACCTATACAAAGTTCAGACTCTAGATAGAACTTATACATTTTTCTCTAGACTATTTCTTGCTTCTTCTTTCATTATGCACTATAACAGTTAGCTATGACTTCATCATCATGGGTTGTAAGTGATCTTACTAAATACGTGACAAATCATCATCAAAACACAGATATTATTTCCAAAAATTTCCCACTTTTTGATGATGTTTCATAACCCTCCCTAAAAGCAATAATAAGAGAATAATGCAAGAAATCATAAATTAAAATAACAAACTAAAAACAGCTGAGTTAATTACAAAAACAAACTGAGTTACTGGATTGATTACAACTTTTCTTTTTCCAAAAACAACATCTTTTCACCAAGAAAAATACTTCTTTTTGTTTCTAGAAGCCTTCTTGTCTTCCCTTCTTCTCTTGATTCATTATCTCTAGGCTTGATATCCAGGTATTCATTGATCATCCGATTTGCTTCTTCGTTATCGTGGTTTTTGAGTTTTATCAAAATCTCTTTAATCTCCTCATCCATTATCTTCTCTTCTTCTTTTGATATAAGACCAAGTTCCTTTTCCTTAGGCTTCAGGATATTTTCCCCCTCAGTTTTGGTCTCTTTATCTTCATCTGCCTTTAAATTTTCTTTCAACCTGGCACAAATTGCAATCTTCTTTCTGATGTTCAACACAGCTTTAACTGAGGCTTCTTCATCTTCCTCAGTTCTTGTTTCTTTAAAGATCTCTTCTGCAATCAACTCCTCGATCAATTTGTCAGCTGCCTATTCATTTTGTTGAATAAGTAGATCATCATCTACTTGTCTGTCTTGTTCTTTAATCAACAGTTTAGCATAGATTTCTTCAGCTTTGGCAGCTCTTTCAGTTTTATCAGCATCACCTTCAGTTTTATCTTCCCCCTTGTTTGAAGATATGCAAAAGCTTTCTTCAAATAATTTGTGCAAGGTGATGATGTTGGAGTATTTGTTCAGACCTGAGTGATGTGTTGTTGAAATAAATTCATGTAAGTTGTAGAGCTTCTATTGTAGAGTCTACATCAGGCTTTCGATGATCACTTTTAATCCTTCCAATTTCTCCTCAGTTTCAGTTAATTGGCGCTGAGACCTTTCGGTTGCATTACGGGGAATGTCCTTTAATATAGATTTGCTTGTAGACGTATTTTGAACTTGAGATGAGGAACTGGCTTCATGATAATGAGAGTCATGACTTAATAGCTCTTTCTCATACTCAGTCGCACTAAATTCAGCATCTTCCAAAACTTCTATTTGCTCCTCAGTATATCCATCATGCATCTCAGTTGGAAGTTCACTTTCTTCAGTTTCATCTTCAATTTGAATAACGTCTTTTGTTTCAGTTTTCTTTGCCAGATATTTGTTCCACATCCTCCTTTGTCTGCTTAATGTTCTTTCATCCAGATTTACAGTTTCACTTGAGCTAGAGTTTGAAGTTTCTCTCCTGTCTTCCTCAATGTCTTTCCTTTTCATCGCTCCACTGGACACTGATTTCTGTATTACTTCTGTTTTTGTGGATTTTGAGATGGACAAATAGTCTAGTATACTTTGAACCAGATATGTAAATCCTTTTTTCAACAAGAACTTTTCTCGAACAACCTTTCTTCCTTGGGCTTTCGCTTTTTCATCTGAAATTTGTCTGATCAATTGCTTGAGTACAAACTTGTTCCAATCCAGCTTTTCTTCAAACCAAATAGCATAGATTAGTTTCAGTTTCTCTATTGAGTGTAAAGATTCCAGGTGTGACCAATGACATTTTTGGTCCAAGAATTGTCGAAAACGCGAATTCTCATTTTTGTTGATGAATGGATCCAATGAAATTCTTCTTATCTTTGTTGAGTGCTGTGACATTCCAAAGTCTGTCTTTTTCTTCATTTCCAAAAGTGAGAGATGAAGATCCTCCAAATATGTCCAAACTAAAGATTAGGGAAAGCAGATGTTCATTAACAGTAATGCTTTTATCTTGAACTGCTGTCCTGAAACTCTTTCCATCATCAGCGATTATAGCGTTTCTGTAGAAATCTTTGATATTTTCTGGGTACAGAGTGTTGACCTTTGTATCAATCAGATTTTCAAGTCCTCGAACCTTTTTGATTTTGCCTGCAATCTGAGTCGATAGGGTGGAGTTTGAAATTTTTTTACTGAAGTCATTCAGACTCATGGTAATTCCTTCATCAATGTTATATCGCTCCATGGATTTTTTAAGTTAAGAGTTCTTAGAGGAACTTTGAATGTTTTGAAATTGATTGTGCAATATTTTGTCAAGAATGTAATAACCGTATGCGTTTCTGAGTCTTTCAATTACTCAATCATTTTAAATGAGAGTCGTGTCACAATCAATGAGATTTGTAGGGATGCACATCTACTTCTTCTCCTTGATTGACACGTGGCTTCATGTGATTTGTCTTGTAAGTCCAAGCGACAGATAGTAGCTGGAAAGTTTTCTGCTTTTGACCAATTTGCCCTTCATCAGCTTTTGCCTTTTTCAGCTTTGTGTAGAAAGTCAGTTTTCTCCGGTTTCAGCAACATAAGAACTGACTTATCCTTTTCTTGATTACTTGTTACAGCTTCACGATATGAATGTACATTCTTTGGTTGCTCTAATGAATCTTTTATATCGTCAGTTCCTTGCAACAACTCATTTTCTTCTTCATCTGAGAAGTTACTTAGTGATGGAACTCTTCTGGATTTGTCATCATATACATTGATATTGATATCCGCATCATCACTGAGTTGAGGTTCTGGATTTGTATGTGAATTTGTAGCACTGAACCTCTCAAATACTTGATCCTGAAAATCAGAAACATTTTGCAAAAGTTAGTCAGGGGGTGAATAAGCCAACTTCTAATTCTAGATGTATCCATTTCAACTAAGTGCTTTTACAACTGATACAGTGAGGGGTTTTCAACAACTGGTTTGTAAGATATCTTTGGATCACTTCCAAACGGAAGAACTGCTCTGATACCAATTGTTGGTCCCTTGGAAAGGCTAACACAAGTTTAGAGAGGGGGGTGAATAAACTTGTCACCAAAAACTTTCCCAAAACTGAAAGTACCCCAGGAACTGAGTTTCTCAGTAACTCAAACTGAACTATCAAACTGATGTACAATGTGCCTCAGTTCAGTTTCGTTCCAACCCTTTAATCCTGTGTAGGAGTTAGTTAATTCAGCTTAGCTAATGCTGGTACTGTATTAACTTGCAGCGGATAAGATCAAGCCTTTTGTGCAATAGATGTGTCAATAAAGATCTAAGTCTCCTATGTATCAGTTCTGTGCTGACTCAGTGTCTAATGTTTGCTGAGTGTAGTGATAAAATGATAATGCAATAATTAAAGTAATCACATCACAAATATAAATACGTAAAGTAAATCAACATAGAGTTTGTTTATGGAAGTTCCCGTAATCCCATACGTCTCCCCTTAGCCTGTGGTGTAGGAGGTATCACTAGAATCTTGAGATAACTATTACAAAATCCTAGTCTAATGACAATCCTTCACGACACCCTAGTTTCACTGTCTACACATAATGAAGAAAGGTGTGATTGCTCCCTTCACTCTGCACACTGATCCTTCGGAGGTGGAATGACTCTTTCACCAGCTCACCACTAACACAAACACAGTCCACAGACTGCACCAACAGCTGTGGCAACCAAGTTGCAACCGTATGAGGAAAGGTGGAGTTGCTCTCCACAAACTATGCACAGCCAACCCTTTTTCACAAAGGTTAGGTTTAGAATTAATCAAAAGATTAATTCAGTGAGCTGTCTGATTCTTCTAGATATGACGTTGCAGCTCCAAGATGCCTTCTTCCTCCTTAATGGGTTACTGGATCTTTCTTTGTAATCTTCAAGGCAATTCCATTGGCTTCCCCTTTTATAGATATGAAATCTAATTTTTGTATCTGGATCTTTAAATATATGCTTTTTAAATCTTTTTCAGATCTTATTTCTCAAGTGCTTCCCTCTGTGTATTTATAGGGGCAATGTAACGGTCAGATAAATTTTATAGCCGTTGCATTTGTTGTTTAGCCAACGTTCATATGTACGACCTTTTGTCATTTTGTAATTTTAAATTAAACAAGGCCTTAACTCAGTTTTCTACTCTTCTTCAAAACGAGTACCTCGTATACATGACATCTGACTTTTAATTGACTAAGTCAGGGTACACCATTCAGTTTCTTCTTTTCTTGGTAACTGATAATCTTTGTCCTTAAGATTATTCAGCTTTACATGATCTATAGTTCAGTTTCAGGTCACCACAGACTTGCCTGAATCCTGACTTATAGTCACGACTTAATCAGCTTCTAACTGAGTTTTCCACCTCAGTTCTTTAGTCTTCAATAACTGAGTCTGTGTCCCTCAGTTCTTCAGTCTTCTAGATAAGCCAACCGAGTTTTTGTCCCTCAGCGAACTTATCTTCATCAGTTCTTTCATAACTGAGTCTTATCCCTCAGTTCTTCATATGTATACTCAGTTTTCTTGATGTGACTCAGCTGTTTGCCTAGTTCCTATCTATTACAATGCTTGTCTGAAACAACCTATACAAAGTTCAGACTCTAGATAGAACTTATACATTTTTCTCTTGACTATTTCTTGCTTCTTCTTTCATTATGCACTATAACAGTTAGCTATGACTTCATCATCATGGGTTGTAAGTGATCTTACTAAATACGTGACAAATCATCATCAAAACACAGATATTATTTCCAACAGTAATGAAAACTTGGTATATCTACTATATGGCTGTTAACTAAAATATGTCTATGGCTAACTAATTGGCGGACTGCAGGAATAGTGAAAGCCATACCAATCTAACTATTGTATCTGTGAAAACAATAGTGAATTCCTCCAATCATCACAGGAGAAGAGTGAATTAAGGGATTACACCACCCTGAACCACTATAAACCTTTGTGTCTATTTACTTTCAGCAATTTACTTACCACACTTTATTTCATTGCACATTATATCTGTGATTGCATAATCTACTTTGAACCAATATTTAAAGAAGGGACTTATCCGCTGCTCAAAAGCTTTTAAACATAAGAAAAGTTTTTGAAACTCCACTATAGTCATTCACCCCCCCCCCCCCTCCTCTAACTATAGTTTTACCCTTCTCTGGGACCAACAATGGCATCAACATAGCCTAAAACTCCTTTACCACGAAGGTAGGGTAACAATTGTGCTCACCATAACGGATAATTGTTTTGAGTAAGTTTGGTAATATGAATATTAGAGGACGGGGTTAAGGAGGGATAAGTTTAAAGAGAAGAAGAAGAGGGGGAAATGTGCTGGACATGGTTCCGGATGGAGGAGATGTGTGATGGCCAAATTATAGTAAACTAACTATCATCGGTAGAGTACCTGGTCGGTTGTACTACAACGGCAAGCAATGTCATATCTCACAAGGAATAAGTCAAATCACAATCACACTCTTATTTAGTTAGGCTCACAAATGATGTGAAAGTAGTTATAACTAAGCAAATAAAAACGATAACTTTAAAAAGTATGATAAATGAATAGCTAAGTTATGATCATGACACTACCCTCAATACCCTTACCGATTCACTAGGGATGAGCCTTAACTTACCAACCAACCAATAGTTTCTAATAAATGTGTTGTGGGTGAAATCTCCAAAACTCGTCCCTAGGCGCTAATACCACAACCTAGTTACCCTATATTCGATTCAACAATCCCCTCTATGGGATTTAATTGACCTAATATGAAGATAAACTGTGAGACGCTCTGCATCCACTGAATTTACGGCTTAGCTAGAAAAACCTTACCAAGGAACATGCTGCGAAAAACTCAACTAGTTCGTGCATGGAAATCCTAAAAACTTATTTCGCACACTCCTCACAAAATTCATTCATAAAGGTCGTGTGTTAGATCAATTAATGGTTATCTACTCCATCAAAGTCATTAGTTTCAAGTTTTAGGACACAACAATTCAATTTTTACGCCTACACATCCCTAGATCATCGTTTAGGCATTAATTTCAAAATTCCATCACATAATCTAGCTATAATAAATTTAGATACACATAATCAAAAGAACAGAACAAGAAACTATAAGTGAATTGCAAGAAATCATGATAAAAGAGAAGGAAATTAATTTACCAATAGTTTGGAGCAATCCACAATGAAGAATTCGCGAAAAGAAATCACAATCGTAGAAATCTTGAAGTAATTTGTGCCAGGAAAATTTGTCTAATGGTATTTGAAGGAAAAAAACTAAAAACCTATGAAATTAAATTCCGAAGAAGTGGGTATAAAATTCGACCTAATTGGCTTTTATAGGGCAAAATCCAACCCCGAATGGTGAAAATCCGTAAGAAAAAACACGCGTTTCATGCGGGAGCATGGGGATATCATGCGTGCTAATGCTTTTTCGAATGTCGATGTGCTTTATCAGCAATTCCATGCGTGAGCATGCACTATTTCATGTGTGTGCATAAACTTGCCGATCCGCCACAGTACGGGTGCACCTTCAGTTTTTCGATGATATCTTTGCGTGTAGAACTCTGATTTGAGTGATTCAGATTGCGTTGGAAAACTTGTTAACTTCCCTACAACTCTAAGGGAGCTAAAAATGCATATTAAGTCAAATAAGCATTAAAACATCAATGATTCTTTATCTGTTTCAACTCTTTAGTTTCGGTGCTTGCTTTCACCTCTCAAAATCATCTTTCAATCATAAATAACTTTTCTACCGGGATCAAAATGAATCCATATCCTGCAAATTTCAACAAAAATATTACGCATAACTTCCGCAAGATAAAATAGGTATGAAATATGGAATAATTCACCAAAAATGACAAGATTGTCGGACTAAGTCGTCTCTGACCTCAAAGTGAGTGAAATGGTGAAAATGCATCATATATCACTCAAACTATCCCAAAAGTGCATCAAATAAGTCATAAACGGGGGTAAAATCATGTAAGAAATGAAGCAAAGTTGACTCTCATCAATGTGTCAGCCATGGATGCCGATGAAGGAGAGCAACAGCGGGTTAGGGTTAAGGTGTTTTAGAAGAGATGATCATGGGAGATGAGTGTCAGAAGCTGCGATACAATATTAAACATATAGCTATGATTTTCACTGATTTAATCTCAAGTACAATGATAATATTATATAGGATTACACGAAGGGTAGCAGTAAAATAAATATAAATAAAGCCCTAGCTATTCAACTTGTTGGCCAAGGCACTTGGGCCGACTTCACTTGCGTCAATATAAAGAAACATTATTACCGTAGACATTGCTTAACCATCGTCATCGTGGATGATGTTTTTTTAAGGTAAAAATGCGAACATCAACAACGTTCATTAACAATAAAATTTCTATTGATGTGATGATGATGTGTAACGTTAGTTAAAGGGGCGGATCCAGGAATTTTCTCCAGTGGGGTCACCGGATTCTAAAAATATCTTTTTAATTCTAAAATTTGTTTCAGTAGGGTCACTGATGATGCTGGATCTCGTCTATCAATAAATCCGGGCCATTTTTTCCTAGTGACAATAAATTCAAGAATATGTCCTAAGAACAAGATGTAAAACGGGGGTGGTGTTTGTGATTTTTAGACTGAGCCTGAGAGTTATTTCTCTCAAGTTGCCTATGTATCCTGTAATTATTCAGGAATCAAGTCTTTCGTAGTTCGTTAGGGTTGTTTATATACGGGATGGCTCGTCCCTTTCATTGTTCTACAAGGATTCGTATTCTTAGTCCCTAAGGATAATCACGTGTGGATCCCAATAATTTAAGGATAATTATTGACATATTTAAATGATAGGATAAGTGTCATGATGTCATAGGATTCTTTCCATGTCTATCTGATATTATTAAGCACGTGTGCCAAATATGAATAAAGAAGGTTTTGGCCGACCTGTGTCAAACCTCCTAGGCCATCTCGACCTGCTCTGCGTTACCCGACCTTCACCCTTACCGGACCGACCTGCGGTGGTTAGTCAAGAAAGGCCGAGGTGACCTCCCACCTAGGGTTCAAGTCCGCTTCTTCAGTTAAATTTGAGGCTCCTGGCCTTAACTACTTATTAATTCTCTATCTTCATTTATGACTTAACCACTCTACAGATGACATGGGGCAAGTGCTAATCCGAACCTCATCATAAGCCCTCCAGATATGGCTGAACTACTCGTTGGGAGGTCGGATCTGTTAGAGGTGTTGTTCGGCCACTGTCATCTGGACTTGTAGAATTTTACAATGGCCTTCTCTGCCAGGTGGCGAGTTACCGTTATGACACTGTCATAACTACCCCGAGAATCAAGGCATTTTTGCCCACATCGTTTGAAGTGGGATGGTTTCCGAGAACTTGTCCTGGGGTTCATACCCCCGTCAAATCAATTGTCCAATCAGTAGTTGGCTGATGCTGGATTTAAGGCCATAAAATACGTAAGTCTCGCTTCTTCAATCGCACTTTGTAAGTTACTTGGTAGGATTTCCCATATTTGAGGACTTTTGGATGCAGGGATCCTTTACCCACCAGGAGGCCTTTGCAAGGTTTGCTGCGTCTTCGGCCAGTAAGGCAAAGTTGAAGAGGAAGATTGCCGACCTAGAGACGTTGGCGAAATCTCAAGGTCGTGACTAAGTCCAAGGATCAAGAAATTAGAACTCTCAAGGAGCAGCTCCAGGCTCAGGTGGCTGGACTGACGGCTTTGGGAGCCAAGTATGTGGAATCCGACCTGTGGAGCTTGATTTAAATATGTCCTGTAGATTTTATTGAGTCCGACCTATGGAACAAGAGCCAATCTTTAGGACTAATACGGAGCTAGCTGAAGCTGGCTTTAAGGACATGGAATACATAAGCTTGCTTTACCTTACTTGAGTCTTAGACTTTGATAACGTTTCTCATTTTTTATGTCGTTATGCAGGGAACCTGGGTTGGCTAGGACATTTTCTTTAGGTTGGGCAAGTCTTGAGCAATTACTAGAGATTTGAAGAATAGGGTTGCCGACCTACGGCAGACTAGGGAAAAGCTGAATGGCTCTGTTGACTCCAAATATAAGGAGATGAAGGTTCTCTAGAAGCAACTCCAGGATCTGGAGGTTGAGCTTAAATCCTTAAATAAAAGGTTTGCTGAGAAGACCGAACTGGAAGTTGTTGTTCCATCTAGGATTGCTGAGGCCATCCAAAATTATGAGGCTTCGGATGAGTCCACTCAAGCTTTGAAGTTGCGGCTTACTCCGATCCTGAACCACGGATATAATTTAGGCATGGATGAGGCAAAGGGTCAGGTCGCTGACTTTGTCATGGCAAGACCCTTTATAGGCCTGGGATGAGTGTGGTCTGTGACACTCGGGTGAAGGGCTTCAAGCAAGGGATATGCATTGTGTTCTAAGTACTCTCACCACCCTGCAGCTGCTCTTACTTTGGCTCCTACTTCTTTAGATCCACAACAGACTCCAGCCCCAAATGCAGAGATCAGTAAGCTTATGAAGTTGTACTCTTAGTTTTTTGTTTTGAAATTTCATTTCAAATACATTGTAATCATACAAGTTGATAATGGAAGTATAATTTTGTTAAGTTTTCAGCCTTAACTTTATTTCAAGCACTTCCTTTAAGTACTTGATTTAATCCACACTTTCTTTAAGTACTTCATCAACGGTAAGGTATCTTGCCCCGGAGTATGCCATGCATTAACTTGTGGTTTTGACTGGCATACTTATAGTTTTGTCACATTTTTTCTCAGGACTGTTCTACAGACAACGAATGCAACTGAGTCCGACTTGCGGACTTAAAGAGTTTGTTTTGCAAACTTCTTGAGTCCGACCTATGAACTTAGGGATGGTCCTTTGAAAACTCACCGAGTCCGACCTACGGACTTTGGTTTGAGTCTAGCTTGTAGACCGAATGATATTATCCGACAAACTCCGCTGAGTTCATCCTATGAATCACAATTCGAGTCTGTCTTGCAGACTTGGAATTTATCATTTTCTAACTTTGTTGAGTTCGACCTGTGAAGCTCGGGTCGGATCTGTCTTGCAGCCCTAAAATTTTTGCTGAGCCCGACCTGCAGAGCTCAATTCGTCGATCCTGCTGACTTATGAATTTTAGTAGAGTCCATCATGTAGAGCTCGACTTATCTATGGTCAGTCTTCCCAACACGAGTTTGTACTGAGTTGGCTCCAGCAAGGTGTATGATGACTGTTTGAAGGAGTTTAAAGATGGAGTGGAAATCGCCACCAAGTATGTTCGTCGGGGTACTCCCCAGAAAGCTTCTGAGTCAGCTCCTTCTTCCTCGGCTCTGCCAGTTGCCTCAGAACCGCGTCAAGCTCCGGCTCTAGATGCTTAGCTTAGTATTTTAGACTTTTGTGCTTCTTTTTTGCTCTGAAAAAATCATTAGATTTATAACATGTACGCTTATCTAGATAATATATCTTTGCCAAGCTCTTTTGCCTTGGCTTGTTTTCTTGCTCTGAAAAAATCCTCAGATTTGTAACATGTACGCTTATCTGGATAATATATGTTTTGCCAAGATCTTTTGCCTTGGCTTGTTTTAAGTACTTATTTGCACTGTTTTTGCTCTATAGTAGAGTGGACATAGTATGGGATGGCATACTTAGTGTGCATACTTAGTGTGCATTTACATAGTAGGGTTTTATTGAGTGTTTGTCCTGCAGACTTAGGAAGTTTGATGTTGCAAACTTTATTGAGTCCGACCTGCAGAGCTCATATTGGATCGTCTGTCTTGCAAACTTAAATTTTAGAGTCTAATTTTTTGAATCGACATGTATATTTAATTTTTGAGTCGACTTGCAGACTTTTTTTTTAGTATGTCGTGCAGACTTGATTTTTTTTTAGTCGACTTGCAGACTTAAATTTTTTTTTTGAGTCTGCCTTGCAGACTTACTTTTATGAATTCGACCTGTAGAATTAATTTTTTTTTGAGTCTGATCTGCGAACTTAATTTTTGCGATCTGTCATGCAGAATTTATTCACTTTTTGAGTCTGGCCTAAAGACTTTTGAGAGTTTGATATGCAAGCTTAAGTTTTGTAAGTCCGATAAGCTTAATTTTTGAGTTTGTCATGCAAATTTTATTTTTGAGTCTGGCCGGTAGACTTAATTTTTTTTGTATCTGAGGGAAAACTTTATTTTATGAGTATGGCCAGCAAACTTAATTTTTTGAGTCAGAGGGCGACTTTATTTTTGAGTTCTTGGTGAGGTATCTTGCCCCACAGTATGCCATGCATTAAATAATAGAATTTGGATGGCATACTTAGCTTTTTGTATGATTTTTTATTTGAGTCCGACCTACAAAGGTCGGATAGTGCGTCGACCTATAGAGTTGTGAATTTTGCTAAGTCCGTCCTGCGGAGCTCGGTTGTCTGTCTTGCAGACTTAATGAATTAGTTGAATACGACCTACGGAGCTCGGTTTGTCCATCCTCCAGACTTAAATCTTTTATCTTAAAGCCATTACGTATTATTTACAATTAAAAATAGAAATATAATATTGAAATAATACTGGTAAATTGAAATAATTTATTGAATTCTGGAACCTGTCCCAGACGTAAAGCTTGCGAGGATTGTATTCATGCCAGCTTTGTGGAATGGTCCTTCCATTTGAATCTACCGGTTGATATGCACCCTTGCCTTGCAATTTTACCGCTTTATAGAGGTGCCATGCGGACCTCGGGTTGTCTGACCAGTAGACTTATAAATTTTATTGAGTCGGCAATACTCAATTGACAGTCATGTTGACCTGAATTTTATTCTAAGTCCGACTGCGGAACTCGGTTCGTCAATCCTGCTGACTTATAATTTTTTGTTGAGTCCAACCTGCGGAGCTCGGTTGTTAATCCTGCCGACTTGTGAATTTTTTTTTGAGTCCGACCTGCGGAGCTCGGTTGTCATATTTAGTGTTTTGAGTGGAGCTCGGTTGTTTTGTCTTGTGGACTTTTTTTTTGTCTGACCTGCAGACATGATTTTCTTCAATCTATCCTGCTGACTTAAATTTTGGAGTCATACCTGCAGACTTAATTTTTTGAGTCTGACCTGCAAACTAGGGAGTTTGTCATTTACAAACTTTCTGAGTCCGACCTGTGGCTCTGTTCTAATCGTCTATCCTGCACACTTAGGGAGTTTGTCCTTTGCAAATTTTCTAAGTCCGACTTGCAGCTTAGTTCTGATCGTCTATCCTGCATGCTTAAGGAGTTTGTCCTTTGCACACTTTTTAAGTCTGGCCTGCAGCTCAGTTCTAATCGTCTATTCTGCAAACTTAAGGAGTTTGTCCTTTGCAAACTTTCTGTGTCCGACCTGCAATTCGATTCTAATCGTCTGTCCTGCAGACTTAGGGAGTTTGTCCTTTGCAAACTTTCTAAGTCTAACCTGCAGCTCGATTCTGATCGTCTGTCCTGTAGACTTAAGGAGTTTGTTTTTTGCAAACTTTCGGAGTCCGACCTACAGCTCAGTTCCGATCGTCTGTCCTGCAGACTTAGAGAGTTTGTCCTTTGCAAACTTTCTGAGTCCGACCTACAGCTCGATTCCGATCGTCTGTCCTATAGACTTAAAGAGTTTGTCTTTTGCAAACTTTCCGAGTCTGACTTACAGCTCGGTTGTGATCGTCCATCCTGCAAATTTAGAGAGTTTGTCCTTTGAAAACTTTTATAAAATCATCATGCATAACGGAGAAAACAAAAATTTATTGAAATAACATAGCTAAAAAATTGAAATAATATATAAAGGTTGGAACCTGTCCTAGACGTATATCTTGCGGAGATTGTTGGCATGCCAACTCCATGAATGGTCCTGTCATTAGAATTAGCCTTTGAGAGATCTCCTAGATCCTTCCCTAGGACTGGTACTTGGATAAAGGCCTATAGGGCTGATCCATCAACGATGGTTGGTTGTTCCACTAGCGCTTGTTCTGCCGGATTCAATGCGATTTTCGCTCTGAGGTTGGTTAGCGGTGGTGGGATCTGCTGCTACCCCTCCTCCAGCATTTTTACCACCATCGTTGGCGGTTTCCCCTGGTGTTTTCTTATTGTTCTTTTTTGGTGGCATGATGATCTTGAATAATTGTTGGTAGGAGACCCTCCTTCTAGCGCCAATTGACGATGATGGATCTCGTCTATCAATAAATCCGGGCCGTCTTTTCCTAGTGACAATAAATCCAAGAATATGCCTTAAGAACAAGATGTAAAACGGGGGTGGTGTTTGTGATTTTTACACTGAGCCTGAGATTTATAGCTCTCAAGTTGCCTACGTATCCTGTAATTGTTCAGGAATCAAGTCTTTCATAGTTCCTTAGGGTTGTTTATATAGGGGATGGCTCATCCCTTTCCTTGTTCTACAAGGATTTGTATTCTTAGTCCCTAAGGATAATCACGTGTGGATCCCTATAATTTCGGGATAATTATGGACCTATTTAAATGATAGGATCTGTGTCATTACGTCAAGGGATTCTTTCCATGTCTATATGATATTATTAAGTACGTGTGCCAAATACGAATAAAGAAGGTTCTGGCCAACCTGCGTCGAACCTCCTAGGCCATCTCGACCGGTGGTAAGTCAAGAAGGGCCGAGCTGACCTCCCACCTGGGGTGTAGGTCCGCTTCTTCAGTTAAACATGAGGCTCCTGGCCTTTACTACTTATTAATTCTCAATATTCATTTATGACTTAGCCACTCTACATATGACACGTGGCAAGGGTTATCCGACCCTCGTCAGTCACTGAAGCCCAAAACTATATGTTTTTTTAACAACAAACCGATATTGTTAACAACAAAACTTCATTGTTTTAATACTAAAAAAATTTCTCAAGATGTCAGTGGGGTCACGTGACCCCCTAAGCCTATATACATCCGCCCTATTTAGTTATAGTGACGTTAATTTGTATAACAAAAGTCCATCGGGGTGACGTTATGCTAGACATATTTTTAACAGGAAATGTGTTGAAAGTAATTTTATGGTTCCATATAGTAAAAAGAAAATTAATAAAAACATGTGGTGTGCTAAACACTTTTGTGATGCCAATATAATATAGATATTTGTTATATTAAATTGAGATTATTAGTTAAGAATTAGATGAGGTATCCATCGACCAATGGATATCCGTATGGGTAGGGTGTGAGTTTTAAAATTTGTTATTACACCAGTATTGTAATGGTACGATACGGATACATAAAATTAATGATGTGTATGGCATTGATAAAGCTAAACCCGTACTAATTCATACCATTGTCAACCCTAGTTGAACGCAGTTACCAACTTACCATCAACATTTGTGTGTTGGGTCCGGGTTCTGTGTTGATTCACGGCTAAGCTACTAAAAAAATGGTAAACCCTACCATTAAGGGTCCCCTCACCCCCGATCCCACAGGAAAGTGAGGAGAGGTTAATCAGGTAACCTAGTAGCTCCAACATGGGCTGCCTTTGAAACCTCTGCACTGAAGGGTGTTATCAATCGGAAATCAACCCCATTACGGGGATCGAACCGCTGACCTCCAGCTTAAGTTAGAGGCTGCACTACGCACCCATGCCTTCACGTGACCCCCTAAGCCTATATTCATCATCTTTGCATGCATCAAAACCAATATTTCTGCCAAATTTGCATGTCCCATTTTCGTTAACTATGGGACACGCAAGCCATCATATAAAGTTGCTTAACCGTGAATTAACACTGAACCCGGCCCCTACACACAAATGTTGATGGCAACTGTGTTCGACTAGGGATGACAATAGTATGAATTAGTACGGGTTTAGCTGTATCCATACTTTACACATCATTAATTCTCGATATTCATACCCAACCATTACAATACTGGTGTAATTGTGAATTATTAAACTAATACCCTTCCCATACGAATATCCATTAGTCTTGGATATCTGATCTAATTCTAAACTAAGAATCTCAATTTAATATAAAAAAACATCTATATTATATTGGCATCATAAAAGTGTTTAGCACACCACATGTTTTTGTTAATCTTTTTACTATATCGCACCATAAAATTACTTTTAACACAATTTGTGTTAAAAATAAATCTGGTCACCCCGATTGACGTTTTCTATACAAATTAACGTCATTGTAACTAACCAGGGGCGGATGTACAAAGGCTTAACTATATGGCACCATAACTTTTAACACGGTTCGTGTTAAAAATAAGTCTAGTCACCCCGATTGACGTTTGCTATACAAATAAACGTCATTGTAACTAACCAGGGGCGGATGTACATAGGCTTAGGGGGTCACTCACTAACATTTGGAGAAATTTTTTTAAGTATTAAAACGATAAAGTTTTGTTGCTAATAAAAATATCAGTTTGTTGTTAAAAATATAGTTTTAGACTTCAGTGACCCTACTGAAACAAATTTTAAAATAAAAAATATAGTTTTCAAGTGTGGTACCGGAAACAATTCCTAGATCCGTCCCTTCAACTAACATTACAATTTACACATCATCATCACCGTATGTATTTTTAAGATAAGACCATATGAAGAATATTTTTTTTCCCGAAAAAAAATCATATTAAAACGTGGTTTTGTATTGTAATTTATGTGGTGTTTTGATAATTGGGGTGCTAAAAGAATTTCTTTTAATTTCAATGGAACCCCAAATGAGCACCAAAGGAGTAAAGTCAATTAAACAACTCATTTGCGTACATAAAGGATGTAATTTGACACAGTTAAAGTATCACAGTTTTACAATATATAATCTATGTCACATTTTTAATATAAACTATATCTACCTTTCCCGACCTATATCGTTTAAATTCGATACGTGCTGTAAATCATTTTTACGAGAGCGGCTATAGTCCAGTTTTTTAACCTTTGCCGTTAAAAAAATATATAAATAATCATGTACGTTGGATCATTTTTTTAATACAACATAGTTAATGTATACAATAACACACCTAATCAATAATTTAACCTCTTAAACCGGTAAACAGTTTATCTATAAAACTTTAACTACACGGCAAAAAATTTGTTTCCCTAGGAAAACACGTCTATCGAATTCTTCAAGCTCCGAAAATTTATTACACAACAATAATTTTTTTTTTCCTACAAAAAATTAGCTACACGGCAATAAATTTTTTTAAATAGAAAGAATTAACATGTACTTATACTACTAGAACTAGAATAAGTGCAAGTATCATTAAAATTTTAATTTTTCTTTTTTGAGATTTTTTTTTATGGTAAATTAGGGATAATGACACAATCTGGAATATTTTTAAGTAACAGGACAGCTACATATTTTTTAAGGGAAATTAGGGATAAGGACACAATCTGAAATATTATTAAGCAACAGGACAACTACATATTTTTTATAGGGAGAAGGACAACTGCATAATTTTTATAACGAGAAGGACAAACAGTGAATCCCGAAAATCAGTGAATCTCCTTAGTGAATCCCGAAATCAGTGAATTTCGACAGTGAATTTTGACAGTGAATCCCGAAAATCAGTGAATCCCGACAATGAATTTTGAAAATTAGTGAATTTTGACAGTGAATTTCAGCAGTGAATTTAAACAGTGAATTTCGAACACAAGTGAATTTCGATAGTGGATAAATAGTTTTGTCCTTTATGCAAAAGTTTTAAAAAACTGTCCTTCTACTTAATTGATGAAATATTTTTGTCCTTCTCCCTCATTCCCCCTATTTTTTATAGGGAGAAGGACAACAGCATAATTTTTTAAGCGATAAGGACAAACAGTGAATCCCGAAAATCAATGAATCTCCCAAGTGAATCCCGAAATCAGTGAATTTCGACAGTGAATCCCGAAAATCAGTGACTTTCGGCAATGAATTTTGAAAATTAGTGAATTTCGACAGTGAACTTCAGCAGTGAATTTAAACAGTGAATTTCGACAGTGGATAAATAGTTTTGTCCTTTATGCAAAAGTTTCAAATGACTGTCCTTCTACTCAATTGATGAAATATTTCTGTTCTTCTCCCTCATTCCCCCTTTTTTTAATAATTTAATATAGTTATCAATATCATACCAAAATATTTCATGGGGTTATGGTTGTTATGGACAAAAGTGAAAAAGAATCGTCAAAAAGGACAAGTGGATTGAAAATTTGTGAAAATGGACATAAGACCTTTGAAATGACGAAATTACCCTTGACAAATTTAACGACTTCAATTCTACTATCTAGCAAATCCACTAAAACTTTTTAAAATCAAACAAATACACTAAGACAAAATCAAAAAAAAAAAAGGACATATTCTTCATGTGGAATGATAATTTTTTTCACCAATTTTCAATTCCACTATATTAAATACCAATTAATACATTAAATTTTTCATTGTTAACATTTGTTCACTATTTCATATGTATATATATATAAATTTAATACAAATATACCAATGATTAACAATATACATATGCATCGAATTTCATAATAAACGGGATACAAGGGTGTTGTAGGTGCTAACGTCAAGCTTACTCCACCTTACAAATGAGATTTGAAGAGAGTTTGAGAAAACAATGATACTTGAGTAAACTCAACTTATTTTATTCATGATAAAGTATGAGTATAAATAGATACAAGCATGAGTATAGTAATGAATGCTATTAAATGCTAGAGTCGGCTAGTATTAAGTGCTAGAGTCGGCTAGAGCATAATAAGACAAAATAGAGTTACTTTATGACATATTAATTGACTACAATTAATATGTCATGTTACAAATAAGTAACGTGTTACAAGTAATGTAATATTTATATTTCCACAACCCCCCCCCCTCAAACTGGGTTGTATATGTTAATACAGCCAAGTTTGCTACTTAGCCTGCTGAACATAAGTGGTGGAATGGCCTTGGTGAGAATATCGATTCGTCTGCTGAGGGAACATATTGAAGTTGAATGATCTTGGCATCAATCTTCTCTTTAAGGAAATGTCCGTCAATGTCCACATGTTTTGTCTTATCATGATGAATCAATCCTCCGCCATGCATAATGCTGAATTATTGTCACAACAGAGTATGATAGGTTGTTGAATAGTCTGCTGAAGGTCAGTAAGGATCCTTTTTATCCATAGAGCTTCACAAATGCCCAAAACAAGTGCCCTGAGTTCAGCTTCAGCACTGCTTCTAGAGGCAGAGGTTGTTTCTTGCTTCTTCAAGTGACAAGGTTACCCCACACATATGAGCAATAACATGTGGTAGATCTTCTATCTATATGGCAACCAGCCCAGTCAGCATCAGGATAGACTTTCACTGATCTTTCAGGAGACTTGGTGAAGTGCAAGCCTTGGCCATGAGTGGACTTCAAGTATCGTAGGATTCTGTAGACAGCATCCCAATGGTGCTCAGTAGGGCAATGCATGAACTGACTGACAAGACTAACTCCATATGCAATATCGGGTCTTGTATGAGAGAGATAAATGAGTTTCCCTACAAGTCTCTGATATTGTTCCTTTTTTACAACAATACTACCATGTATTAGTGGATGACTGGGGTCTCCTGGAGAGATAGGTGGTTTGCACCCTAGCATGCCCGTTTCCTTCAGCAAGTCCAGCACATACTTCCTCTGTGAGACTGAGATAGTTTCTTGCTATTTCCATGCCAAGGAAGTACTTGAGGTAGCCCAAATCTTTAACTTGAAATACCTTTTCCAGTAGGGTCTTCAAGTGTTGGATCTCAGCAGGTCATCACCAGGAAGGATGATATCATCCATATAGACAATAAGGATGGACTTTATCTTATTGGTTGTTTTAATAAACATTGTGTGGTCTGAGTTGCACTGATGATACCCTGCAGCTTTAACCACAGTAGTAAGTTTGCCAAACCAGGCTCTTGGGGACTGCTTCAGGCCATACAGAGATTTTCTCAATTTACAAACCTTACCTTTAGTGTGAGTGTTGGTAAAACCAGGAGGCACAGTCATATATACTTCCTTAGTGAGGTCACCATTTAGGAAGGCATTCTTGATGTCCAATTGGTGGAGTGGCCAGTCAAGTTGGACAGCAAGGGAGATCAGTACCCTGACTGTGTTGAGCTTTGCCACAGGTGAAAATGTCTCCTTGTAGTCAAGTCCATATGTTTGAGTGAAGCCTCTTGCAACCAGTCTAGCTTTGTACTTGTCAATAACCATCAGCATTGTACTTGATGGTGAATAGCCATTTACAGCTGATTGTCTTCTTTCCTTGTGGGAGAGTGGTGAGATCCCAAGTCTGGTTGTCAATGAGTGCATTCATTTCAGTTTTGACAGCAGCCTTCCACTTGTCATGTTGGAGAGCTTCCTGTATATTCTTAGGAATGGAATGAGTATCCAAATCATGTGTAAACATAGAAAAACCGTGTGACAAGTGATCATATGACACATAATTATGAATAGAGTGGTCAGTACATGATCTCTTTCCCTTTCGGACAGCAATGGGTCTGTCATCCATATCAGTAGGTTCAGGATTGTCAGCAGGTTGCTGAGGTATATCAGCAGGTTCAGGAGGTTTTGGAGTATCAGCAGGTTGCTGAGGTTCAGTAGATGTAGGGAGCTCAGAATCAGCAGGCTGATGAGTCTCATGAGGTTGCTGAATATTAGGAATTGGTATAGGGATTGGCACGGCCTCAAGATTCTCAGCTGAGGGTGCATTTGGAGTTAGAGGACTCTGAGAGGATGGAAGAGTTATTCTTTCAATTAGGTTTCCATCTGTGACAATTGTTAGATGTAATATCGTCGGATGGATCAAGATCTACCCGATTACGCAGTTGAAAGTATAAGATCTAGATCTAGTCAATCAAAATACATAAAATAAATAGATCTAACCTACGAGGGGGTTAGATTGCTTACCAGTTTATGGTGAATAAACTCCAAGAACAATCTTCAATCCTAGATCCAAGCTAGATGAGAAGCCACAGTCTTCCAACGTGTGTCTCCAAGCACCACCAGGTGGATGGTGTTTCAAGCCGCCGGACCTCCTCGATATTCTACCTTAGAAAAACCCGAAGTTTTTCTAAACTCGAACCCAAGTATTATAGCCGAAATCTCTAAGCTATAATACTGCACAAATGGCGTGTTTTTCATTGTGTCAAAAGGCTTGGGAGAACTCTCTTTATATAGGAGAGTAATCCTTGTCCTCCAAGATTTAATAATTAAGAGATAATTATTACATTAATCCTTTTTCCAAATAAAAGATAAATAAAATAATTATCCCAAACAAATTAGATAAATCATATTATTATCTAATATTCCATGAATTATCAATTAACAAATAAAAGATAAATCACATGTTAAATAATTATCCAAGAAAACTAATTCCTTGATAATTAGGTAACACAAAAATGTGCCCCAAATACCCTAGAAATAAGGGCCACACATTTTACACACATATTGGGCCGAGTCCACGAAAAATTTCTTTTCCATGTATTTAATTATCTAGTCCAACTAAACAATTAATCCACATATCAATTAAATAGTCCAATCCAACTATTTAATTATAATTGAGGTGAAACGACAAGAAAACATATGCTATGTTAGGTGTCATGTTGGGGACCATGGACCCATATTCAGTAGCTACAATAAATTAAATAATATTATCCGTCAGACCGAATAATAATATTCAATCTATTAATTCCGGTATTACACCATCATAAACCCGAAACTGAACCCTCCCGAATATAGATAACTTACACTCAACTATGAGTTGATAAGCGTCCGCTGATATAATCATTTCATACGGATAAATCCCCCATAGACTGTTCACTTCGATTCGGGATATCTCTGTAAACCCTTCTCGAAACATATTACCCTTATTTACCATTAACCCCCTAGTGATCAATCAGTTCACCACTAATATAGTATGAACTGGGCCCGTCGATCAGTTTCTAGGGTTAACAAATAAGGGAACTGTCTGTCTACTTCCCGAGGGAAGGAATGGATTCTATATCTGTGATAGCACAGACTACTCACTCACCCCAGAATAGAGCCAACGAGAAGTGTTGGACCACATACTACGAAGTGATCCTTACTAACACATCAAACCCTACCCTAGTCTAAGCAGTTGTCTGTGATCACATCAAGATTGAGATTAATCCATAAATGATCATCTTGTGATTCGATAAGACTTCTCGATTATGGAATTATATCGAGAACTAAAATCAAATCGGTCCAGCCCTATATAAATATCATCATATATAAATGCCCCACTAGGTACCCTATTACCGACAGTCCGGATAAGACTGTCACACCGTAAAGTGTTATGGGTGCATTAATAGCAAATTAATCATGAGACCCGTACTTAGATTAATAAATGCTACGGACTAAGTTAATTTTAAGTACATCTCACTAACTCAATCCTCTTGTGTATAGCCATACACTGAGTTATGTGATTACATAAACTAGGTACTTAGGGTTTTCAGTAGTGTCTTAATTATAAGCATACATGCATATAATAAGATGAATTATTAATTCTGTCCTAAAACAATTAGATAATTGTCTTTTGGGCACTACACCTAACAATCTCCCACTTGCATGAAAGGCAAGTGGATTAATTATTTTAGAGCACACCCTTTATATCTATATCTACAACATTCTCCCACTTGCTCAAAACAAGTGAGACGTATCCCTCAAATCTGTACCCTCCAAGCGCATCTTAGTAATTCATCCTTCCAAGCACGACCGGAGTGTGCCGCCGCAGGGTAGGTCAGTGACCCGGCGCATACTTAGAATCCGAATACTATGTGACTAAGTACACTGATCAGGTATGTTGTCGGCTTGAGTCAATCTTTGGGATCGAAACGTCACCTTTCCATCTAATCCGGTGGTACACTTTCAATATGCTTTTGAGTCATCACTGAGGACAAAATCGACTTAACGATCATCCATAATCCGACCTAAAGCCAGAATCAGTGTTATCACTTATAATCTTGAATATACTAGCATATTATTCCTCATTCTCCCGAAGAGACTTGAGGATTCACTAAACATCCCATTTATTATTCATCTGCAGGTTTAGATAATCATTCCTGAGAGGTAGGGTAGACTACATTGTTGAATGCTGCATAAATGCAAGAATATCTTAACCAGGTGAATGGGTGGGATTTCCAATGATCGATTCTCACGGATTTGAGCGAATCAAATTCTTTAGAATGAATCCCGATGGCATGTCAGACTCTGACTTCAAATAACACACCCATGTTGTTTCCAACTGTTTCAGTGTCACCATTCACAAACACTAATCTACATACTACTTTACTAATATTGATGCCAATTCTACAAAAGACTTATCAACATTCTGGTCAAGTCCACATATTAAAATATATGACTCTGAAATGACCTAGAGGTTTGCTTTAATCCCCAAAGGATATAAGTTATGGTAGGCATCCTGCCAAAAGGTTCATTCTGAATAAATTAAGATACCGTCAGTCTCGCAAAAAGGTCTGAGGGAATCATCCATATTTTTTGCTTTGTAACGAATCCGCCATTTGTTCTTAGCTAAAACCCTTCTGTTCTGAATGAATTCAGATTCCGTTGTTCGGCAAGGAAGTCTTAGGGAATCACCCATATTTCCCGCTTTCTGACGAAATCAAACAAGACTGAGTGGTAAGAGAGATCACGGTCTGGTTAACTCTTTACCTCTTAAGGAATCACCCCTAAATTACTCAGCTTTGCGTGGAAAGTTAAACTTTCTTATTCATTCGACTCTTCTCCGTGTATTTCCAATTACTCCCACTGGGCCTGAGATACTCAGGTGGTTGTACAAGAGTTCCAACAGAACTGTAGTATCAGACTCCATTCACAGGGTTATGGCTTTTAAACCAACCTCTATGATCAGGATTCTACACAGCCCATGAAGGACTATAGGTCATCAATCTACACTATAGACCGTAAGGTCCTGCAATGGGTAATAGACAAACCATACTCCCACTGCGTTCGGGGTGGATTGATATACTGATCCAGTTTAGTAGTTTTTGTTAGTGTTATCACCAACTGCCAGTGTTGGATGTGGACTGAACAAATCAGTTAGTAACATCTTAAGTACAAATACTTCAAGATCTAAGGTTGTTATTTATAAAATCTATTTGACCGAGTTTGACAGTATAACCGTCATTCTCTGAATTTACGAGTTTTATAACCAACTTTAACTTAATGCATTAAGATAATTCACGACCTAAACGTGTACGCAAAATTTCCAGTCCTACCTTCACGCACTAAATGCTAAATGTCTATATTTACGGAAGTGGGGTGAACCGAATTCACTCCTTATCCACAAATGCGTAGGCATCTTTTAGGTAGACTTCTCGGTTTTTCATTACAACGTAAACCGTTATTTTGTAACCAATATCTTAAATGAGTTCAGCAGCCTATCGTAGCACACCAATGACTATATAAGGCAAATTTATGGTGTATCCTTTAGTGAAAACATTTCACTGGGAGGCAGGCCGAGCATCAGTCTTGAAGACTACGCAAGAACCTATTTCTGAGTATGGAATACTCTCTCTGGTAAAATCAGAGATTCCTCCAAATATTTTTGATAAACTTACCGGAGTTTCGAGTAGTTATTAGACAATATGTCACCACTCAGAAGCTCCCTCTGTCTTGTATCTTTCATATGACCCCGAAGGTCGATATGAATAAGCTATGTAACTTCTTTAAATCTATTGCCCTTTCCCGATTGAAAGGAAACTTAGGCATTGTTCCTTTGAGACAGGGTTCCTTTGACTGGGAGATAGGAATCACCCTAAGCCAGTCTGCAGATCTTGTCATTGGGGAATATGCACTAATTAATAGTATCTAAGAAGTGTTTATCTAAATACGAAAACCATTTGCGTTTTTAATATGTGTTACATATACCCATTCAGCATTTCTTAGTGGTTCTGACTTTATCAAACAAAAGTCCGAGTCTTGGGTTCGTGCTACAAATGTTATATTTATCGTCAATAAGACAAACAAATTATCTTATTGAAAATGAATACGTTCGTTCCAACGAATCTGAAAACAGAAAATGAATTTTCTGTGATACTCAGGAATTGAATCCGAGATTTATTTCCTTATATCACTCCCACTAGTCTATCTGAAATAACTGCCCGTTGTCTATTTTATTTATCGTTTAATGCAAAGCTACCTGGTTCTTGCAATGAACTTTAGCTTTCGATAAAATTGCTAAGGATGCATTGGTCAGTGATCCGAAATCACTTTCCTTATCCACTAATTTCCATTTACTAATTGTCCGGTTTAGCATTAAAACTACTTAGTTCAGATGACTAACATGTATAAACATTCTTTTCCATTCTCGAATTTCCTTAAATGGAAACAGTCTTGAACTAGCAGCTCGTTCGAGTAGACACTACTCTTGAACTGTGGGATGTTCAGTGTTACTTGTTTGGACTATCGATTTTTCTAATCGACAAATCATAAGACCAAAGCTCCCACTAGTTTATCGGTTCCAAATACCGTCTAACTAGCAACACTTTGTATTTATGATTTTTCAAAGATTAGAACATCACCTAGAACTAAGCTCCCACTAGTTTATCAGTTCCAAATAATGTCTAACTAGCAATGTTGTGTTCATGATGTTTCAAAGATTATAAAATCTCCAGAACTAAGCTTCCACTAGTTTATCAGTTCCAAATACTGTCTAACTAGCAACGCTTTATTCTTGTTTTTCCAATGAATGGAGAAACTCCTTTGCAGTCTATTACACATTTCTAACGATTCAGAAAAACAACAAATCATAAGACTAAGGCTCCGACTAGTTTATCGGTTCCAAATACCATCTAACTAGCAACGTCTGATGTATATGATTTTCCAATTTTTCAATTTAGAAATTTGTTGTGTAATTACACTTATAAAATTCACTAAATGAATTTTATATGATAGTCCTATGTCATCTTTTGTAAACTAAGTATGGTCGTCTCTCGTTCAACATGAGTGACATCTGTGACATACCTATACTATGTCACTTAAGTTTTTAAAGGCTCAAGGGAAAAATCTCTTCCGAAAAATTAACTGCATTTGTTGATAATTACAACGTTCTTGTTACTCTCCACATTTTTAATGAAGTCCTATTACTAACAGTTTAGAAGCCTAGAGATTTAGCTGTAAATAAAATGACAGAAAATTAAATTCAAAAGGAAATTTTCACAACTAGATTTTTATTTTAGGAATAATAAACTATAAAAGAGTTTATCCTACCATTCCAAAGATTTAACCTCGCACCTCAGTGCCGCTGTAGGGTAGGTCAAAGAGGTGACGGTTAAACTGAGACAATATCTCTCAATGATTAAATTTCGAGAATCGAACATCTCACGGGAATCAGACATCCCGGACCTTAATCATCGATTACCTTCCTTTTTCTAGCCTAGATATTTCGAAAATATCCATAAAGAGTGTGACCTACTATATCAGATCTCAAAGTATGCCCCGAGTATGCCGCCGTAGGGTCGGTCAGTGACCCGACGAGTACCCAAAATCCTATCCTTTCGGAGACCAAGCCTTGAATTTTGATAGGGGTGAACACCATCCGTAGGGTGCCGAAATCAAAGCGGCTCGAGGCGTCACCCTTCTCTCACGTGCTTGCACCTATAGTAGAGGCCGTGGGGTCGGCTGTCGCCTTCCCCGCTCCCACTCAATATTTTGAAAAAGTTGTGGGTTTACTAATTACGGTTTTGGTCTTGACAATAAGAAACAATAAATCAAAGTACTCCGAACAGGGTCGGTTATGTAGGCAAGCCTACGCCGTCTTATTCGTTGGAACATATGTGACAGTTCAGGTTAATCCAGCAAGAGAAGCCCCGTTTAGCCCGAGGGCTTACCGGCTATGCTAAGTCTTGTCAAACCACTGTAACGTACATCACACGTGGAAGGGGAGTCGATTGAGCCGAAGCTCGGTTGAACTCGCCCAACCATGGTTAGACCATTTCCGAACCCATGTACAATGATTTTCCGGTTTCTAAATTGTCAACCAAAGCGTAATCTCGTTTCTGTTTAAGGTAGGTTCACCGAAAACTCAACGATTTATCTAAGAGGGATTTACCGAGAATCCATCACTAAAATTGTAACGATTGACAAAACCCGGTTCCTCGGTTTTTATAATTAGTTACTTAATTAATTAACTACCACATATTAATTAAAGAAGTTTTTTAACTAATTATACGAGTTATACATGCCTAATTTATTCGAAATAAACTAGCTACATGTATGCATTGGAGTGGAATCATGATATGATGCTTGTCATGGAAATTTTTCGGTTTCTATCACATAATTTCGATCATACACGAAAAAATAACGGAAAAATTAAACACCGAGATGGATCGTTGATACCCCCGTATCTAACTTTTAAAAAAAAAAAAAAAACACACAAACCCTAACTAGGGTTTACTATTTTCTAATCTGCTGCTGCTACGTTTTATCAATGATCGGACATCCAAACGAACCTTGATCATCACTAAACTTTATGGACCTGGTCTTCACTCCTCCTACTTCAATCTGAACGGTTGGATCGTCGTTTCAACGGTCCAATTTTCTCCAGCAATCAGCCGATCCAACTGCTGCATCTGTTTATAACTGCGGCTCAGCAGTGTCTTCCCGGGGCTGATCGGGCATAGAGACAAATCCCGATCGACCTCAAATTATTAGGGATTGTTCATAACTCCATGGTAATCGATCTGAACGGTCGGATCTTCGTTGTAAGATTCCAAACTCTTCCAGAAAATCGACGAACTCACAGCTAGGGTTTTTATGGCTGCTGTGCTTTTCTGTTACAGCAGCAACTTTATTACAGCGATTGGACATCGATATGGACTCCGATCGTCATGAAATTTTGAGGGCCTATTCTTTAACTTTTATTCTTCATTCTGACCGGAGAGATTGTCGTTTCAACGGCTCAATCTCCAGGAATAAAATAAAAACGGAACAGAAACAAAACAGATCTACTTCTAGGAAACTAAAATTACAAAATTTCATATACTCATATGAACGAATTTATATGAGTTTACAATAAATCTAACGAGTAAACAATACCAACCCATATCTTCAATCATGACAATCACAAAAGCATACATACATGATATTTTCGATTCATAAGAAAAAGAAAATAAAGCAATCTACACATGCTATTACACTCCTTAGATCTAAAATTTACATACTTTGATTGCTAGATCAAAGGCTCTGCTACCACTTGTTAGATGTAATATCGTCGGATGGATCAAGATCCACCTGATTACGCAGCGCAAAGTATAAGATCTAGATCTAGTCAACCAAAATACATAAAATAAATAGATCTAACCTACGAGGGGGTTAGATTGCTTACTAGTTTATGGTGAATAAACTCCAAGAACAATCTTCAATCCTAGATCCAAGCTAGATGAGAAGCCACAGTCTTCCAACGTGTGTCTCCAAGCACCACCAGGAGGATGGTGTTTCAAACCGCCGGACCTCCTCGATATTCTACCTTAGAAAAACCCGAAGTTTTTCTAAACTCAAACCCAAGTATTATAGCTGGAATCTCTAAGCTATAATACTACACAAATGGCGTGTTTTTCATTGTGTCAAAAGGCTTGGGAGAACTCTCTTTATATAGAAGAGTAATCATTGTCCTTCAAGGATTTAATAATTAAGAGATAATTATTACATTAATCATTTTTCCAAATAAAAGATAAATAAAATAATTATCTCAAACAAATTAGGATAAATCATATTATTATCTAATATTCCATGAATTATCAATTAACAAATAAAAGATAAATCACATGTTAAATAACTATCCAAGAAAACTAATTCCTTGATAATTATGTAACACAAAAATGTGCCCCAAATACCCTAGAAATAAGGGCCACACATTTTACACACATATTGGGCCGAGTCCACGAAAAATTTCTTTTCCATGTATTTAATTATCCAGTCCAACTAAACAATTAATCCACATATTAATTAAATAGTCCAATCCAACTATTTAATTATAATTGAGGTGAAACGACGAGAAAACATATGCTATGTTAGGTGTCATGTCGGGGACCATGGACCCATATTCAGTAGCTACAATAAATTAAATAATATTATCCGTCAGACCGAACAATAATATTCAATATATTAATTCCGGTATTACACCATCATAAACCCGAAACAGAACTCTCCCGAATATAGATAACTTACACTCAACTATGAGTTGATAAGCGTCCACTGATATAATCATTTCATTCAGATAAATCCTCCATAGACTGTTCACTTCGATTCGGGATATCTCTGTAAACCCTTCTCGAAACATATTACCCTTATTTACCATTAACCCCCTAGTGATCATTGATGGGTGTTCACCCCAAAGTGTTCCCAGGCCGCATGCATACATCCGTAAGTAACTTAGTACAACATGGCAAATTTCATTGAGAGGAATCAGTAAAGAAAAGAAAAAGAAGGGTAAGAAGCACTTCAAAAAGAAATTTGTCCCTTGCGATTCGCGACTGCTTTTCCCCTCACGACGTGACTGGATTGGCACAAGGCTTTTTGTGGTGGCACCACTAATATAGTATGAACTGGGCCCATCGATCAGAAACTAGGGTTAACAAATAAGGGAACTGTCTGTCTACTTCACGAGGGAAGGAATGGATTCTATATCTGTGATAGCATAGACTACTCACTCACCCCAGAATAGAGCCAACGAAAAGTGTTGGACCACATACTACGAAGTGATCCTTACTAACACATCAAACCCTACCCTAGTCTAAGCAGTTGTCTGTGATCACCTCAGGATTGAGATTAATCCATAAATGATCATCTTGTGATTCGATAAGACTTCTCGATTATGGAATTATATCGAGAACTCAAATCAAATCGGTCCAGCCCTATATGATTATCATCATATATAAATGCCCCACTAGGTACCCTATTACCGACAGTCCGGATAAGACTGTCACACCGTAAAGTGTTCTGGGCGCATTAATAGCAAATTAATCATGAGACCCATACTCAGATTAATAAACGCTACGGACTAAGTTAATTTTAAGTACATCTCACTAACTCAATCCTCTTGTGTATAGCCATACACCGAGTTATGTGATTACATAAACGAGGTACTTAGGGTTTTCAGTAGTGTCTTAATATAAGCATAACTGCATATAATTAAGATGAATTATTTATTCTGTCCTAAAACAATTAGATAATTGTCTTTCGGGCACTACACCTTACAATCTCCCACTTGCACGAAAGGCAAGTGGATTAATTGTTTTAGAGCACACCCTTTATATCTATATCTACAACATTCTCCCACTTGCTCAAAACAAGTGAGACGTATCCCTCAAATCTGTACCCTCCAAGCGTATCTTAGTAATTCATCCTTCCAAGCACGACTGGAGTGTGCCGCCGCAGGGTAGGTCAGTGACCCGGCGCATACTTAGAATCCGAATACCATGTGACTAAGTACACTGATCAGGTAGGTTGTCGGCTTGAGTCAATCTTTGGGATCGAAACATCGCCTTTCCATCTAATCCGGTGGTACACTTTCAATATGCCTTTGAGTCAACACTGAGGACAAAATTGACTTAACGATCATCCTTAATCCGACCTAAAGCCAGAATCAGTGTTATCACTTATATTCTTGAATATACTAGCATATTATTCCTCATTCTCCCGAAGAGACTTGAGGATTCACTAGACATCCCATTTATTATTCATCTGCAGGTTTAGATAATCATTCCTGAGAGGTAGGGTAGACTACATTGTTTAATGCTGCATAAATGCAAGAATATCTTAACCAGGTGAATGGGTGGGATTGCCAATGATCGATTCTCACGGATTTGAGCGAATCAAATTCTTTAGAATGAATCCCGATGGCATGTCAGACTCTGACTTCAAATAACACACCCATGTTGTTTCCAACTGTTTCAGTGTCACCATTCACAAACACTAATCTACATACTTTACTAATATTGATGCCAAGTCTACAAAAGACTTATCAACATTCTGGTCAAGTCCACATATTAAAATATATGACTCTGAAATGACCTAGAGGTTTGATTTAATCCCCAAAGGATATAAGTTATGGCAGGCATCCTGCCAAAAGGTTCTTTCTGAATAAATTAAGATACCGTTAGTCTCGCAAAAAGGTCTGAGGGAATCACCCCTATTTTTTGCTTTGTAACAAATCCGCCATTTGTTCTTAGCTAAAACCCTTCTGTTCTGAATGAATTCAGATTCTGTTGTTCGGCAAGGAAGTCTTAGGGAATCTCCCATATTTCCCGCTTTCTGACGAAATCAAGCAAGACTGATTGGTAAGAGAGATCACGGTCTGGTTAATTCTTTACCTTTTAAGGAATCACCCCTAATTACTCAGCTTTGCGTGGAAAGTTAAACTTTCCTATTCATTCGACTCTTCTCCGTGTATTTCCAATTACTCCCACTAGGCCTGAGATACTCAGGTGGTTGTACAAGAGTTCCAACAGAACTGGAGTATCAGACTCCATTCACAGGGTTATGGCTTTTAAACCAACCTCTATGATCAGGATCCTACACAGCCCATGAAGGACTATAGGTCATTAAACTACACTATAGACCGTAAGGTCCTGCAATGGGTAATAGACAAACCATACTCCCACTGCGTTCGGGGTGGATTGATATACTGATCCAGTTTAGTAGTTTTTATTAGTTTTATCACCAACTGCCAGTGTTTGATGTGGACTGAACAAATCAGTTAGTAACATCTTAAGTACAAATACTTCAAGATCTAAGGTTGTTATTTATAGACTCTATCAGACCGAGTTTGACAGTATAACCGTCATTCTCTGATTTTACAAGTTTTATAACCAACCTTTACTTAATGCATTAAGATATTTCACGACCTAAACGTGTACGCAAAATTTGCAGTCCTACCTTCAAGCACTAAATGCTAAATGTCTATATTTACGGAAGTGGGGTGAACCGAATTCACTCCTTATCCACAAATGCGTAGGCATCTTTTAGGTAGACTTCTCGGTTTTTCATTACAATGTAAACCGTTATTTTGTAACCAATATCTTAAATGAGTTCAGCAGCGTATCGTAGCACACCAATGACTATATAAGGCAAATTTATGGTGTATCCTTTAGTGAAAACATTTCACTGGGAGGCAGGCCGAGCATCAGTCCTGAAGACTACGCAAGAACCTATTTCTGAGTATGGAATACTCTCTCTGGTAAAATCAGAGATTCCTCCAAATATTTTTGATAAACTTACCGGAGTTTCGAGTAGTTATCAGACAATATGTCACCACTCAGAAGCTCCCACTATCTTGTATCTTTCATATGACCCCGAAGGTCGATATGAATAAGCTATGTAACTTCTTTAAATCTATTGCCCTTTCCCGATTGAAAGGAAACTTAGGCATTGTTCCTTTGAGACAGGGTTCCTTTGACTGGGAGATAGGAATCACCCTAAGCCAGTCTGTAGATCTTGTCGTTTGGGAATATGCACTAATTAATAGTATCTAAGAAGTGTTTATCTAAATACGGAAACCATTTGCGTTTATATTGTTTAAGATGTGTTACATATACCTATACAACATTTCTTAGTGGTTCTGACTTTATCAAACAAAATTCTGAGTCTTGGGTTCGTGCTACGAATGTTATATTTATCGTCAATAAGACAAACAAATTATCTTATTGAGAATGAATACGTTCGTTCCAACGAATCCGAAAACAGAAAATGAATTTTCTGTGATACTCAAGAATTGAATCCGAGATTCATTTCCTTATATCACTCCCACTAGTCTATCTGAAATAACTGCCCGTTGTCTATTTTATTTATCGTTTAATACAAAGCTACCTGGTTCTTGCAAAGAACTTTAGCTTTCGAGAAAATTGCTAAGGATGCATTGGTCAGTGATCCGAAATCACTTTCGAGAAAATTGCTAAGGATGTTATTCCACTCCTTAGATCTAAAATTTACATACTTTGATTGCTAGATCAAAGGCTCTGCTACCACATGTTAGATGTAATATCGTCGGATGGATCAAGATACACCTGATTACGCAGCGGAAAGTATAAGATCTAGATCTAGTCAACCAAAATACATAAAATAAATAGATCTAACCTACGAGGGGGTTAGATTGCTAACCAGTTTATGGTGAATAAACTCCAAGAACAATCTTCAATCCTAGATCCAAGCTAGATGAGAAGCCACAGTCTTCCAACATGTGTCTCCAAGCACCACCAGGTGGATGGTGTTTCAAGCCGCCGGACCTCCTCGATATGCTACCTTAGAAAAACCCAAAGTTTTTCTAAACTCGAACCCAAGTATTATAGACGAAATCTCTAAGCTATAATACTACACAAATGGCGTGTTTTTCATTGTGTCAAAAGGCTTGGGAGAACTCTCTTTATATAGGAGAGTAATCCTTGTCCTCCAAGGATTTAATAATTAAGAGATAATTATTACATTAATCCTTTTTCCAAATAAAAGATAAATAAAATAATTATCCCAAACAAATTAGGATAAATCATATTATTATCTAATATTCCATGAATTATCAATTAACAAATAAAATATAAATCACATGTTAAATAATTATCCAAGAAAACTAATTCCTTGATAATTATGTAACACAAAAATGCGCCCCAAATACCCTAGAAATAAGGGTCACGCATTTTACACACATATTGGGCCGAGTCCACGAACAATTTCTTTTACATGTATTTAATTATCTAGTCCAACTAAACAATTAATCCACATATCAATTAAATAATACAATCCAACTATTTAATTATAATTGAGGTGAAACGACGAGAAAACATATGCTATATTAGGAGCCATGTCGGGGACCATGGACCCATATTCAGTAGCTATAATAAATTAAATAATATTATCCGTCAGACCGAACAATAATATTCAATCTATTAATTCCGGGATTACACCACCATAAACCCGAAACTAAACTCTGCCGAATATAGATAACTTACACTCAACTATGAGTTGATAAGCGTCCACTGATATAATCATATCATACGGATAAATCTTTCATAGACTGTTCACTTCGATTCGGGATATCTCCGTAAACCCTTCTCGAAACATATTATTCTTATTTACCATTAACCCCCTAGTGATCAATTAGTTCACCACTAATATAGTATGAACTGGGCCCATCGATCAGTTTCTAGGGTTAACAAATAAGGGAACCGTCTGTCTATTTCCCGAGGGATGGAATGGATTCCATATCTGTGATAGCACAGACTACTCACTCACCCCAGAATAGAGCCAACGAGAAGTGTTGGACCACATACTACGAAGTGATCCTTACTAACACATCAAACCCTACCCTAGTCTAAGCAGTTGTCTGTGATCACCTCAGGATTGAGATTAATCCATAAATGATCATCTTGCGATTCGATAAGACTTCTCTATTACAGAATTATATCGAGAACTCAAATCAAATCGGTCCAGCCCTATATGAATATCATCATATATAAATGCCCCACTAGGTACCCTATTACTGACAGTCCGGATAAGTCTGTCACACCGTAAAGTGTTCTGGGCGCATTAATAGAAAATTAATCATGAGACCCGTACTCAGGTTAATAAAAGCTACAGACTAAGTTAATTTTAAGTACATCTCACTAACTCAATCCTCTTGTGTATAGCCATACACTGAGTTATGTGATTACATAAACGAGGTACTTAGGGTTTTCAGTAGTGTCTTAATTATAAGCATACATGCATATAATAAGATGAATTAATAATTATGTCCTAAAACAATTAGATAATTGTCTTTCGGGTACTACACCTAACAACAGTCTCAGTAGGGTTGCTGTAGTAAGGAGTTTTTTCAAAGAATTTCACATCCATAGAGTTGTAGAATCTTTTGTCAGTGGGAAAATAACATTTGTAGCCCTTCTGTCTTTGGCATATCCAAGGAAAATGCACTTATGAGCTTTGGGGTCAAGTTTGCTTCTATGTTGGGCATGGATATAGACAAACACAGTACATCCAAAGATTTTTGGAGGTAAGTCAGCAATGAGATGAGGACAGGGATGAGTTGTCATCAGGGTTTGAATGGGAGTCTTGAATCCTAACACTCTGCTGGGTAACCTGTTGATTAGGTATGTAGCAGTTAATATAGCTTCACCCCACATATATTTAGGCACATGTGTGGTGAACATGACTGATCTAGCCATCTCCAGTAAGTGCCTGTTCTTCCTCTCAGCAACCCCATTTTGCTGAGGCTCTCTACACAGCTACTGGTGTGAACAATCCCTTATCATTCAGGAAGGTGCTGAGGTTGGACTCGTAGTATTCCAGGGAATTATCTGTTTTTAAGATTTTAATCTTAGTGTCAAATTGAGTGGATAACATGTTATAGAACTCTTGGAAAATGGTTCCAACTTCAGATTTATCTTTCATCAAAAACAGCCATGTGATCCTGGTGTGGTCATCTATGAAAATGACAAACCACCTCTTTCATGTTATACTTTTAACTCTTGAAGGTCCCCATACATCACTATGTATTAGAGTGAAAGGTATGGAGGGTAAGTAAGATATTTTAGTATACACAGACTTAGTAATTTTGGCAAACTGACAAATATCACATTGAAGGTCACTGAGGTTACATCCTTTAAACAATTCAGGAAACAAAGATTTTAAATAACCAAAACTTGGATGACTTAGTCTATAATGCCATAACATGATATTGTCTAAGGTTTGGTTGCAGGATGCTGAGGCAGTTTCAGTCTTCAATCTTCTGTCTTCAGCAGGGTTGACCATAAATAGTCCTTAGCAAGCTTTAGCTCTCCCAATCACTTCCTGTGAAGAAAGATCCTGGAATATACACAAGACTGTCCAATTTAGGTCTTTAGTGAGTCTACTGACAAATATAAGGTTACAGTCTAATTTTGGAACAAAGAGGACATCATGAAGGTAGATCTTATCAGTAAGTTTAACATTTCCAAAACCTTGTGCACATGAAATAGATCCATCATCAATCCTAATATTGTGGGTCTGATGGCAAGGCTTAAAATGAGATATGAGACTCTTGTTACTAGTCATATGGGATGAAGCCCCAGAATCAACAATCCAAGTATCATTACAGAGAGGTGAGTGGAATATACCTGTTTTAGCATGAGTAGCTATGTCAGTGATAGAAATAACTTTCTTTTGTTGAGCAATGAAGGCTTTGAAGGCATCCAACTGAGCATCCAACGTGGTATCTTTGTTCCCTTCTTCACTGAAATGCTTGCCCTGACTCTCCCTGGTTGGTTTGGAGGGTTTAAAAGAATTAGGCTTACCATGTTGTTTCCAGCAAGTGTCCTTGGTGTGATTTGTGCGTTTGCAGTGGTCACAGAACAACTTTCCTGTCTTCTCAGTAGGTTTCCTGTAAGTCTCAGTAACCTCAGTAGGCTTCCTGACCACCAACATTACTGAGCTATCAGTAGAGTGATCAGCAGGGTTGCTTTGCAGCATTATTTTTCTCCTACTCTCCTCATGTTTGACTTCTGCAAACATAGATTTGAGGTTGGGGAGAGTTTTAGTAGCAAGAACTCTACCTCTAACATCATCAAGGGATGAGTTCAGTCATGTAAGGAACTTGAATGCCCTTTTCTTCTCACTGATATCCTTGTATAAGGTAGCATCCTCTACATCCTTCCATGGGTGAGTTTCCAACATATCTAGGTGTTGCCATGCCTTAGATAGTTGGTTGTGGTACTGAGTTACCTACAGGTCTCCTTGTCTGCAATTTTGGATTTGGGGTTCAAGTTCATAGACCTCAGATGTATTGTCCTTTTTTGAGTAAAGGACTCTGGCATTATCCCAGATATCCTTAGCAGTGTCATACATCATAAAAATTCTCACTGATCTCTTTTGTCATTGACTTCGTGAGGATGGTCATGACTTGGTTATTTTCTGTATCCCATGCTTCAAACTTGGGGTCAGTTTCAGCAGGGGCAGGTTTGGAGCCAGACAAGTATCCCATCTTGTTCTGGCCTGAGATATACATTTTCATAGATCTTGACCACAGCAGGTAGTTGTTTCCATCAAGTCTGTGATTTGTAAAAGAATAGTTTTCAGTCACCCCAACCTGCTGAGGCTGCTGGGACTCAACTGAGGATGAAGAGGCGTCGGATAATGAAGACATTCTTGAAGAAACAGGGAGATTTTGCAGCGGATTAGAAAGATTATGTCTCTGATACCATGAAGACAGTTTGAGAAAGCAATGATACTTGAGTAAACTCAACTTATTTTATTCATGATAAAAGTATGAGTATAAATAGATACAAGCATGAGTAGAATAATGAATGTTATTAAATGCTAGAGTCGGCTAGTATTAAGTGCTAGAGTCGGCTAGAGCATAATAAGACAAAATAGAGTTACTTTATGACATATTAATTGTTTATACACTACAATTAATATGTCATGTTACAAATAAGTAACGTGTTACAAGTAATGTAATATTTATATTTCCACAAGATTGTGTTGTAGTTGGTTACATATTTATGACCCGTACTCTCGATACACATTTATACTGGTACATGGGGTATCGAGAAGAAAAAAAACGGAGAATTCACAGAAACATTGTTCCCTCGGTGCCATGTGACAATGTTCATAGTGGTAAAGTCAAAAAAAAAACATTCACATGTTTGTTTTGATGAATGTGCACCTAAGCGATTACATTTGTACACTTGTAATCATTAATAATTTGTGCAAGCATGTACATTTCATTTATTTCTTTGTTCGAGCCACTATATCATGATTGAATAAATCTATACGACATTCACTACACCTAAATCCATGAACCTTTAACCGTGAATCATAAATTGTAAAATTGCCATGATGATAGTATCGAACATTGTGTTTGATTGTCACTTACCATGGATTGATTGATGATATGTGGCATTCATAAAACCCAGATCATATCCACTACTCATTGAATCCTCAACCTTGGACCCAGAAACCTGAACCCGAAACACTAAATCATTAACCTTAAACGCTAATGTGGATTATATGTATGTTACAAAATAAGGATTGTTTGATTGGTTATGACATTCACTATAGTTGCCATGATAGAATTCAGCATTTAATGTAACAAAGAATCAATCAACACAAAGTCATAACCTAAGCTTTGAATACTTATATGCCACATTAATAAAAAAAAATAAGTCATACCCCTAAACCCTTTGCTATAAAAAAAACAAGTCATTGATCAGTGCTAATTTATCCCACATCTCCTTTGCTATTTTGCAATCTTTGATCCTTATGAACATATTACTTTCAGAGTCTTCAAGATCATGTCTTTTGCAACAAAATCAATATTTGCTCTTCTTCTGTCATCCTTCGTCCAATATTTCTTGAGTTTTTCTATCTCCTTTCCTTGATCTGCTCCTGTGGCTAACACAGTTGTGATCTTGATTGGGCCATCATTAATTACATCTAGCATCTCCTCATGAGTTGCTGCAAGATGAGACAACATCCTTATTTTATATTCATCAAAATTATTAACATTGAATACATGTACCTTAAATATGAAATTTGAGGAATCCATGAGTACAAATAAGAGATATCTTTAGAAAGCACAAATTTGAAAACTACTTTGAAAATATGTGATCTCTTTGTTACCATAAATCAGATCTGAACAGGTTTTGATACTAGGAACACTGCTCCGATACTAGGGATGTCAATCCACCCTACCCTAGTGGGTAGGGTATTTCTAAGGGTAGGGTAGGGTATGGATTTGATTTTTCGGAACCCGCCATGGGTAGGGTAGGGTATGGATATCTATTTTCTACCCGGTATATTACCCACCCGACCCACCGTATGATATATTGTCTTAAACTTTATATATATATATATATATATATATATATATATATATATATATATATATATATATATATATATATATATATATATATTATAGGTATGGTGAATTGTTATTTATAGGTATGTATATAAAATGAATATATATATATTCATATATATATATATTCTTTTTATATACATACGTATAAATAACAATTCACCATTCCATCTCAAAATCATAGAACATCAAACAACTCTCCATTGATTATTAGATGGTGATTGAACTCGTCATTGAAAAATTCAAACAAATGTGAATATAAACTTTAATAATTCAATATCACATAAAGATAATGATGTTGATTGTCAGAGAAGTTCACCACTTTTGCTAGTTTACAAAAGATGAAGTGAACGTTATTTTATCCCGAGTTAAAACACAATTTAAATGGTGATATTTTTTTCGAAATATCTTAACTTTTGTTTTCTTGAATTGTAGAACATAAACGAGATCAACTACTCGTGATTACAAGCATTTGTGAGAGATATATTTTCTATGTCCGTGACCACTATGGCTTCTGAATCAACTTTAATAATAAAAAATAGACTGAAAAAAACACTAAAGTATAAGTGTGCTGAAAGTAATTTCATAGTGTAAGTAGTAAACAATACATTAAAAAGTGTCGTAATAAGAATTTTTATTGCGTTAATAGAATCCATTTCATTTTTGTGAATGAAATAAAATACCCATGGATATCCATAAACCCGTGGATATCCGCATGGGTAGGGTATGGATTTAAAAATGTCTACCCGCACGGGTAGTGGGTAGGGTATGGGTATGAAAATTTTATGATGGATAGGATTGTTAGGTGTGGTGCCCGAAAGACAATTATATAATTGTTTTAGGACATAATTAATAATTCATCTGGTTATATGCATGTATGCTTATAATTAAGACACAACTGAATACCCTAAGTACCTCGTTTATGTAATTACATAACTCGGTGTATGGCTATACACAAGAGGATTGAGTTAGTGAGATGCACTTAAAATTAACTTAGTCCGTAGCATTGATTAATCTGAGTACGGGTCTCATGATTAATATGCTAATAATGCGCCCAGAACACTTTACGGTGTGGCAGTCTTATCCGGACTGTCGGTAATAGGGTACCTAGTGGGGCATTTATATATGATGATAATCATATAGGGCTGGACCGATTTGATTAGAGTTCTCGATATAATTCCGTGATCGAGAAGTCTTATCGAATCAGAAGATGATCATAAATGGATTAATCTCAATCCTAAGGTGATCACAGACAACTGCTTAGACTAGGGTAGAGTTTGATGTGTTAGTAAGGATCACTTCGTAGTATGTGGTCCAACACTTCTCGTTGGCTCTATTCTGGAATGAGTGAGTAGTCTGTGCTATCACAGATATGGAATCCATTCCTTCCCTCGGGAAGTAGACAGACAGTTCCCTTATTTGTTAATCCTAGAAACTGATCGATCCATGGAGTTCATATTACATTAGTTATGAACTAATTGATCACTAGGGAGTTAATGGTAAATAAGGATAAGAGGTTTCGAGAAGGGTCTACGGAGATATCCCGAATCGAAACGAACAGTCTCTGGAGGATTTATCCGTATGTAATGATTATATCAATGTACACCTTATCAACTCATGGTTGAGTGTAAGTTATCTATATTCGGCAGAGTTCAGTTTCGGGTTTATGGTGGTGTAATCCTGGAATTAATAGATTGAATATTATTGTTCGGTCTGACGGATAATATTATTTAATTTATTGTAGTTACTGAATATGGGTCCATGGTCCCCGACGTGGCTCCTAACATAGCATATGTTTTCTCGTCGCTTCACCTCAATTAATATTAAATTGTTGGATTGGACTGTTTAATTGATATGTGGATTAATTGTTTAGTTGGACTAGATAATTAAATACACGGAAAAGAAATTTTTCGTGGACTCGGCCCAATGTGATGAAAAATGCGTGTGGCCTATTTCCAAATAGGGTGGGGCGCATTTTGAGTATTATTTAATTAGAGAGAAATTAGTTTTCTTGGATAATTATTTACTATGTGATTTAATCATTAATTTATTAAGTGATAAATCATGGAATATTAGATCATATATTTATTTATCCTAATTTGTTTGGGATATATATTATATTTATCTTTTATTTAAAATAAGGATTAATCTAATAATTATCTCTTAATTATTAAATCCTTGGAGGATAAGGATTACTCTCCTATATAAAGAGAGCTCTCCCAAGCCTTTTGACACAACACATTACACGCATAATTGGGAGGAAAATAGCTTAGAAATTTCGGCTATTGTTCCTATGGTTCGAGTTTTAGAAAACTTCGGGTTTTCTAAGGTAGCATATCGAGGAGGTCAAGCGGCTTGAAACACCATCCACTTGGTGGTGCTTGGAGACACACGTTGGAAGACTTTGGCTTCTCAACTTGTTCTTGACGTTTTGCACCATAAAAGGTTGGTGATCTAACCCCCTCGTAGGCTAGATTTATTATTTATGTATTTTGATTGTTTAGATCTAGATCTTGTACTTTCCGCTGCGTAATCGGGTGGATCCATGATCCATCCGACGATATTACATCCTACAAGGATATGGATACTGCCAAACCTGTACCCACCCGTGCCCATTGCCATCCCTATCCGATACCAATTGTTGGTCCCAGAAAATGGTAAAACTATAGTTAGGGGGTGAATGACTGTAGTGGAGTTTCAAAAAAAATTTCTTATATTTAAAATCTTTTGGGCAGCGGATAAGTCCCTTCTTTGAATGTTGGTTCAAAGTAGATTAAACTATCACAGATATAATATGCAATGAAATAAAGTGCTGTAAAGTAAAATGCAGAAAGTAAATAGACACAAAGGTTTATAGTGGTTCAGGGTTGTGTAATCCCTTAATCCACTCTTCTCCTGTGATGATTGGAGGAATTCACTATTGTTTTCCCATATACAATAGTTAGATTGTCCTTGGCTACACAAGCTTCACAATCTTCAAGACTATCACTCCCTGGCTACAAAAGCTTCAGTGAATCAGTCTCTATCAATGCTCCTTGAGAACAAATCTTTCTGCTGCTATCACAAAGGTTGCAACTTCTTCTCAGATTCCTCTGATTCAATTGCTTTAGTTTGATGTGAATTGGATTCACAGATTTGTGATCAATCTCAATGCTTGATATGGGATTTGAGTTCTGATTGCTGAGTTGATCTCTAGATGTTTCCTTTAAGTTCAGATAGAAGGCTTTTCAAATTGACAGAGTTTCTGCTTTTTTCTTATCAGATTCAATCGTTGTTTTTCCTGTCTATCAATGCCTTCTATTTATTGCCTTGATAATCCTTGATTTGAATTTCCTTACATTGGCTATTTAATGTGGGGAATAATCGTTGATTTCATTCTTGATTCCCCCTCAATTATATTCTCCTTGATTTTAGTGATCGGATATTCTTCAAACGTATATCATAAAATTTGTCCTTGATTGATTGTGCA
Source organism: Gentiana dahurica var. dahurica (assembly GCA_024500145.1). Lineage (NCBI taxonomy): Eukaryota > Viridiplantae > Streptophyta > Magnoliopsida > Gentianales > Gentianaceae > Gentiana > Gentiana dahurica. Next base: position 40,177,414 of record CM044908.1, read on the forward strand.
TTGAATGCTTGATCCTCTGAATCTTCCTTATTTTTCATAATCTGAACAAGTGTAGTTCACTTCGCTATCTCTTCAATTGGCTGTTACTTGAATGGTTGAGTGTTTTAGATCTTCCTTTACTGCTTCGTTTTTACTCAGCCGATAGACAGTTTATTTTGCCGGTTGAATGCTTTCTTGATTTCTTTGAGTATACAAGAGTCTTTGTACTTCACTGATCCTTGATATGTGTGAGATCAATGTACACCATATTTAACAATGAATTTCATCACTTGACTCAACCCCCCGTGGGGAGGGTTCCCAAAATAAGAAGGCTCGTCCCGCCACGCTTGGCTAGGAGAGTTCCCAAATAAGATAGCTCAACCCCGGCGTGGGGAGAGTTTCGGAAATAAGAAGGCTCGTCCCGCCACGTTCGGCTAGGAGATTTCCAAGATAAGATGCCAAGTCGAACTCGGACTTATTAAAGATTCGCTCATCGGTGAGCTCTAAATATGATGCCTAGCTTTATTTTGCTTCAATTTTTGCAGTATTTTGCTTGTCGCTTATCGATATTCACATATCGTCTGTTGCCCTTGAAGTATGATGATTACCTGTGGTCTTCATTATACTTCTAGCAGACTCTGTTAGCAATTGTGAGTTTGTTAGCGTTGGTTCTACCATGGGGCGAGTTCCCGAAATTAGAAGGCTCGTCCCGTCACGCTCGGCTAGGAGAGTTCCAAAATATGATGCCGAGTCGAGCTCGGACTTATTAAAGATTTGCCCATCCCATCGGTGAGCTCCAAATATGATGCCGAGTCGAGCTCAGACTTATTAAAGATTTGCCCATCGGTGAGCTCCAAAATAAGATGCCGAGTCGAGCTCGGACTTATTAAAGATTTGCCCATCGGTGAGCTCCAAAATAAGATAGCTTGACCCGCCATGTTCAGTCTTATAGAAGATACACTCAAGGTGAGCTCCAAATATGATGCCGAGCCGAGCTCGGTCTTAGGGCAAGAGGAGTCCGTAGAGCTCGAATGCCGGTGCTCGATATCTCGAGTCTTTGTGGTTCAATGTGATTGTGATAATAAAACATTGCATATATAATAAAGGCTTACAAAGTGTATAAGAATTTCAAATAACGATTGTAAGAACCTGGAGAGCTAAAGAGCTCGACTCGATCCTTGGAGCTCAAGAACTCGCTTCGTGGATAGCTAGATACGGTAGATAATTCGCAGCTTTCTTGGGCGCCACAGCAATGTCTTTCCAGTGGCAATCAGACCACCAAACGGACTCCGATTGGTGCGAAATTTGGAGGGATCATTCTTCCCTCAGTTTTCTTCGATGTGAACGGTGAAATATTTCTTTCAACGGTTCAATCTCCGGGAATAAGCCGCTGACCTGGAAGGAGCTGTCCAGAATTCTACTGCATTTTTTGTGCCCAACAACAACTTCCTTGTCACGATCAGGTAATCAAACGAACTCCAATCGGTCTGAAATTTTGAGGGATCGTTCGTTCCTAATCACTCTTGAATCTGACTGGTGAATTTGTTGTTCCAACGGTTCCATTGGCGGTAAAATTCTTTCGACCTGTCTGCTGACAATTAGGGTTCTGCTGCTTTTTTGGGGCTGGCAGTCACTTTCTTGGCGACGGTCGGGCAGTCAAACGAACTCTGATTGACCTGTAATTTTGATGGATTGTTTTTAACTCCTAATAATTGATTCTGACCGGTACAATTGTTGTTCCAACGGTTAAATCGGAGGAAAAAGGCTGCCGACCTGTCTACTGCCAATTTGGGTTCTGCTGCGTCTTTTGATACAGTAGCAGCTCCTTGGCGACGATCGGGCATCAAGACGGACACCGATCGGCATGAAATTTTTAGAGATTGTTCTTCTCTCTGTATTATTTAATATGACTGGAGGAATTTTCGTTCCAACGGTTGAATTGCTGGTAACAGGCCGCCGACCTGAAACTGCTGATTAGGGTTTTGCTACATTTCTATAATACATCAGCAACTTCTTTGCGACGATCGGACAATTAAACGAACTCTGATTGGCCTGAAACTTTTAGGTCGTGTTCGTTCCTGATAATCCTTGATTATGACCGGTGGAATTGTTTTTCCAACGGATCCATTGGCGGCAATAGGCTGCCGACATGTCTGCTCTCAATTAGAGTTCTGCTGCGTTTTTGATACAGCATCAACTTCTTCGTGACGATCGGGCATCAAAACGGACACCGATCGGCATGAAATTTGGAGGGCTTGTTTTCCTCCCCTTCTTCTTCAATTTGACCGGAGGAATTTTCTTTCCAACGGTTCAGACTCCATAAATTAGCCGCCGATCTCGCTGCGTTTTTTGACTTATTTTGCCATTAATATGATCACCATCGCTCCTTGATCTATCACCGATAGAAGACCCTCCTTCTAGCGCCAATGACGATGCTGGATTTTGTCGTGTATAATTTCGGGTCAATTTAATCTAGGGATGATTGAATCAAGGATGATTTTAGACTGAGCCTGAGAGTCTCTCTCAGGTTGCCTACGTATCCTGCATTTGTCCAGGAATCAAGTCACACGTAGTTCCTGAAAGTGTATATTTATAGGGAGTTCATTACCCTAACCCTAAACCATGTCGGTTTGGGTAAAATACAGTATTAGCCCTTTGGGCTTTTACCAGCTTATATGGGTTTTACCCACTTATGCAAGTAACCACATGGATAATGGGTCTGCGTGTTCAGAGTGAACTTTGTCGCACCCCGAGATTTCCGACTTGCAGTATCGAGATGGGCCCATCGTCTCGGTTCTCTGATCATGTCGGTTGTCGATGTCTCAACTCGTAATTCGACCCTTGGGCTATCACTTATTCTTGTTTCAGGAGGACCCTCTCGTGACGCCACGTGGAGGTGCGAGATTCGGTATCGTCAAACACATCTAATTTGGGCCATTACAAATATTATTTAAAAAAAGGCTAATTCGATATATATATATATATATATATATATATATATATATATATATATATATATATATATATATATATATTATTATTATTATTATTTTTTTTTTTTTGAATGAAGCCTAACTCGATATTGACGTTGCCATTTTATATTTTCCTTTTACTCCTGTAACGAAAACTTTTATTAATGAAAGAGATTTACAACAAAAGCTATCCATAGCTTAGACTAAAACGCATCCTAACTCAGACAAAGAACGCCTAACGTCGCACTAACAACACAGACTAAACAATAACAACCCAGCCATATAATAGATTGAGAAAATGGTGCTGAACCAAAGAAAATTCTCTCAAAGTAGTTCATAACACATGGATCCTCAAATAGCAATCTATTACCCGACAAACATAAACAAACTAAACAAACGACACTAAAAAAATGAACCAGAAGCAACTAAAACAGGCACACACACACACACACACACAAAAAAAAAAAATGTCTTCCATAATTAATGGAGCAAGATTCTTACCGTACCATTCTACGTGTTAGGCACAATTTTCGCGCCTTATCAAGAGAGAGCCTGTGAGATTCTCATGTGCCATCAGATAATCAAAGATAAGCTTTAACATGTGAATGTGATTTGTTTTTTTTTTTTTGAGAACGTGAATGTGATTTGTTGTGATAACTATTCTAATAGTCACACAAATGTAACACTCGATAGGTATTTTTGTCCTAAGGTAAAAATTTTTTTAAAATTATTTTTATCGTTGACCAGAATTAAGTAATTAAATAATTGTTCTTTTCATTTTCGTAAGATGTCTAGAATTAGTAATATAATTTCTTTTTCTTAAAGCCTCCCATATCTGAGACTAACTAATCCAAATGATCTGGAGTTCGATCCGAATCGTGTTGTCTGATTCTTAATTAATAATATAATAAATCATTTTCTTTCATAAAGATATCTAATTATAATAAATAGGATGTCGTTATTTATTCTCTATTTTTTTTTTCAAAAAATATATCTCTTAATTAATACATCAGTTATATATAATAATATAATATAATTCCTAAACTCTAATCACCTTTCACGTTTTCAATCTTCAGCACCTCATCACTATATCACAACACATGACATGCACCCGGCCAAAATATAATATACATGATTTTGTATAGTAATCCATAAACTTAATTTTAATTTTATAGTAAATTAAAAATTCAACCGATTGAAGAAGAAATAGTTTATATATTTTTGTCATCTCTTTCTGGTGGATGTTCTGATATATCAGAAAAAATTAAAATTTTAAGCATCCCATGGAGGAGAAAGTGAAGGTCTTCTGAATTATTCTGTATCTTCTTTTCTTTTCGATAAAGATTAGTTGAGCATTTCATTTCATAAATGACGATTAAAAATTCTAGATCTAGTGATAATTATTTGGAAGCTTTGAATTTTAATCTTTTTTTTGGCTAAAGAAAATTTAATCTTCATTGCTAAAAAGTGAGTTATTATTCTGTAATTTTTTTTTTTTTGTTATTAAAGTATTTTATAATTTATACGTAAGTGACATCTCATTTTTAGCTATTGTAACAAGTAGTTGATGATTAATAAGAGTTGTAACGCCCCGTTCCCGGACACCGAGTCCTTATCCGGAAAAAGAACGTTCAGCACGTATAAAATAAAAATAAATCCACTTTATACGTAAGCCCCTACTACGTCGTATCAAAAATAAGCAAACGGAAGCAAAAGACTCGGATATGAAAATTCCAAACATCCAAGAATAGAAACAAGAAATCTAAAGGTGGAAATGTTATTTATTACATTCAAGGAAAAATACGAAATCCAAAAGAAACGTACGATATTCTCAAAAGAAACGTAAAAGTACTACAAGTCTCGAAAGACCAAAAGTCTAACACTGTCTAATGAAGATAATAAAAGAATAAAAGTAAAGTCTTCAATGAGGCATCTTCAAACGTCATCATCGAACTCCTCCTCGTAAACATAATCCACCTGTTCATCTTCTCACCCCCAAACACACAGAAAACATGCATTTGAGGTAAGTACAACGTACTTAGCAAGAAAGAGAAGCTATGACAACAATTACAATTTATAAAGAAAATATATTTAAAAGTTTAGTTGTTTATGTGTGACCGACTCAATCTAGGGTTCATTTCATGTCCATCAACACGAACTGACTAAACGTTTCTACTTAACTTATCTATGTTACAACCGCACTCAAGGGCACTACGCGTATCCACTTTTGGGACACTCTTGGCAACATATTAGTGGATCACACCAATATCCACGAAGTCTATAATAGGTAGACTCCGATAGTACGCGTTTCTCAGTGGAGTCCCTCCGTACTTAGGGTTTTTTGACCTACGGAGTTCTTCCACCTTCAGAGGTAGCACACACATCGTGATATAAACTGGTGCCTATCCAAGAGAGACATGTTGTTTAACCTTTTACTAGTCAAGTACGTATTTATTAAAATGATTAACTAACCACCTAAGTGTTTTCAATTAATCTCCCTCACAAATACTACTCTCTTCCTAGACCACTAGACATGGACAAGGCCTAGCAATTACACAGACATTGATGAATACTAATTCATCAAAGCACAAGCCTATCAAGCTCTTCCGACGGATCCGAACTTCAACTCCCTTTAAGAGTATATTCGGTGTTTTAACTGAACGAATCAGAAGCTCAATTCAGACTTGTTTAGGTTTAAACAATGTTAACATATCATAATTAAGGGTTTAAATCTCAACCATATAACTCAAACAACATATATGTAAAAACAGGGGGCAATGCGTGCGCATTAGCTGGAATGCGTACGCATTCCTAAGCTGAAAACCTGCTGAAAACTTTCTGTCCAAACAATACGTGCGCATTGCCTACAATGCGTACGCATTACCTGACCAGAACTCCTCTAAAACTCTCTGTTTGATCAATGCGTGCGCATTCCAATGAATGCGTACGCATTCAGCAACCAGAAACCAACCTTAACTCTCTGTTCAAGGAATGCGTGCTCATTCTTATGAATGCGTACGCATTCAGTGTCCAGAAGCCAAAACCTACAAACCAGGTACAGGAATGCATGCGTATTGCCTACAATGCGTACGCATTCTGCCTGCTGCCCTAAATTTCTGATTTCGATCTTAAACGATTTCTAATCCGTTTCTAACCCAATTCACATCGATTTCAACACAGCAAACGTAGATAAACATATCTAACCATACCATAGCATCTATGATCCTTTGATCAACGAAAAACGTATCTTTCTACCATTGAAACGTCTTAAATTATGATCTAAACCCTATAAACGATAATTGAGACCATAGGAAGAGCCTCTTACCTATTTGCAGCCAAAACCCATATTCAAAGCCTCCAAAAGTCTGTTGCACTTCCCACAAACTGGTATCCAAACGGTGCTCTCCTCACGACTGTTCCGAATCTCTCGTCCGATCTGAAAACGGTTAAGCTTTGCTTCAAAATTCTGAAAAACTAACCAAGCCCTAATTCTTCCTCTTGATTGCGCAGAGAAGAGGGACGTGAACTGATTTTCTGATTTAATCTAGGTTATGGGATTGTTGTGTGTAAATTTTTCCCTAAATACCAATTCCCAAATTAAATCTCTTTTCCTCATTTGCCCTTAATTACCAAATAATCAGATTTTCCTCCTTAATTAAACATACATAATTCGAAAATCACATATAAGTAATTAATGAAATTCTTAACTCCAATAAAAGAAAAGAAATAATAATATTTCGTTTTCGCAAAATGACACGTCTGCCCTTTCCCGAAATAGGAATATTACATTCATCCCCCATTAAGAGGAGTTTCATCCTCGAAACTAGAACATACCTGGTAGATCCACAAACTCTTGGAATTCACTGATCATATCATCTTCAGCTTCCCAAGTTGCCTCCTCGGGTGAATGATTGCTCCACTGAACCAAAACCAATGGGATCATCCATCTCTTAATCATCTTTTCCTTCCGGTCCAAAATCCTGATCTGTCTCTCATCATAAGCAAGATTGTCCCGTAGAATTTCCGGATCAATTGTAGTTTCAACATCATTCCTCGTCAGACACTTCTTCAACATCAAAACGTGGAACACACTATGGACCCTGGACATCGATTCCGGTAACTTAAGCTTGTAAGCCAACGGTCCAATCCTTTCCAGAATTTCAAATGGTCCAACATACCTTGGACTTAGCTTTCCCTTTTGTCCAAAGCGTTTCACTCCCTTCATCGGTGAAGCTCATAGATACACTCTATCACCTTCTTCTAACGTCTGCCCAACTTTTCTGCCTGTCTTGAGCTGCCTTCAGATTCTTTTTAACCAACTGAACCCTTTCCCTAGCTTGCTCAACCATTTCCGGCCCTGTGATCTGTCTTTCCCCGACTTCATCCCAAAACAGCGGCATTCGACATCTTCTCCCATACAAAGCTTCAAACGGTGGCATGCCTACGCTTGCATGATAACTGTTGTTGTAGGCAAACGCTGCTACCGATAGGTAATCATCCCATGATCCACCTACTTCCAAAACACAAGCTCTTAGCATGTCCTCGAGTGTTTGGATGGTCCACTCAGATTGTCCATATGTCTGAGGATGAAAAGTCATACTCAAATCCAACTTGGTTCCAAAAGCTTCTTGTAAGCTCTTCCAAACCGACTGATGAACCTCGAGTCACGATCCGAAACTATCGAGATAGGAACTCCATGCAACTTCACTATATTATCCAGATATAGTGTTGTCATCTTCTTCAAAGGCATATCAACCTTATACGGTTAGAAATGGGCAGATTTGGTCAATCTATCCACAATTACCCAAATCGCATCATATCCTCCAGTAGTCTTCGGTAAACCGGTGATGAAATCCATCGTGATCTTATCCCATTTCCATTCAGGGATATCCAAGGACTTAAGCATTCCTCCCGGTCTTCTATGTTGTGCTTTAACCTTCTGGCAAGTATCACACTCTGCAACGAACTTAGCTATTTCCAACTTCATCGAGGGCCACCAAAACCTTTCTTTCAAGTCCCGATACATCTTAGTAGCACCTGGATGAACTACAAAAGCAATCATGTGTGCCTCTTCCATAACTCTCTGTCTTAAGTTGCCAACATTAGGCACACACAAACGATCCTGGTACCAAAGGTTTCCATTCTTATCCAAGACATAACCCAATGTAGGTTTCTCTCTAGCAAATCACTTCAAATCAACCAAAGCTGGGTCTTCATCTTGCTTCTCCAGAATATCATCCATCAATTCCGATCTTGCTAACAACGGCGCCACAAACTGTCGATCCTCAATCTGATCAAACCTGTTGATTTACAGCCTATCTAACCTTTCTACCACATCTTCGACGCTTGAAACTGCAAACACTGGTTTCCTGCTCAAAGCATCATCCACTATATTGGCTTTGCCTGGATGGTACTGAATATCTAAATCATAGTCCTTCACGAACTCTAGCCATCTTCTCTGTCTCATGTTCAAATTCTCTTGAGTGAAGAAATACTTTAAACTTTTGTGGTCGGTGAAGATCCTTGCTTTAAATCCATACAAGTAGTGCCTCCAAGTCTTTAAGGCAAACACTACCGCTGCCAACTCTACGTCGTGTGTCGGGTAGTTCTTCTCATGCACCTTCAACTGCCTAGATGCATAAGCAATCACTTTCCCTCCTTGCATCAAAACAACCTAAACCCTGTCCCGAAGCATTAGTGTAGACATCGTAGTTATCAAAGATCTCTGGAACTGCCAAAACTGGGGCTGTAGTCAACTTCTTTTTCAATTTCTGAAAAGCTATTTCACACTCTCTAGTCCATTCAAACTTCACATTCTTCTGTGTAAGTTTAGTGAGTGAAGTAGCTATCTTTGAAAAGTCTTGCACAAACTTCCTATAGTAGCCAGCCAATCCAAGAAAACTTCTTACTTCTAAAACGGTGGTAGGTCTAGGCCAATTCTCAACTGCCTCAGTCTTGGCGGGATCAACTTGAATACCATCCCCAGAAACGACGTGACCCAAGAAACTGACTTGTTTCAACCAAAAGTCACACTTAGAGAACTTAGCAAACAACTGACTCTTCTTCAAAGTATCCAACACTATCCTTAAGTGTTCCTCATGTTCTTTCTCATCCTTAGAGTATACTAGGATGTCGTCTATGAACACTATCACAAACGTATCTAAGTATGGCATGAAAACACGCTGCATTAAATCCATAAATGCAGATGAAGCATTAGTGAGTCCAAAAGGCATGACTAAGAACTCATAATGTCCATACCTCGTACTGAAAGCCGTCTTCTGTATATCTGCCACCTTAATCTTCAACTGATGATAACCGGACCTAAGATCAATCTTAGAGAACACTTTCTTGCCTTGCAACTGGTTAAACAGATCATCTATCCTCGGTAAGGGGTACTTATTCTTGATGGTAAGGTTATTCAGCGCTCTGTAATCGATACACATCCTCATGCTACCATCCTTCTTCTTCACGAACAAAACAGGGGCTCCCCAAGATGAAGTATTGGGCTGAATTATGTTCCTCTCAAGCATATCCTTAAGTTGGGCCTTCAACTCTTTTAATTCAGCCGGTGCCATTCTATAGGGTGCCTTGGCAATTGGTGCCTCTCCTAGTATCAACTTGATCTCAAACTTGATTTCCCTATCCGGCATGTTTCCCGGTAACTCTTCTGGAAACACCTCAGGATACTCTCTCACTACCGGAGTTTCTTCTAGCTTGGGCTTCACTTGTTCTACATCCACTGCGTACAACAAGTAGCCTTCACAACCCTTCTTACAAGCTCTAATTACCTTAACCGCTAAAATTATCGGATGTTGCTTCTTACTCGGCTTGTACACATTACCCTGATACGTCTTATCTGATTTCCCAGGTACTTTAAAGGTCACTTTCTTCTCTCTACAATCCATGTGGACAAAATTCTCGGATAGCCAATCTATTCCAAGAATCACATCAAAGTCTGAAAAGTCTAAAACTATGAAGTCACTCTTGCATCGATAAGGTCCAACTCGAACTTCCACTTGAGGTATCATCCTAGTTACCTTTGTTACCTTTCCTAACGGTGTAGTTATCTCCAGAGTGTTTCTTAAAGGTTCCGAGGGTAAACTCAACTTCTTAGCTACCTTGGTCGACATAAAGGTGTTAGACGCTCCCGTATCAAACAAAGCTCTGACCACTAGATTATCTAACATTATCGTACCTAAGATGCATATTCATTCATTTAAATAAAATTACAGCATGAAAAAACGTGCTATAAAAAATATCTTAATAAAATAAACAACAACAAAATGGTACCTGAGATAACATCGTCCTCTGCTTCTGCATCTCTAGCGTCAACGGCAAAAACTCGGACTGGTCGACTTGGGCCGCTTCTACCGTTTCCTTGGCTCGAACTGCCCTTGTTTCCTCTGTTTGGACACGTTCTAGAAAAGTGTCCTGGCTCTCCGCAAACTTAGCAACCATTAGTATTTTGCTTGCACTCCCCTGAATGATTTCTATTGCACTTAGGGCAAAGTGGTGCTCCGTTTGGAGGTTTACTCGCTGCAGGGGCTGTTGTCTTCGTCAAGTTCTGTTGCGGTGCTCCCCAGTTATTACCTTGGCTTGTTCCAAAATTCCTCTTGTTCCCAATAACAACTGTGGCCTTCTTCCTGAAGGTCTCAACCTCCAAGGCTTTATTCAAGAGCTCTGCCATGTTCCTCGCTGTAAATCCCAGCATGCCAGACTGAATCTCATAGGCTAACCCTTCCTTGTAAAGGGCCATCTTCCTTTCTTCCACTTTCATCAGCTTAGGGTAAAACCTTCCCAACTCATTGAACTTATTAGTGTACTGAGATACTGTCAAGTAGTTGCCTTGCTTGAGTTTCAAAAACCGACTTGCCTTATCCACATGCACAGTTGCTGGGAAGTACTCGTTGTAAAACATTGCTTTGATAGCTTCCTAGTCTATTACTTTGCCGTTGCTACTCTGTATCGCATCTATCCATGCTTCAGCTGCACCTAAAAGAAAACTAACCGCCAGTTGTGCCATCTCAGTCTCAGGCACATGTATATTCCTGCATGCCTTTTCAAAACTTCTCAGCCACTCTTCAGCCTTTATATGTTCTACATTCCCATAGAAATTTTCAACCCGATTCCTTCTCAACCTTGTGTACCAATCCACACGCTTGCTCAAATGCCGGTCTAACCGGTGGAACTGGTGGGTAAACCGGAGGGCGACCAAAAGGTACTTGTTGCTGCTGAGGGTAAGTTGGATTCGCTTGAGGTTTAGGCTAAAAAGGGTAGTATCCCTGATGGTAATTCTGGTGATGCTGTGGAGTTGGCTGAGGTTGTTGGAAACCAAAGGGTGGGTAACCGAAACCTCGCTGATGGTCGAAATGCGGTGAAAGTGGTATGGTAGGTCGAAGGGTATGACCTACAAGAGGTGGGTAGAAAGTCTGCTGTTGCTGGTGAAACACTAATGGTGAGGGGTGGCTCGCTGGTGGTGGGTAAACGCTGACTGGTGGAGGGTAAAAGGTTTGTTGGTGTGGAGGGTAACTTACAGTCGGTGGTACCAAACCTGGTGGAACATCGCTCACCAAAGAGAACTGAACCGAACTCCCCACGTGCCATCGTGGAGGTTGCTCCTGATGAGGTCGTGATGACAAACCCTGTTGAGACCTTGGTGTGGGTGTCACAGTACGAGGTGGTGGTGACAAACTCCGCTGAGGTGGGGGAATCTGCCTCACTACACCGCCTCCTACTACCGGCGTTGGACTTTCCCGTCGAACTCTAGAAGTCTCTGCGCCCCCTCCAGTTCTCATGAACACCATCCTGATGATCAAAGAAAACCAGAACATTACTAAAAGATCTAGAGAAACTTATCTTAAAAGAAAGGAAGCCTAAAAGACGCTTCTCTCTGATACCAACTGTAGCGCCCCGTTCCCGGACACCGAGTCCTTATCCGGAAAAGGAACGTTCGGCACGTATACAATAACAATAAATCCACTTTATACGTAAGTCTCTACTACGTCGTATCAAAAATAAGCAAACGGAAGCAAAATACTCGGGTATGAAAATTCCAAACATCCAAGAATAGAAACAAGAAATCTAAAGGTGGAAATGTAATTTATTACATTCAAGGAAAAATACGAAATCCAAAAGAAACGTACGATATTCTCAAAAGAAACGTAAAAGTACTACAAGTCTCGAAAGACCGAAAGTCTAACACTGTCTAATGAAGAATAATAAAAGAATAAAAGTAAAGTCTTCAATGAGGCGTCTTCAATCGTCATCATCGAACTCCTCCTCGTAAACATAATCCACCTGTTCATCTTCTCACCCCCAAACACACAGAAAACATGCATTTGAGGTAAGTACAACGTACTTAGCAAGAAAGAGAAGCTATGACAACAATTACAATTTATAAAGAAAAGATATTTAAAAGTTTAGTTGTTTATGTGTGACTGACTCAATGTAGGGTTCATTTCATGTCCATCAACACGAACTGACTAAACGTTTCTACTTAACTTATGTATGTTACAACCGCACTCAAGGGCACTTCGCGTATCCACTTTTGGGACACTCTTGGCAACATATTAGTGGATCACACCAATATCCACGAAGTCTAGAATAGGTAGACTCCGATAGTACGCGCGTCTCAGTGGAGTCCCTCCGTACTTAGGGTTTTTTGACCTACGGAGTTCTTCCATCTTCAGAGGTAGCACACACATTGCGATATAGACTGGTGCCTATCCAAGAGAGACATGTTGTTTAATCTTTTACTAGTCAAGTACGTATTTATTAAAATGATTAACTAACCACCTAAGTGTTTTCAATTAATCTCCCTCACAAATACTACTCTCTTCCTATACCACTAGACACGGACAAGGCCTAGAAATTACACAGACATTGATGAATACTAATTCATCAAAGCACAAGCCTATCATGCTCTTTCGACGGATCCGAACTTCAACTCCCTTTAAGAGTACATTCGGTGTTTTAACTGAACGAATCAGAAGCTCAATTCAGGCTTGTTTAGGTTTAAACAATGTTAACATATCATAATTAAGGGTTTAAAACTCAACCATATAACTCAAACAACATTTTTGTAAAAACAGGGGGCAATGCGTGCGCATTAGCTGGAATGCGTACGCATTCCTAAGCTAAAAACCTGCTGAAAACTTTCTGTCCAAACAATGCGTGTGCATTGCCTACAATGCATACGCATTACCTGACCAGAACTCCTCCTAAAACTCTTTGTTTGATCAATGTGTGCGCATTCCAATGAATGTGTACGTATTCAGCAACCAGAAACCAACCTTAACTCTCTGTTCAAGGAATACGTGTGCATTCTTATGAATGCGTACGCATTCAGCGTCCAGAAGCCAAAACCTGCAAACCAGATACAAGAATGCGTGCGCATTGCCTACAATGCGTACGCATCCTGCCTGCTGCCCTAAATTTCTGATTTCGATCTTAAACGGTTTCTAACCCAATTCACATCGATTTCAACACAGTAAACGTAGATAAACATATCTAACCATACCATAGCATCTATGATCCTTTGATCAACGAAAAACGTATCTTTCTACCATTGAAACGTCATATATTATGATCTAAACCCTATAAACGATAATTGAGATCATAGGAAGAGCCTCTTACCTATTTGCAGCCAAAAACCAGATTCAAATCCTCCAAAAGTCTACTGCACTTCCCACAAACTGGTATCCAAACGGTGCTCTCCTCACGACTGTTCCGAATCTCTCGTCCGATCTGAAAACGGTTAAGCTTTGCTTCAAAATTCTGAAAAATTAACCAAGCCCTAATTCTTCCTCTTGATTGCGCAGAGAAGAGGGACGTGAACTGATTTTCTGATTTAATCTAGGTTATGGGATTGTTGTGTGTAAATTTTTCCTTAAATACCAATTCCCAAATTAAATCTCTTTTCCTTATTTGCCCTTAATTACCAAATAATCAGATTTTCCTCCTTAATTAAACATACATAATTCGAAAATCACATATAAGTAATTAATGAAATACTTAACTCCAATAAAACAAAAGAAATAATAATATTTCATTTTCACAAAATGACACGTCTGCCCTTTCTCGAAAATCGAAATATTATAAGATTAATGCCAACTAGGATGGAATTGGTGGTTTCAATGTACATGTACTGTTAGGAAAAATGCGATAATAAAATAAAAGAATGATCTCCAAGGCACGTTAAACGCTTCTTTAAAGAGTTTTTTTACGATCTCTCTCAGGATACAATGGAGTACAACTTTGAGACACTATATGTTTATTCTGATGATGCTTCTGAATGGAAAAACATTATGATACTGAATGCCGGAGTTCTTTATATATAGACAAGTAACCGATATGGTACCACTTCGTCTTCAAAGGATATGTCCCATGAACAAGCACCAACGAAATGGTGTGTCCTAATGGAAAAAATCCCTCTACGAAAAGGTATGCATTCGCAGGTCGAACCCCGGCTAACTCAGTGTGCAACGACACAAGTGAAACAAAAATTAAAAAAAAACTGACTTTGTGAATAAAATATCTAACATTTTCCCCCTATTTTTTCACAAAAGAGTTTGTATGTAAAAAACGGCTGCATCACCTAAGTGACTGCCTACGTACCCTTTTGGGGATCAAGCCACCGTAGTTCATGCAGACACGGACTAAGCATCATCGTAGGAAATCATACATAAATGAAAGTAGCTTTTGGCTTTGAACTTCCACTTAGTGTAAACAACTCAAAGTCACATCAGGGCGCTGTGGTGAATAAATCTTGAACCAAGGACCCTATCATGATGTTACCGGAGTTATCACACATACTATTCCGTTAAAACAGTGTCTCTTCATTCCAACGCATTAATGGCCATGCGTACATCCCGAGATTCATGAATGCTTTAGAGACGGTCTAAATCTCATAGAAAGCGGCCTGACTTTCATACTCACATAGGTAAGTTCTTTTAAAGTGATACTGCGTGTCACTTTTCCCAATGACAGAACTTATTAAGAACTAATTTCAACCTTTACCATGCAGTAATTACTCACACTAGAGATTTTATGAATGGGATCTATTAAATACTCTAGCGCATCGATCTAGTTAGACTTTAACTTGTTTGTACCCTTTGAACTCTGTTTATTTTTCAAAACATGAGTAGGGTTCCCATTAAAGCTAACTAATGTTTCATAGACCTTAATCCCATTCCTTTCGATGTTATTGCAATCATCTCTCTAGGCAGTCCTTTTGTGAAAGGATCTGCTAGATTGCTCTTTGACTCTACATAGTCAACTTTGATTACTCCTTGCTTAAGTAATCCCCGAATAGACTGATGTCTCAGACTAAGGTGTCGTTGCTTACCATTGTAAGTCTTACTTGCTACTGAATATAAAGTAGCCTGATTGTCATAATGAATCATTACGGCTGGGGACGGCTTGTCCCATAATGGAATATCAATTAATAAATTTCTTATCCATTCAGCTTCTTTACTTGCATCTGCTAATGCAATAAATTCTGCTAACATAGTCGAATCTGAGGCACAAGTTTGTTTCTTAGAACACCAAGAAACAGTTGCACCTCCTAAGGTAAAAACCACCCCATTGTGGATTTACAATTCGATTCTATGTTATTCCAACTTGCATCGCTGTATCCTTCAAGAACAGCGGGAAAACCACGATACTGTAAGCAGTAATCTATTGTTCCTTTTATATATCTCAGAACTCTTGAAACCGCGTTCCAATGTTCTTTTCCTGGATTACTAGTAAATCGACATAACAATCCAACTGCATATGCAATGTCTGGTCTTGTGCAATGCATGGCATACATAAGACTTCCAATCACACTTGCATATTGTAACTGGTCGTAGCATCTACCAGTATTTTTCATTAACTTGATACTAGGATCAACGGGTGTAGATGCTGACTTATGATCCATATGACCATATCTTTTAAGGATATTTTCAAGATAATGAGATTGACTCAATGATATACATCCATCTTTCCTCATTATCTTTATCCCTAAGATTACATTTGCTTCCCCCAAATCCTTCATATCGAAGTTAGATTCCAACAATTGCTTGGTCTCTTTTATTGATTCTAAGTCTGGCCCAAAGATAAGCATATCATCCACATATATGCAAATCAAAATACATGAACCATTTCTATACGTAGAATAGATACACTTATCCGCTTCATTAACTTTGAAGCCATTATCCAACATCACTTTATTAAATTTTTCATGCCATTGCATAGGGGCTTGTTTTAATCCGTAAAGAGATTTCACTAGTTTGCAAACTTTCTTCTCTTGTCCGGTTAAAAGAAAACCCTCGGGCTGCTCCATGTACACCTCTTCATCCAAATCACCATTTAGAAAAGCCGTTTTAACATCCATTTGATGGACAACTAAATTGTGAATGGATGCAAGAGATAACAACACACGGATAGAAGAAATTCTAGCCACAGGAGCGCATGTATCAAAATAATCTACTCCTTGACGTTGTTTGAAACCTTTCGCTGCTAGGCGAGCTTTATACTTATTAATTGAACCATCTGTGTTCAACTTTCTTTTGAAAATCCATTTAGAACCAATTGGTTTAGAACCTTTTGGCAAATCAACCAATTTCCATGTCTGATTTGACATGATAGAACTCATTTCATCGTTGATGGCTTCTTTCCAAAAAACAGCATCACGAGAGGAAATAGCTTCTGAATTTGTGACAGGATCATTATCATCAATCATTAACTTGGTTTGATGTGTAATATTATTTACATCACCTTCATGTAAAATTGTCACAAATTCATGACCAAAGGTTTTTTCTTTCCTTTGCCTTTTACTTCTCCTTATTTCTGGATCCGCTTGTGATTCCATAGGAGAGTCATCAAGAGATTCCTCACGAACTCTCTTGGAAGTACTAGGAGTAACATTATCTCCAAGTTTCTCAACAGAAGATTTATACATATGCTCAAAAAATTCAGCATCAATAGACTCAATAATATCATAAGATTCTAACTTTAGAAATCTATATGCGGTGCTATTCTTAGCATAACCTATAAATACACATTTATAAGTTTTACTTCCCAACTTAGTAATTTCAGGATTAGGCTTTCTTACATATGCAAGACAACCCCAAACCTTAATACGGCTTATGTTAGGTTTTCTACCAAACCACAATTCATATGGAGTCTTTTTAACATTTTTCTTAGGAATTCTGTTTTGAATAAAACATGCACTTAAGATTGCCTCACCCCACCAATAATCAGGTAAACCAGAACTGATAAGCATGCAATTTACCATATCTACTAACATTCTATTTTTTCTTTCTGCTACTCCATTTGATTCGGGTGAATACGGAGGAGTAAATTCATGAACAATACCGTTGGCCTCACAAAATTTAGATAATTCTGTTACTTGGTATTCTCCACCTCTATCCGAACGTAACACTTTAATTTTCCGGTTTAACTGATTTTCTATTCTGCTTTATAGATCAGAAACTTGCTTAAGACTTCATCTTTACTTTTCAATAAATACACATAAGCATATTTCGAATAATCATCTATAAAAGTTACGAAATATTTATGACCACCACGAGACACTTTACTGTGTAGATCAGAAACATCAGAATGTACTAAACCAAGTAATTCAGATGTACGAACAATAGACTTATGTGGCTTACATGTTATTTTACCTTGAACACATATTTCGCATTTTCTCACATTATCATACGTACATTTACGAATTATCCCTAAATTATGCATGTTCTTGACAGATTTATAATTAGCGTGTCCTAATCTAGCATGCCACAAAGTTGAAGAGTCAACAACATAAGCAAAGTTATTTTTTATTACATTCATCTTAATCATGCCATTACAAGAGTACCCTTTGCCAACAAAGACATTGTTTTTAGTTACAATCAAATTATCATATTCATACACAATCTTGAAACCAGCCTTATTGAGACGATCTCCAGAAATTAGGTTCTTTGTCATGTCAGGAACATGAAGAACTTCAACCAATGTTAATGTCTTTCCTGAAGTAAACTTGAGTTCCACTTTGCCAATACCAATAACCTTGGCTTGCACATCATTTGCCATCTTCACCGCACGTTCATCAGTACTTTCCTTGTAAGTCTTAAACTCGGATCGATTATTGCTTACATGGATTGTAGCACCGGTATCCAGCCACCACCCTTCATCAATTCCAACAGAATTGGCTTCCTCCACAATCGCTACAAACTTCTGATCATTATTGCCATCAACAGCATTGACATGATCTTTTGTCGACTTGTCATTCTTGCCTTTTTCCTCTTTAATGCGAGTTCGGCATTCGCGAGCGGTGTGACCAGGCTTCTTACAATAATAACAATCGCCTCTGAATTTTTTCTTAGAAGATTCTGCTTGATCTCCCTTCGAAAAATTCTTGCGCTTTTTATTTCCTGGTTTGCGGCCTGAACCATATTTGCTTTTTCAGCCTCCTGTTCAGTATTTTCTCGTTTTCGAGAGTCTTCCTCAATACGTAGGTGACGCATGAGGGATTCCAAAGTGTGCTTGGTTTCATCATGTTTCAGTTTCTTTTTAAGCCATTCCATGAAGTTGGTAATTTAGCAATAATTGTTCCAACTTGGAATGCTTCAGGCAAAGTTATCTCAGCATTTTTAAGATTAGAAACAATAGACAGTAACTCGTGAACTTGAGTAAGAATAGACTTACTTGCAGTCATTTCGTAATCGATATACTTAGCAATCAAAAATTTCTGATTACTTGCCTCTTCAATGCGGTACTTGTTGTCTAGTGCCATCCATAATTCCTTTGCTGTCTCGATTGTCCTATGTCCATTGTACACAGAATCAGACAGTGCGTTCAGAATGTGTCCTCTGCACAAGAAATCATCATCCTTGCGTTTCCTCCTTTGTTCCTGCAATTCCTTCTTGCGTTCATCGGTGTCGTCCTCTTGCTCTTCTTCAACAGGTTGAAGATCATCACTCAGAATGTAAGACAACTTGATTGTTGTCAGGAAAAACAGAACCTTTTCTTGCCAGCGAGTAAAATTGTGTCCATCAAAACGATCAAGACGAACCAAGTCCTGATTCATGACTTGAATCGATGGTGCCACAGAATCATTCAAACTTAGATCCTTGAATGCAGACATCTCTTTAAAATTGTTAGGAAAAATACGATAATACAATAAAAGAATGATCTCCAAGGCACGTTAAACGCTTCTTTAAAGAGATGTTTTTACGATCTCTCTCAGGATACAATGGAGTACAACTTTGAGACACTATATGTTTATTCTGATGATACTTCTGAATGAAAAACATTATGATACTGAATGCCGGAGTTCTTTATATATAGACAAGTAACCGATATGGTACCACTTCGTCTTCAAAGGATATGTCCCATGAACAAGCACCAACGAAATGGTGTGTCCCAATGGACAAGCACAAGTGTAACAAAAATATAAAAAAATTGACTTTGTAAATAAAATATCTAACATGTACAACCTAAACATAGTTGATTATTGTACATGCACAACCTAACATAGTTTCACAATATTTTCACCCCCTTAATTCATAGCCTGGCTCTCTTTTCACCTCTAGTTTTTAATTGCATTCACACTTAGTTCTAATAGATATATATACACTCATATATATATACGCATACTTCCCTGCAGATTCTTCAGTTCATCCATTCCTTTTTTTTCTTATTAGAAGTCTATTTTTTTTCGGTTCGTATTCAAAGAAATCGAAGTTCCTTTTTGTGTGATTTTTTGATTTGAAGAGGAAATAACATGGATACGAAAACAAGTGTTTGTGAAAATGCCCAAGAGAAAAAGCTACAAAAGAGCTACTTCGACGTTCTTGGGGTATATATGTTGTTCTTCTGAAGTACCCCTGGTGGAAAGGTTACTCAAGAATCTGGAAGGGATACAAAATGTGCAGGTCATTGTTGCAACAAAAACAATAATTGTTCTGCACGATACTCTTTTGGTTTCTGGCTTCCAGATCGGTAAAAATATATACGGAGTATGTCTTACTTGTTCTTTCTATTTTTCTTTTTTTTTTTCTCCTTTGACTCACCCTGACGAGGGACTATGATTAAAAAGATGGGCCAAAATAAAAAATAAAATTAAAAAAAGGTGTATTTTTGTTACTGTTACTGGAGGGACTATGATAAAAAAAGTGTTTTTGTTATTGTTACTTTTTTTTTTATAAAATAAAATAACAAAGTGATGTAGGTCCAAAAAAAAAATAAAAAATTCTGCTGCATGGACTATGATAAAAAAAATAAAAATAAAAATAAAAATAAAAATAAATAAAAAATGAACGTAATGTTAGATGTAATATCGTCGGAATAATCATAGATTGACCCGATTACGCAGCGGAATGCATCAGATCTAGATCTAATCAACCAAAATACATAAATAAATAGATCTAAACCTACAATGGGGTTTAGAAGCCTACCTTTTTATGGTGCTTAACTCCAAGAACAAAAGTAGTATCCACGCAAGTTGAGAAGCCACAGTCTTCCAACGTGTGTCTCCCAGCAACACCAGGTAGATAGTGTTTCCCGCCGCCGGACCTCCTTGATATGCTACCGGAATAAGCCCGAAGATTATTCCAACTCGAAACCTGAAGAAAAATAGCCGAAAATTCTAAGCTACTTTCTTCCAATATGGCGTGTAACAATGTGTGTCAAAAGGCTTGGGAGAACTTTCTTTATATAGGAGTGTAAAACTTAACGTCCAAGGATTAAATAATTAAGAGATAATTATTACATTAATCATTTATTCCAAATAAAGATAAATAAAATGATTATCCCAAACAAATTAAGATAAATCATATTATTATCTAATATTCCTTGAATTATCAATTAACAAATAAAAGATAAATCACATGTCAAATAATTATCCAAGAAAACAAATTTCTTTCTAATTATTACATAAAAATGGCGCCACCTTTTTATTAAAAAGGTTCACACGCATCTTTCTATATTTGACCAATTAGGTCAAAAAGGTCAACACACTAATTTGGGTCGAGTCCACGAAAAATGTCTTTTCCGTGTATTTAATTATTTAGTCCAACAAAACAACTAATCTACATATCAATTAAATAGTCCAATCCAACTATTTAATTATAATTGAGGTGCAACGACGAGAAACCTATATGCTATATTAGGAGCCACGTCGGGGACCATGGACCCATATTCAGTAGCTACAATAAATCGAATAAAAATTATTCATCAGACAGAATAATTATATCCAACCTATTAATTCCGGTATTACACCACCATAAACCCGAAACTGAACTCTATCGAATATAGATAACTTACACTCAATTTATGAGTCGAAAGCGTCCACTGATATAATCATTACATACGGATAAATCCTCCATACGTCCATTCTGAGTGGGAAGTCTCCGTGAACCCGACTCAGAATATCTTATCCTTATTTATCATTAACCCCCCAGTGATCAATTAGTTCACATATCTGACTAGTAGCTAATTAGTCTAACTCGGCCGATCGATAATTTTCTTAGGGCTAACAAATAAGGGGACTGTATCTCTACTTCCCGAGGGAAGGAATGGATTTCATATCTATGATAGCACAGACTACTCACTCATCCCAGAATAGAGCCAACGAGAAGTGTTGGACCACATACTTCGAAGTGATCCTTACTAACACATCAAACTATACCCTAGTCTAAGCAGTTGCCTGTGATCACCTCAGGATTAAGATTAATCCATATATGATCATCTTGTAATTCGATAAGACTTCTCGATCACGGAATTATATCAAGAACTCAAATCAAATCGGTCCAGCCCTATATGATTATCATCATATATAAATGCCCCACTAGGTACCCTATTACCGACAGTCCGGATAAGACTGTCATACCGTAAAGTGTTCTGGACGCATTATTAGCATATTAATCATGAGACCCGTACTCAGATTAATCAACGTTACGGACTAAGTTAATTTTAAGTACATCTCACAAACTCAATCCTCTTGTGTATAGCCATACACTGAGTTATGTGATTACATAAATGAGGTACTTAGGGTTTTCAGTAGTGTCTTAATTATAAGCACACATGCATATAATAAGATGAATTATTAATTATGTCCTAAAACAATTACCTAATTGTTTTTCGGACACTACACCTAACACGTAATGCCGAAAACAATTCTGAGGGATTTTTTTTTAGCTTCATCCGTACAATAACCCACATAAACTAAATCAAATTATCGGCATTATTATTATTATTTTAATTAAAAAAATTGAATGGTTTGGATTATTTGTGTATACACAAAATTCTGTGTATAAATACATATATCAAACGTGGTAATGGAATGTTTTATTACATTGTATTTTATATATATATATATTACATTCATTACATTATAATACACTCTATTATATTAAGATAATCAAAATTGTGTGCGCTAATGCTCCATACACTAATTTTTTCTTCTTCTTGTTGTTATGTGTGGTTCAGTGAATGCTCAAAATCGAACAAAACTGGAAGCCAGTATTAGAATGAAGGGCGCAAATACTTATACAGAAACAAATGGCCGAACCTATTTGCAATTGTCATTTCTATGCTTTATAAACCGTCGTCTTGAATTTATAGCCCTAGGAGCAGTTGCAATTGGTATATACCCGATTGCTTGCAAAGCTTTTATGGGATTGCCGCATAAAACATTGAATGTCAACTCTCTTGTCCTTATAGCAGGTACCTACCTACCTTACTTTACCCCCTCCCCTCCTTCCCCAATTGTATTTTTTTCCTCATTTTTTGGGTGACGGACCTGCATACAACCAAATGGGGCAACTGCCTCATTTTGATCCGAAAAAATACACTTATATTTGAACAATGCATATAGTTTGCCTTCTTTTAAATTTTTTTATTTGCCTCTAAAACATTTATTGCCCCTCAAACCCGAGATCCTGCGTCCGTTTCTGTTTTTGGTCGTTTTTCTACTTGTTGTTTCTAAGTAATTGTTTTGAAAGTTTGCACAAAGACATCGTAATTTATCTTTTCTGATCATCCCATATCATATATTCTTGACTCCGTTCTTTGAATTGATGTAACATCCCGAATTTTCAGAAATGATAAAATGGTAATTAAGTATGTGTACTATGACCTAATTATTATTTAACCTATTTATTTAATTAAAAAGGATTTAATTAAAAAGATTTATTTTAATGAGTATAAAAAGGAACCATTACCTAAATTACTCATTAGTTTTTACACGGCAATATTTCTTTCTGCAAAATTGGAGAGGCAACGCTGTACAAAGGAAAAAAAGAAGTTCGGACGCTGTTTTTTAAGTCCGGGGTTTAACGGTTGATTTTCGGTACAGACCATAGTAGAAGAAATTGATCACCGCGAGGAGACGATCGTTTTGATACTAGCCGTTCTTTTTTTCGATAAGTTTTCCTTTTTAGCCCTAAATCTAGATCCGTTTATGTTCTTGAGATATACCTGCGTTTTCATGGATTAGAAAGGTTGCCTAATCGTAGTAATGGTTAAATATCGTAAGTGAATCGTAGAAAGGTTTGGTGTTGATGATTTGACGCTTTTTACAATTCTTTGATTTCGTTGTTGCTCGCAAAAGATCAAAGGTAAGGGGATGTTTTTAAACGGATTTTGGATGTTTTTGATAATGTTTTATTTTATTTTATTTTTGCTTCCCATTGGGTTTTTATTTATGTTGGTTGCGTTGTTGCCGTCGGAAGAAAAAGGGACGATATTTATTCTCTGTATCTTGCCGTCGGAGTAATAGTGATAATATTTGCTCACAATAATAATAACCAAAGGATAAGAATTATATATGCAGCACAGCAACAGGTTACAATACATAATAGAAATAAAAAGGGAAGAACTATATGCAGCTATGATGCCGATGCGTCTCCAAATGGAAAAAAAAATGACTATGTTGTTCTTTTGCAGAAAATAAAAATAGAATATATAAATATATAAATAGTAATAATAATAATAATAACAAAATACAAAGATGGTATTTATGTTCCTAAATGTCATTCAATGTGATATGGTTTGGTATGCGTGTCTTTAGGGACATTATATGTTAATTGACAATGTCTAACATCGACTTCTAGTAGCCTTGGTATCAAATCGCACCACAACTGAGATCCTCTGCGGGGAGAAGGTGGGAGCATCGGAATGCGTTGTTTAGGCATTGTGGGACATTGACTCAGTAGTCATTGATCCTTTTACAATATGCTAGGTAGCATAATTAGTTGTCTAGAACTAGAAGTCCCTAAGAAGCCTTTTATGTGAATGAACCAGGTAGTTAGAACTTAACGCGTAAATACATATGTGGTTGTTTAAAAGCTAAAACGTCAATATCATTGGTAAGGCACATTTCTAAATCGAAGCATGGGAATCTTGCAACCCTTTTGAGTTATGTGTCAAGGGACAACGTGTAACTTCCCACATGGAGACCTAAGTCCATGCCCCTTGAGAGGTGCTTAATATGTCTCGGTGCATTCTCACCATGCACAGTGTGCTTTGATATTGGTGTAACAAACTTATGTGCGTGAGGTTATACTATGTGATCTAGTAGAGGGTGAGTGTGATCTCATTACAACCTATGTGGTAGTGTTTATAGATATTATCCTGTTGTATGTTATACATATGTATATATATCATTTAACCGTTTCTTCTACCCTTTACTAAGTTCGTAAGTACTTACCCCTCTTCTCTATTTTGTTCCCACCCTGAGAAGGTGGTTGACAGGATGATGATGATTTTGGTTATGACGATGGAGTTGATAGAGTTGACGCTTGAGCTCTAAAGTTACGATGACTTTGACATTTATCTTATACACTTTTAGTCATTCAGTTTTGAGACATAGAATTAGTACCGTTTCCATTTCATTTGGGATGTAATGAGTCAAACAACATTTATTTCGTTGTTTTGTCGTTTCAGTTTTTTTCGACGTAGATTTTGGGACCTGGTGATCCTTTTGATTGTCGTTTGACTTTCTTTTCCGAGTAAGCTTTTAGATTTAATTTATTTCGCTTTTACTCTGATTGATTGTGAGAGGCTTATATAAATATTAATTTTGATTTATTAAAAGTTAATATATGCATGCCGGGCGTTCGTGACGGATAAGTACTCGGTATCCGGAACGGGGCGTCACAGTTGGTATCAGAGAGAAAGTTCCTATCTTACGTCTAAGTTCGTAGCTTAAGTTGGATTTTATAAGTCTCTTTAGCAGCTTAGCTGACCCTTTCTTCTTGATAGATAGCTAAGAAAACTACAAGGAGCACTAGTAAGTGAGTCTGTTAAGCAATCAATCCTTTCGGATGAAGTCTTTAAACCAAACCATGTCACTTAGGATTAAGTGAAACCCCTCTAAGTAAGCTTTGGGATCGGAGTTTTATGCCTACACCTTTAAGTTGAGGTCCTCTTGGTTGATTTCTCTTTACATTCCCTATTGTGACCTCTCCACTTTCTCTTACACCTCGATGTCGAAGCCTACACTTTGGCTCGACCTATTCTTGTTGCGAATGAGGTCCGACTCAACTCTACATTTCCTTCACTCCCTCTTTTCACTATTGCTTATCAAAAAAAAGGAATTCTTTTGACCTTGCTTTGCTCGGGATGAGTTCCACACGAACCCAGTGTATAGCCCCACCTTTGCCAAGTGCTTCCTATTCGTTTCAATTACCAGTGTTGAAAGTGTCTTGCTTGACACATGCTCTTCATCATCCTTGTGATTAACCTTTGCAACACGGGTGAATAATTTACGTCCCCGTGTTTTCCTTTCACGTAAAACAGTTCTCTTACTCCAAAAATTCTGAAAATTCTCATAATGGTAGATCACTGTTTTGTCTACAATTTCTCTTTCTACTTCAACTCGATAATCATTGTGGATTGTTCAGAAAATCCATGTTGATGCCGGACACTCTGTCCAGAAAATCTGCAGCATCACTTTCACTTACTCTTCTGTTTTGAACAGGTTAATCACATTCAAATGATCTGAATTTTTGATATGTTGCAGACAACACTTTTATCTGTAACTTTACTTTTGGTATTAAGTTCAAATTCCCTTTAGTTTGATCGGAATCTGCAATTCAAATCAGTGTTTACTAATCTGTAAATTCTGACAGCTTGTGCATTCGACAAAAAATAATTGTTTTTGACAGACTTCTTCTCATCCAAAAATTCTAATCTTTTGCTGTCACCTGGGAAACCCCAGTATCTAAATCTCTTCTCTCTTGATCGTGCACAAAATCCTTTTGGTTTGAGCTGCATTAGTCGATAATATCAGATCCGGCGTATAATATCATACACTACAACCTAAAGGGAATTCCCATCTCTTTGACTTAAGGCTAGGACTGAGAGAGTAATAAGTTATGATTGTTATGTTCTAGAAGTTTCCTCGAAGTCGATCTTCTTCTGGGTTGTAAAACTAACATTATGGCTTATTTTGCAGTATGGACAAGCACTAAGATGCGATCTTCCAGCATACCATGTTTGATGTTCAAGTATTTTTATGCCTTTCTTCGATCATTCCTTTTCCAGTAAATTACTCCCCATTTTATTCCTCACTTTAGGTATTTGAATTCAATAACTTTTCGCCATCTTCTGTCATTAATTATCTCAGAGACATATCTTCATAAGTTCTTCCTTTGAACAAGTTCTTACCTTTTTACTCTCTAAATATATGAAACAAATCCTCTCTAATTTTGTATTGTTGCGCTCCCATTCTTTATTTCAAATTCAATTTGATTAAACCCTCTAATGACGAAACATTCTTCGTTTGTGTTTATTCTCATCTTCCCTCCTAAGGGTAGTGTTGATGTTGTAAATTTTTCCACCTAACGTTGCCGTCCTTTCAAGGTATGCACCTCACCTTCACGCCAGTTAGATCTTTAAACCTACCATGACCTTCCCTTGCAATTATTCATTTTGACCTTCTGGCGATTTATGCTGAACTAGTTTTCGAGCAGAAGGTAGTCTTTGCCAAGATGCCTTTCGGGCACTATCTAACCAATCAACACTTAAATTCCAAAAATTCCAATTTCAACGCAGATTAATACACCTTGTGCCTTTAAAGTTTTAAATCTCTTTCATGCCATTTAGAGCCATGAACCGACAGACTTACCTTCTGATATTTTCTCTTCTGTCTTGGTATTTCTATAACAATTTTGTGACACAAGACGAAATGTCTATTTTATTTTAACCTTTCATTCCCTCATAAGGGATAACCTTGAGCATTTATTCATTAGCAGTGTACTATTCCTCTCGAGTGGTGCAACTTTGAACCCTTTGAATTGGATCATCAATGATCTTTCACACTTGTTTTGAAAGTTTGAACTAATTCTATGAAATCAAACTTTATCCGACATTTCTTAAGTCTCTATTCTCCTTCACTCCAAAGCTCGTTTATCGCAGACCCCTTTCCAAAACTTTTGATTTTCCTCTACATTATCTGGAGGAAAACTTTATACCCTGTAAATCTTGAATGACCTCACTTTGACTAATACAAACTTCGACACTTCTTGACAAGTGTTCATTTCATTCTAAGACTTTTTGGTGTACTCGTTTTGTCTTCATAGCTCCTTCATGTTGAGACTCTTGCTCACTTATTGATTTCTCAGTTGTGTAGCCTTTTTAGGTGCTAGACCTTGCACTTTTAATTTTTCTGTTGAAGAATGATCCCTTGAAGCATTCATGCGAACTGAGAACCTTCTTATTTCGCCAACATCCATTTTGTTTATCATATCCTTGACGATTAAGGTCACTTGCCAAGTAATCTCAAGTCCAATCTTCTTTTTCCTTCTGCATTAAATGTCTCCAAGACCATCATGTGATGTTTCTCTTAACGTCACCACCTTTTAAGGGCTTGTGTAAAAGCTCGCTATCTCCCTTTTAAACGGTCTAAGTTCCTTTGCAGACTACCATATCTTGCCGAATTCCACTTCCTTAAAAGAATTTCATCTACAAGATAATATTTTTTTTGCTTTTCTTTAGTGGTTATCTTTTATACTATGATACAATGCTCATCCTTCAATCTTGAACTAATCTCTTACTTACATCAACCTGGAATCATCTTGTTTTGGTTGTACCCCATGCAACCTCACTTGTTTTGAAAATTTATTACCTCTACTTCGGCTTATCAATTTGACTTACCACCCTGATGCTCAACTTGCCACTTCTCAACTGTTTCGGCTTTTCAAAACAAACAAAAAAACCAATACCAAAGAAAAAATGTAACCGGTAATGGTTAAGTCTAAACCAATTGATCTTAAATTCAAACATTTATCTCTCATTTCCTTGTTTGTACCATTTTTCAGCTTTCGTTGTTTCAACATCGGTTCCATCCTCAGAACTTTTGTCAGATATTTTATAACTCCTTTTTTTTTTGCCAGCATAAGTTTCCTTGGTATAATCAAAACGTCTAAAGGCCGCCGCCACAAAGATTGGATCAAACCGACAGAGAGAAAGCGTGGCGATTGCGTGTTTCTTCCTTCCCAAAAGGTCTCAGAAACCCATCAGTCGGAATCCTCGCAGTTCCACAGCAAACTTGTGCTGCGGTGATAGAAAATGAGATCGAAATGAGTCAATTGTGCCAAGAGTTGTGGATCAGTTGGAAAGATTAAGCAATCCTGATTCAGTCAGCGAACCGAAGTAAAGTGAGTTGTACCATTGATTGCAAGATGCGAGGCAGTTGATGAGATCGTGAAGAAGCAAGACGAAGATGCAGTTGTTGATAGTTACAAGTGAGTGGTCAAGATCAAACCAGCCAGTGGTCACGAGTTAGATGAATATGGCAACCTTCAGAGTCAAAGGTCAGCTTCGTGTTCTGGGTGTGGAAGATTTGAAGGAGACAGTGGTGGATGAAGGCCACACGATAGCAATTGCAGTTCACCCCTGAGCAACCAGGATGTGTAGAGAGTTGAAACGACACTGCCGGCCACCTTCTGTGAAGATAGAGATAGTAAAGTTTCCTACAACACCATTTATCACGACAGTATCCAGATGCCACCTCTTGAAGCTCTGCATGGTAGAAAGTGTTGAAAACGTCAGTTTTCTGGGATGAAGTGGAATAGTAACAGAATATATACAAGACCAGAGTCGATACAACAAAGCCGACGAGTAGATTAAAGTGGATCGTCGTTACCTCAAAATGGCGCAAGACGGGTAGAAGAGTTGGAAGATAGAAGAAAAAAGACTACTAGAGTTTGAAGTTGAAGATAAAGTGTATCCAAAGACGTTCCCAATCAAAGGAGTAAGACGGCCTGGGCAGACATGCAACTAAGCCTCAGTTATGAAGGTCTGTATGTGATCTTAGCTAAAGTTAGACCTTTAGCTTATCCGTTTGGAGTCACCAAAACCTCTTTCACGAGTGCATGACGTCATTCATGTATCCATTGATGTGGAAGCAAGTTTTGACAATGAAATAGGTTAAAAGAACTTGACCTATGCGGGAGAATCAAGTGCACTTTAAACGGAAAATGAAGAAAGTAATGAGGAAGATGTACAACTAGTTTTGTTTCAGTAGAGGAGTCACACACCGGCAGAGGCGACATGAGAGTCTCAGAAGACGAGGCGTTTTTTTTTTGAAGCTACAGAGTTCAAGCACCTCCCAGTTATGAACAGTTTCGAGGACGAAACTTGATTTAAGGAGGAGGGATGTAACACCCCGAATTTTCAGAAAGGGTAAAATGGTAATTAGGTATGTGTACTATGACCTAATTATTATTTAACCTATTTATTTAATTAAAAAGGATTTAATTAAAAGGATTTATTTTAATAGGTATAAAAAAGAACCATTACCTAAATTACTCATTAGTTTTTACACGGCAATATTTCTTTCTGCAAAATTGGAGAGGCAACGCTGTACAAAGGAAAAAAAGAAGTTCGGACGCTGTTTTTTAATTTCGGGGTTTAACGGTTGATTTTCGGTACAGACCATAGTAGAAGAAATTGATCACCGCGAGGAGACGATCGTTTTGATACTAGCCGTTCTTTTTTTCGGTAAGTTTTCCTTTTTAGCCCTAAATCTAGATCAGTTTATGTTCTTGAGATATACATGCGTTTTCATGGATTAGAAAGGTTGCCTAATCGTAGTAATGGTTAAATATCGTAGGTGAATCGTAGAAAGGTTTGGTGTTGATGATTTCACGCTTTTTACAATTCTTTGATTTCGTTGTTGCTCGCAAAAGATCAAAGGTAAGGGGATGTTTTTAAACGGATTTTGGATGTTTTTGATAATGTTTTATTTTATTTTATTTTTGCTTCCCGTTGGGTTTTTATTTATGTTGGTTGCGTTGTTGCCGTCGGAAGAAAAAGGGACGATATGTATTCTCTGTATCTTGCCGTCGGAGTAATAGTGATAATATTTGCTCACAATAATAATAACCAAAGGATAAGAATTATATATGCAGCACAGCAGCAGGTTACAATACATAATAGAAATAAAAAGGGAAGAACTATATGCAGCTATGATGCCGATGCGTCTCCAAATGGAAAAAAAAAATGACTATGTTGTTCTTTTGCAGAAAATAAAAATAGAATATATAAATATATAAATAGTAATAATAATAATAATAATAACAAAATACAAAGATGGTATTTATGTTCCTAAATGTCATTCAATGTGATATGGTTTGGTATGCGTGTCTTTAGGGACATTATATGTTAATTGACAATGTCTAACATCGACTTCTGGTAGCCTTGGTATCAAATCGCACCACAACTGAGATCCTCTGCGGGGAGAAGGTGGAGCATCGGAAGGCGTTGTTTAGGCATTGTGGGACATTGACTCAGTAGTCATTGATCCTTTTACAATATGCTAGGTAGCATAATTAGTTGTCTAGAACTAGAAGTCCCTAAGAAGCCTTTTATGTGAATGAACCAGGTAGTTAGAACTTAACTCGTAAATACATATGTGGTTGTCTAAAAGCTAAAACGTCAATATCATTGGTAAGGCACATTTCTAAATCGAAGCATGGGAATCTTGCAACCCTTTTGAGTTATGTGTCAAGGGACAACGTGTAACTTCCCACATGGAGACCTAAGTCCATGCCCCTTGAAAGGTGCTTAATATGTCTCGGTGCATTCTCACCATGCACAGTGTCCTTTGATATTGGTGTAACAAACTTATGTGCGTGAGGTTATACTATGTGATCTAGTAGAGGGCGAGTGTGATCTCATTATAACCTATGTGGTAGTGTTTGTAGATATTATCCTGTTGTATGTTATACATATGTATATATATCATTTAACCGTTTCTTCTACCCTTTACTAAGTACGTAAGTACTTACCCCTCTTCTCTATTTTGTTCCCACCCTGAGAAGGTGGTTAACAGGATGATGATGATTTTGGTTATGACGATGGAGTTGATAGAGTTGACGCTTGAGCTCTAAAGTTACGATGACTTTGACATTTATCTTATACACTTTTAGTCATTCAGTTTTGAGACATAGAATTAGTACCGTTTCCGTTTCATTTGGGATGTAATGAGTCAAACAACATTTATTTTGTTGTTTTGTCGTTTCAGTTTTTTTCGACGTAGATTTTGGGACTTGGTGATCCTTTTGATTGTCGTTTGACTTTCTTTTCCGAGTAAGCTTTTAGATTTAATTTATTCCGCTTTTACTCTGATTGATTGTGAGAGGCTTATATATATATTAATTTTGATTTATTAAAAGTTAATATATGCATGCTGGGCGTTCGTGGCGGATAAGTACTCGGTATCCGGAACGGTGCGTCACAATTGAAGTAACGTCATATGAGGTACGGGCATTGTAAAAAACGGTTATATCTAAGCTTATGTAACATCATCTTATTTATTATTATTTTATTGATTTTATTATTTTATTATAATTTCTCTCACCAATCATTTCACTATCAACAAAAAAAATAATATTAATCAATTCATTTTATTCACCACCTACACTATTCAATCATTATTTTATCAATATAATATTTCATTAAAATTTCTCTTACCAATCATTTTTTCATCTACACAAATTTTAATATAACATTCCAACTTTATAATCATTATTTTACTTTATTTTATTTTATTTTCTCTCTTATGACTCAATTCAACCACAATCCAACCCGAAACCAAACAGGACCTAGATGTTCCGGTATTGTGTTGAATCAATTAATTATTGTTTTATTTCTAGTTATCGTGAAGTTTACGCATTCACCCTTGTTAATTTATTGAATTTTAGGAATTAGGTCTATAAATTAAGTGGGAAAACAAGTTGCCATGTGGTCAATGAATGTTATTTTCGTGATAATCATCTAACAAATCAAATTCTAGGTTAAAAAAAAAGAATCAACTTCTATTAGTATAACCGACTTAGAATTATTATATTTTTTATTTTTCACGAACTCCATAATTTTTTTTTTTCCAGAGTGAATTGTGTCTAACGTGGTGTATTGTTTATATATTTAATTTATTTTTTTTCACATAACACATGCCAGCCCCGCCACTAGACCAGTGTTTGTTTGCAGCAAAATAAGTAAATAAATAAATAATAATAATAATAATAATAACAACAAGTTGGGTAGAGACTTAGGCCTCAGTAGTCCGGTTTGTAAAAATGTGTCCATATATCTTTTTGATGAGAGAGGAGGTCGATGTAAGGTATCGTCGAACTCTTATATCATCTCAAAAACAAGACTGACACCGTGAGGGCGGAGGTATATAAGAGGTTGATTTCTAGAAAAACTATCTGGATATTCATTCCCGTAGCTGCCGGAGATGGCGATGATGTCCACGTTCAAAATTTGTGAAATATCTTTCCTCAAAAAAAAGAAATTGTGAAATATCAAATTACACGTTTAAATTTTAGGGAGATTGAGGCAGAATGACAGAAAAGATTACAAAATGAATAAATATGACACAATCCTTTTTTTAGTTGCAAAAATGACAAACAATTTCAAACGGACAAAACTAACCCTTTAAAAGGGACGCGCGCGTATAAGGACTATAAAGTTTGCTTCAGGTATGTTTTTTTTGTTTTTTTTTTTGAAACATCTGTAACTTTTGATTTATAATTCCGATCATCGAAATTTTTTCACCAAAATAGATCTCCTATTGTCCACATCAGCAACATAATCAGAATCACAATACCCAACGACAAAACATTGAGTACCACATACATAAATGAGTCCAATATCAGATCTACCCACAAGGTACCTAAACATCCTCTTCACTGCTTTCCAGTGTTTCTTCTGAGGTTTAGACATAAACCTGCCGACAACACTAACTTCTTGAGCCAAACCAGGCCCAGTACAGACCATGGCATAAATTAGACTGCCATTGCACTAGCATATGGAAATCTTGACCTGTATTCTTCCTCTTCAGCTGACTGTGGAGCAAACAGAGCAGATAGATATAGATTTGGTGCCATAGGAGTATCTATGGGTTTCGTTGCTGACATGCCAAACTTGAATATCTTCTCAATATACCCCTGCTGAGACAAGCACAACTTCAGATGCTTCATATCTCTATAGATATTTTTTTTCCCTCTTTAATTTGAGCCCAAATACGATACCCTTCCGACGTAAATTTTGAAAGCTGAAAAAATATTTGCATTAACCGCAGCGTTTTCCTTATAAACGACCGTAACTTTTGATTTAGAACACCGATCATCAAAATTATTTCACCAAAGTTCTTATTTTTTTATCTTCATTTTGAGACCTCATTTGATACCTTTTCAACGTAGTATTTGAAAGCCGAATTTAATCGCGGCATTTACACTAACACATCAGTAAACAGTATCAGTATCAGTATCAGGCTCATTTAAGGCTTAATTCAAGTGACTACTTCAAGGCACACATATCTGGCTCATTTAAGGCTTAATTCAAGTGATTAACTATTAAGCCTATGTCAAGTTTATGTGGTTTTGATTGATAAAAGGAATAACATGGATTAACTTGATTAAGGTGTGGTGTTTATAACATGCAGGTTCAGTTTAGGATATATGTATAAACAATATAAACTCATATGAACACCAGCTGATATAAACAAAGGATGAACTAGACGATTACAGATAAAATCAATGTTCAGGTACAACAGTTCACATACAGATTAAGATATGCTACAGATCAATACAACAGTCAAATTATACAAGAATATGCAGCAGAACATTCCAGCAGACTGTTAACAAACTCAGCAGATTAATAGCAAGTACATCAGACTATATATATAGTACAATAGGTACATCAGACTAAAAGGTAATACATAGAAGATCAATACAAGTCTGAAATAGTCTGAACTATCAGACAAATTATAAGAAGTATATTCAAGTTCAAAGAACTAAATTATCATGCCCGGAATTCACAAGGTGCTGAATTACAAGTTCAGTAAGCCTATGAACTAGGCCTATCTTTTACACGATGATACAATATAGATCAAAAACCTCAGCACGCCAAGGCACACAGTAAGCCTATGAACTAGGCCTATCTATTGCATTAAGGCACACAGTATCAGTATCAGTATCAGTATAGAGTATCAGGCTCAAAAGGACTCTCCTTTCGGTTTTTTGTTGCAAGGTCTATGTCCCCCAAGTCCTTGATATGAACTGAATGTCTTCTTACAGTTCAAGCACTCGTATTTACTTCTTTTCGGAGCATGTTGCAAGGTCGACGTTTTTTTGCTTTATATCTGCTGCACAATGAAGGTAAGTGAACTTAGCCACAGTGGTCACAAAAGCATCTATTTGGGTCTGCATACCCATTACAGCAGTCACATGTATAGCATATCGGAACCCCATCAAACATTGTGTAGTTGCTTCCTTGTCATCACTTTGGTCTAGAGTTACACTAAACGCAGCAAGCATAGGACCCCAGCAGACTTCAGTCATAAACCTTATTATTGCCGGATTTGAAACATCATAATATGCTGACCTGGAAAGCACATAAAGATGACAATTCTAAAAATTGTTTAGGCAAAGAATAGTCTATACAGTGTATAGACAAACCAGGATTGACAACCATAAACCAATAAAAGACAACATGAACATGTCCTGACCCTATCAAGAGGATGTCTACCCAAGAAGGAAAAATATGCATATACCAACATCCTCCTGATGTTGACAACCTATTGGCGGCTGTTCCCGGTTCCTTCGTATATCTCCCTGTACAGACAATGATTTCAATTCCTACATAACTGTTAGTGTTCTTCTAATCTGTGCATATTATTCATACAAAAAGTCCCTTTTGAATACATACAAGAAAAAATTGAGGTAAAATTACAATTACATACACGTGCTCATGCAATAACGTACCTTCTCGGTAGGTGCCTTCAGTTTTCTGTTGAAACTGATCATTGCCAGTTCGGTGGTTTGCATATTGTGTTTGCGAAGGATCTACTCTTGCGGGAATGTTTAGTACAGATACTAATGCATCAAACATCATTTGCATCGTTTTCAAGATTTTCAGTCAATGATTTCCATCCCCATAAAGATGGACTTTCTTATCTTCAGCTACTTGATCTTAGTAATTTAAAGGATCTCAGTGGTCCAATTCCGTCTAAACCAGAAGGATCTCACCTTCTTCCTTTTTTCACCCAGCAGTTTCCACGTCCCACTTTCTTCTCCACTTACCTCTCGTTTCCAGTGTTTAATCTATTTTTTTTTTTCAGAATTTGAGATCCAATGCAACCTTGTGGCAGAGAAATGCAATCTATTAACTCGGTTTTGAATCAACAATTCGATCCAACGCATGATGAATTCCTTGACCAAATTCTGTCTTCAGTGCCCTCTAATTCATGGCCACCAGACCTCTCTTCCGTTACCGGCGGCAACAACGCCGGAACTTCTACTAATAAGCCCCACCAGGCTTAGGCTCCTTGGGACAATTTGTCTCAAACTCATCTCGGCGGTGCTTCTTCTCTTGAAGACCAGTCGACGACTAATTCGTTGGCTTCAAAGCTCCGTCAACACCAGATCGGAAGCTCTAAAGCTTTGATGTTTCAGCAACAATTATTGCTCTCTTCAGGTCCAACACCGTGAGAGAATAGGGGTATATTCGTCCGGTGGAATTTATTTGTTCTTAATGCAACTAAAAAATTGAAGCAGGATTAACACTTAATTAAGGGGAAAAAAGTGGACTATAAACTAATTTTTCTTAAATTTTAACTAAGATGTTATTTGTATTAGGTTATTCACAATAAAATGGTCACAACAAAATGTTAGAAGTAATATCGTCGGATCAATCATAGATTGACCCGATTACGCAGCGGAAGCATCAGATCTATATCTAAACGAAAACAAAGAACATAAATTAAAGATCTAAATCTACAAGGGGGTTTAGGAGTCTACCTTTTTATGGTGCTTAACTCCAAGAACAAAAGGCTCCTTGAACACGTGATTGAGCAGCCACCGTCTTCCAACGTGTGTCTCCCAACAACACCAAGTGGATGGTGTTTCCCGCCGCCGGACCTCCTTGATATGCTACCGGAATAATCCCGAAGATTATTCCAACTCGAAACCCGAAGAAAATAGCCGAAAATTCCAAGCTATTTTCTCCAATAAATGGCGTGAATTGTTGTGTGTCAAAAGGCTTGGAAGAACTCTCTTTATATAGGAGAGTAAAACTTAACCTCCAATGATTAAATAATTAAGAGATAATTATTACATTAATCCTTTTTCCAAATAAAAGATAAATAAAATAATTATCCCAAACAAATTAGGATAAATCATATTATTATCTAATATTCCATGAATTATCATTTAACAAATAAAAGATAAATCACATGTCAAATAATTATCCAAGAAAACTAATTTCCTAATAATTAAATAATACAATAAAGATGCGCCACTTGCAAAACCCAAAATAAGGTCCATACGCATTTTACTATATTTGACCAATTTGGTCAAAAAGGTCAACACACCAATTCGGGCCGAGTCCACGAAAAATGTCTTTTCCGTGTATTTAATTATTTAGTCCAACTAAACAATTAATCCACATATCAATTAAATAGTCCAATCCAACTATTTAATTATAATTGAGGTGCAACGACGAGAAATCCAATTATGCTATTTCGGGAGCCACGTCGGGGACCATGGACCCATATTCAGTAGCTACAATAAATTAGATAAAATTATTCGTCAGACAGAATAATTATATCCAACCTATTAATTCCGGGATTACACCACCATAAACCCGAAATTGAACTCTATCGAATATAGATAACTTACACTCAATTTATGAGTCGAAATCGTCCACTGATATAATCATTACATACGGATAAATCCTCCATAGACTGCTCACTTCGATTCGGGATATTTCCGTAAACCCTTCTCGAAACATATTATCCTTATTTAACATTAACCCCCTAGTGATCAATTAGTTCATAACCAATATAATATGAACTGGGCCCATCGATCGGTTTCTAGGGTCAACAAATAAGGGAACTGTCTATCTACTTCCCGAGGAAGGAATGGATTCCATATCTGTGATAACACAGACCACTCACTCATTCCAGAATAGAGCCAACGAGAAGTGTTGGACCACATACTGCAAAGTGATCCTTACTAACACATCAAACTCTACCCTAGTCTAAGCAGTTGTCGTGATCACCTCAGGATTCAGATTAATCCATATATGATCATCTTGTGATTCGATAAGACTTCTCGATCACGGAATTATATCGAGAACTCAAATCAAATCGGTCCAGCCCTATATGATTATCATCATATATAAATGCCCCACTAGGTACCCTATTACCGACAGTCCGGATAAGACTGTCACACCGTAAAGTGTTCTGGGCGCATTAATAGCAAATTAATCATGAGACCCATACTCAGATTAATAAACGCTACGGACTAAGTTAATTTTAAGTACATCTCACTAACTCAATCCTCTTGTGTATAGCCATACACCGAGTTATGTGATTACATAAACGAGGTACTTAGGGTTTTCAGTAGTGTCTTAATTATAAGCATACATGCATATAATAAGATGAATTACTAATTCCGTCCTAAAACAATTATATAACTGTCTTTCGGGCACTATACCTTACAATCTCCCACTTGCACGAAAGGCATGTGGATTAATTGTTTTAGAGCACACCCTTTATATCTATATCTACTACATTCTCCCACTTGCTCAAAACAAGTTAGACGTATCCCTCAAATCTGTACCCTCCAAGCGCATCTTAGTAATTCATCCTTCCAAGCACGACCGGAGTGTGCCGCCGCAGGGTAGGTCAGTGACCCGGCGTGTACTCAGAATCCGAATACCATGTGACTTGGTACACTGATCAGGTAGGATATCGGCTTGAGTCAATCTTTGGGATCGAAACGTCGCCTTTCAATCTAATCCGGTGGTACGATTTCAATATGCCTTTGATTCAACACCGAGGACCAAATCGACTTAACGATCATCCTCAATCTGACCTAAAGCCAGAATCAATGTTATCACTTATATTCTAGTTTGCACCTGAATATACTAGCATATTATTCCTCATTCTCCCGAAGATACTTGAGGATTCACTAAACATCCCATTTCGTATTCATCCGCTGGTTTAGATAATCATTCCTGAGAGGTAGGGTAGACTACATCATTGAATGCTGCATAAAAGCAAGAATATCTTAACCAGGTGAATGGATGGGATTGCCAATGATTGATTCTTGTGGATTTGAGCGAATCAAATCCTTTAGAATGAATCCTGATGGCATGTTAGACTCTGACTTCAGATAACACACCCATGTTGTTTCCAACTGTTTCAGTGTTACCATTCACAAACACTAGTCTACATACTACTTTACTAATATTGATACCCAGTCTACGAAAGACTTATCAACATTCTGGTCAAGTCCACATATTAATATATATGACTTTGAAATGACCTAGAGGTTTGCTTTAATCCCCAAAGGATATAAGCTATGGCAGGCATCCTGCCAAAGGTTCTTTCTGAATAAATTAAGATACCGTTAGTCTCGCAAAAAGGTCTTAGGGAATCACCCCTAATTTCTGCTTTGTAACGAATCTGTTATTTGTTCTAAGCTAAAACCCTTCTGTTCTGAATGAATTCAGATTCCGTTGTTCGGCAAGGAAGTCTTAGGGAATCACCCCTATTTCCCGCTTTCTGACGAAATCAAGCAAGACTGAGTGGTAAGAGAGATCACGGTCTGGTTAACTCTCTACCTTTTAGGGAGTCACCCCTAAATTACTCAACTTTGCAGTGAAAGTTAAACTTTCCTATTCAATTGACTCTTCTCCGTGTAGTTCCAATTACTCCCACTGGTCCCGAGATACTCAGGTGGTTCTACAAGAGTTCCAACAGAACTGGAGTATCAAAATCCATTCACAGGGTTATGGCTTTTAAACCAACCTCTATGATCAGGATCCTATACAGTCCACGAAGGACTATAGGTCATCAATCTACCCTATAGACCATAAGGTCCTGCAATGGGTAATGGACAAACCATACTCCCACTGCGTTCGGGGTGGAGTGATATACCGATCTAGTTTAGTAGTTTTTATTAGTGTTATCACCAACTGCCGGTGTTGGATGTGGACTGAACAAATCAGTTAGTAACATCTTGAGTACAAATACTTCAAGATCCAAGGTTGTTATTTA
Source organism: Gentiana dahurica var. dahurica (assembly GCA_024500145.1). Taxonomy (NCBI): domain Eukaryota; kingdom Viridiplantae; phylum Streptophyta; class Magnoliopsida; order Gentianales; family Gentianaceae; genus Gentiana; species Gentiana dahurica. Next base: position 40,216,927 of record CM044908.1, read on the forward strand.
TAGACTCTATCAGACCGAGTTTGACAGTATAGCCGTCATTCTCTGATTTTACGAGTTTTATAACCAATCTTTTCTCAATGCATTAAGATACTTCACAACCTGAACGTGTATGCGAAATTGCCAGTCCTACCTTCAAGCACTCGGTGCTAAATGCCTCTATTTACGGAAGTGGGGTGAACCGAATTCACTCCTTATCCACAAATGCTTAGGCATCTTTTTGGTAGACTTCTCGGTTTTTCATAACAACGTAAACCGTTATTTTGCAACCAATATCTTAAATGAGTTTAGCAGCGTATCGTAGCACATCAATAACTATATAAGGCAAATTTATGGTGTATCCCTTAGTGAAAACATTCCACTGGGAGGCAGGCCGAGCATCAGTCCCGAAAACTACGCAACAACCTATTTCTGAGTATGGAATACTCTCTCTCTGGTGAAATCAGAGATTTCCTCCAAATATTTTGGATAAACTTATTGGAGTTTCGAGTAGTTGTCAGACTTGATGTCACTACTTGAAAAAAAACTCCCACTAGCTTGTATCATTCATATGACCCCGAAGGTCAATATGAACAAGCTATGTAACTTCTGTAAATCTGTTACCCTTTCCCGATTGAAAGGAGACTTAGGCATTGTTCCTTTGAGACAGGGTTCCTTTGACTGGAAGATAGGAATCACCCTAAGCCAGTCTTCAGATCTTGTCTTTATGGAACATACACTAATTAATAGAATATAAAGAAGTGTTTATCTAAATACGGAAACCATTTGCGTTTATATTGTTTTAAGATGCGTTACTAATACCTTTTCAGCAATGCTTAGTGGTTCTGACTTTATCAAACAAAAGTCCGAGTCTTGGATTCGTGCTACGAATGTTATATTCATCGTCAATAAGACAAACAGATTACCCTATTGAAAATGAATACGTTCGTTCCAACGAATCCGAAAACAGAAAAATTAATTTTCTGTTATACTCAAGAATTGAATCCGAGATTTATTTCCTTGTATCACTCCCACTAGTCTATCTGAAATAACTGCCCGTTGTCTATTTTTATTTATCATTTAATGCAAAGCTACCTAGTTCTTTCAAAGAACTTAGCTTTCGGGAAAATTGCTAAGGATGCATTGGTCAGTGATCCGAAATCACTTTCCTTATCCTCTAATTTCTAATTCATTAATTTTTCGGTTTAGCCTTAAAACTACTTAGTTTGGATGACTGACACGTATAAACATTCTTTCCCATTCTCGACTTTCCTTAAATGAAAATAGTCTTGAACTAGCAGTTCGTTCGAGTAGACTCTATTCTTGAACTGTGGGATGTTCAGTGTTACTTGCTTGGACTATCGATTTTTCTAATCGACAAATCATAAGACCAAAGCTCCCACTAGTTTATCGGTTCCAAATACCGTCTAACTAGAAACACTTTGTATTTATGATTTTTCAAAGATTAGAACATCACCTAGAACTAAGCTCCCACTAGTTTATCAGTTCCAAATACTGTCTAACTAGCAATGTTGTGTTCATGATGTTTCAAAGATTATAAAATCTCCAGAACTAAGCTCTCACTAGTTTATCAGTTCCAAATACTGTCTAACTAGTAACGCTTATTCTTGTTTTTCCAATGAATGGAGAAACTCTTGTGCATTGCATTACACAATTCCAATTATTCAGAAAAACAACAAATCATAAGACTAAGGCTCCCACTAGTTTATCGGTTCCAAATACCGTCTAACTAGCAACGCCTTATGTATATGATTTTCCAATTTTTCAATTAGAAATTTGATGTGTAATTACACTTTTAAAATTCACTAAATGAATTTTATCTGATAGTCCTATGTCATCTTTTGTAAACTAAGTATGGTCGTCTCTCGTTCAACACAAGTGACACCCGTGACATACTTATACTATGTCACTTAAGTTTTTAAAGGCTTAATAGAAGAAAACTTTTCCGAAAAAATTAACTGCATTCTGTTGATAATTACAACGTACTTGTTACTTCCACATTTTTTTAATGAAGTCCTATTTCTAACAGTTCAGTAGTCTAGAGATTAAAGTTGTAAAAAATATGACAGAAAGTTAAATTCAAAATTAAATTTTCACTACTAGATTTTTATTTTAGGAATAATAAACTATAAAGTCTATCCTACCATTCCAAGGATTTAACCTCGTATAGTACTGTCCGAGAGGGTCGATATCAGTACTATGACGGTTAAACTGAGACAATGTCTCTCAATGATTAAGCTTCGAGAATCGAACATCTCACGGGAATCAGACATCCCGGATATTTAATCATTGATTACCTTCCTTTTTCTAGCCTAGATATTTCGAAAATATCCACAAAGAGTGTGACCTACTATATCAGATCTCAGAGTACGCCCCGAGTATGCCTACGAGGGGCAGGTCAGTGACCCGGCGAGTACCCGATATCCTATCCTTTCGGAGACCAAGCCTTGAATTTTGATAGCGGTGAACACCATCCGAAGGGGGCCGAAATCAAAGCGGCACGAGGTGTCACCATTCTCTCACGTGCTTGCATCTATAGTAGAGGCCGTGGGGTTAGCTGTCGCCTTCCCCGCTCCCACTCAATATTTTGAAAAAGTGGTGGGTTTACTAATTACGGTTTTGGCCTTGACAATAAGAAACAATAAATCAAAGTACTCCGAATAGGGTCGGTTATGTAGGCAAGCCTACGCCGTCTCATTCGTTGGAACATATGTGACAGTTCAGGCCAATCCGGCAGGAGAAGCCCCGTTTAGCCCGAAGGCTTATCGGTTATGCTAAGTCCTATCGAACTGCTGTAACGTACATCACACGTGGAGGGGAGTCGATTGAGCCGAAGCTCGGTTGAACTCGCCCAACCATGGTTAGACCATTTCCGAACCCATGTACTAAGATTCTCCGATTTCTAAGTTGTCACCCAAAGCATAATCTCGTTTTTGTTTAAGGTGGGTTCACTGAGAAGCCATCACCGAAAAGCTCAACGATTTATCCAAGTGGGATTCACCGAGAATCCATCACTAAAATCGTAAACGATTGACAAAAAACCCGGGTCCTCGGTTTTTATAATTAGCTACTTATTATTTAACTACCACATATTAAATTAATAAGCATTCATACTAATTATTCGAGTTATACATGCCTAATTTATTCGAAATAAACTAGCTACATGTATGCATTGGAGTGGAATCATGAAGATGCAAGTCATGGCAATTTTCCGGTTTTAAGCACGTAATCTTGATCAAACACAAAATTATACCGAAAAGTAAACACCGAGATGGACCGTTGGTACCCCCGACTAACTATTTTCTAAGGAAAAATAAAACTTAATCTATGTCTTCGAGTCTTGATCTTCAAATCTTGAACTCGAATCGCCGGATCACGAACCACGAACACCCGAGAGGAGAAAGGCTTTTTAATTAAATAAAACCAATTTATTATAATTATAAAAAAAACCTTTTTTTTTTTTTTTTTTGTTAATGCGGCTGATGAAACAAAAATTCCAGTTTTTTTTTTTTTTTAATATGTCGGCTGTGAAAAAAAAAAAAGGAATACAGGTTATAAAAAAAATAATAAAGCAGCCGCATAAAAAAAAAAACTTAGCAGCATGTTTTACCCTAGCCGCAAGCTAGGGTTTTGTTAAAAAAATCTTTTTGCAGCGGCAGAAAGCGCCGCTACAGGTGCTGCTGCAGCCTGTTTAAAGAAAAACAGAAGCTGTTGTGACGTTTTTAGCGCTGCTAAAGGTGCTGGACAGCTTTAAAAAACAAGGTTTTTAGCCGTTTCTCCTCGTTCATACCTTGGGTTTCGCCTTGATCTTCATCTTTTCTTCAAGATCTTCATCTTTTCGAGCCTGGAATAATAAAATTACAATAAAAGATGCTACTTTTACATAATTTTTGAAAATTGACATAAAAAAAATACAATTCCTATGCTCAATTGTTACTAAACAAAGGAGCTACAAAATAGATCTACGGGTAAACAGTACCAACCCAATCCATCTCTTCAACCACAACATTCACAAGCATACAACATGATAAATTTCGAATTTACAAAAAAAAAAACGAAATAAAACACCTAAAACATGCTTTTCCACTCTTAGATCTAAAACTCATATTTTTTGATCGTTAGATCAAAGGCTCTGATACCACTTGTTAGAAGTAATATCGTCGGATCAATCATAGATTGACCCGATTACGCAGCGGAAGCATCAGATCTATATCTAAACGAAAACAAAGAACATAAATTAAATATCTAAATCTACAAGGGGGTTTAGGAGTCTACCTTTTTATGGTGCTTAACTCCAAGAACAAAAGGCTCCTTGAACACGTGATTGAGCAGCCACCGTCTTCCAACGTGTGTCTCCCAGCAACACCAAGTGGATGGTGTTTCCCGCCGCCGGACCTCCTTGATATGCTACCGGAATAATCCCGAAGATTATTCCAACTCGAAACCCGAAGAAAATAGCCGAAAATTCCAAGCTATTTTCTCCAATAAATGGCGTGAATTGTTGTGTGTCAAAAGGCTTGGAAGAACTCTCTTTATATAGGAGAGTAAAACTTAACCTCCAAGGATTAAATAATTAAGAGATAATTATTACATTAATCCTTTTTCCAAATAAAAGATAAATAAAATAATTATCCCAAACAAATTAGGATAAATCATATTATTATCTAATATTCCATGAATTATCATTTAACAAATAAAAGATAAATCACATGTCAAATAATTATCCAAGAAAACTAATTTCCTAATAATTAAATAATACAATAAAGATGCGCCACTTGCAAAACCCAAAATAAGGTCCATACGCATTTTACTATATTTGACCAATTTGGTCAAAAAGGTCAACACACCAATTCGGGCCGAGTCCACGAAAAATGTCTTTTCCGTGTATTTAATTCTTTAGTCCAACTAAACAATTAATCCACATATCAATTAAATAGTCCAATCCAACTATTTAATTATAATTGAGGTGCAACGACGAGAAATCCAATTATGCTATTTCGGGAGCCACGTCGGGGACCATGGACCCATATTCAGTAGCTACAATAAATTAGATAAAATTATTCGTCAGACAGAATAATTATATCCAACCTATTAATTCCGGGATTACACCACCATAAACCCGAAATTGAACTCTATCGAATATAGATAACTTACACTCAATTTATGAGTCGAAATCGTCCACTGATATAATCATTACATACGGATAAATCCTCCATAGACTGTTCACTTCGATTCGGGATATTTCCGTAAACCCTTCTCGAAACATATTATCCTTATTTAACATTAACCCCTAGTGATCAATTAGTTCATAACCAATATAATATGAACTGGGCCCATCGATCAGTTTCTAGGGTCAACAAATAAGGGAACTGTCTATCTACTTCCGAGGGAAGGAATGGATTCCATATCTGTGATAACACGGACCACTCACTCATTCCGGAATAGAGCCAACGAGAAGTGTTGGACCACATACTGCGAAGTGATCCTTACTAACACATCAAACTCTACCCTAGTCTAAGCAGTTGTCTGTGATCACCTCAGATTCAGATTAATCCATATATGATCATCTTGTGATTCGATAAGACTTCTCGATCACGGAATTATATCGAGAACTCAAATCAAATCGGTCCAGCCCTATATGATTATCATCATATATAAATGCCCCACTAGGTACCCTATTACCGACAGTCCGGATAAGACTGTCACACCGTAAAGTGTTCTGGGCGCATTAATAGCAAATTAATCATGAGACCCATACTCAGATTAATAAACGCTACGGACTAAGTTAATTTTAAGTACATCTCACTAACTCAATCCTCTTGTGTATAGCCATACACCGAGTTATGTGATTACATAAACGAGGTACTTAGGGTTTTCAGTAGTGTCTTAATTATAAGCATACATGCATATAATAAGATGAATTACTAATTCCGTCCTAAAACAATTATATAACTGTCTTTCGGGCACTATACCTTACACAAAATGCGTTAGATTATTTATTATATATGACGTGAAATCTATTGATTCAAAATGGTGTAAAAATGTGTTGTGACACTTTGTTTCAAATTTTGTTGTGTCACAAACATTTTCGGGAGGAAAAAAAAGCAGTGCAAGAAGAAAATTATTTGCACTAAGATATAGATTATTGCATGATTCTTATCTCTATATGGATGTAAATGCTTATTTAATGGAATGCTTATTGCTTATTTTTGCAGTTGGTGGATCAATAGCATTACAAGACTATTGGGATGCTGGATTTCTTGTATTTTTATTTACAATAGTTGAATGGTTAGAATCAAGAGCCAGTCACAAGGTTGGCTTTGCTTCTTTTATATCATCATAAATAAAAAAAATACATGATATAACATGAGTATTTGTTATATGTTTTGCTTTAATCAGGCCACTGCTACAATGTCGTCATTGGCGAATTTAGCCCCGCAACGTGTTGTTTTAGCAGAAACTGATGATGAAGTCCAAGTAGGTGAAGTAAGAGTAAATACTCTTCTAGCTGTTAAAGAAGGTGAGGTGATTCCAATTGACGGAGTCATTACAGAAGGAAGCTGTGAAGTTGATGAGAAAACATTAACCGGTGAATCATTTCCAGTCTCAAAAGAAAAGGATTCTGAGGTTTAGGCTAGCACCATCAACATAAACGGTACTATATATGTATGTATGTATGTATGAATGTATGTATAAGATCGAATCATCTGAGGTGCTTTCTGTGATTCCTCAGAATCACAAATATTAGCCACTGAAGGGGAGTGTAAAGTCTCACATCTGTAAAATAATAGTTTGCTCACCCTCATATAAGTGTTAGACATAAAGGTCTTGTCAACTCGGGTTAGCCCTTTTAGAACAAGCGAGAGCGACGGTCTAAGCAGTTGACCGGATCATTTATGACTTATTTAGCCCTATCAGACCCGGCGTCTAGGGGATTTGTATGGAGATATGGAGTACTGTATTTATTGTTGTCTATATATGTAGTAGTATTCTTCAATTACTTGTTTAAATTTTTGTTCAGGTTATGTCGTAATCAAAACCGTGGTTGTTGCCGAAGACTGTGTGGTTGCTAAAATGACAAAGCGTGTTGAAGAGGCACAGAGAAACAAGTCAAGGGTTGAAGGATACATCGAGACATGTGCCAAGTACTACACTCCTAGTTAGTCTGTGATTCTAATTGAAAAAAAATATTGAACCCCAACATTGTCACACGAATGAGTGAAAATGTTAATCTCAGGGTCATGGGCTTGCCTTTTATACCAAAGAACTGAAAGAACCACCCCCTCCCCCCCCCCCCCGTTATACCAAATTAACATATTGCTCTGTGCACCCAAGCTCCTTAAGCACCCAAGTTCCTTCACATTTTTCCTAGTCTACTTTGTCCATGTTGTATCAGATTTTGCCTAGTCAATTTTGTACTTAAAAGTTTAACTTAAAAGAAAGCGTTTTTTAATAATTCTTTGCAGCCATAGTTCTCATCTCGATTGGATTAGCAGCAATTCCTGCCGCTTTAAGAGTTCATAACGTGATGCACTTTTGCCATTTAGCTATTGTTGTAGTAGTGGGTGCATGCCCCTGTGCACTTGTGCTTTCAACTCTAGTTGCAATGTGTTGTGCATTAATAAGGGCAACAAAATTTGGGGTTTTCTTCCAAGGAGGTCAATATGTTGAAACACTTGTTAAAGTAAAGACTATAGCTTTTGATAAAACTGGGACGATTACTAGAGGTCAATTTGAAGTTACTGAATTCAAACCTTTGGTGGATGATATTGACCTTACCACTCTGCTTTACTGGTAATGTACTCACTTGTCTTTTTTAGTCTATTTCGTAAGTTTAAGGACAAAGTAACATGTTTATAATGCAATTGTAGGGTTTCAAGTATCGAGAGAAAGTCGAGTCATCCATTAGTTGCAGCTGTGGTTGATTCTGCAAAGTCTAATTCAATCAAACCACAACCCCATTATGTTGAAGAATTCCATAACTATGTCGGGAAAGGCATCTATGGAGAAATTGATGGAAAAAAGATATTCATTAGAAATCATAAAATTGCAAACAGAGCTGGTTGTACATCAGGTATGTAATCTTTGTCTTTTTTACATAATTAACCTTCTACTGCATTGCATAAAATGGATTTTTCTGAAATGTGACCTTCATTTACAGTTCCAGATTTGGAGGGCAATATTGTTAATGGGAAATCCATTGGATATGTATTCATAGAATCAAGGGAAGTTGGAATATTATGTTTATCTGATGTCTGTAGAACTGGTGTAAAAGAAGCTCTAAACCAGTTGAAATCATTGGGAATTAAAACTGCTATGCTTACTAGTGATTGCCAGTCTGCTGCCCAACATGTACAAGATCAGGTAAAACAGAGAAAAGTAGTGTTTGATTCTGTAAAATAAATCTATTAAAATAAATGATACAAGTGCCCGTACCCATAAAATGTATAATTAATTCAATTTTGATTCTATAATCTAATAAAAAACATTACAAAATCTGTGTGTAGTTAGGAGGCTTTCTTGAAGTAGTGCATTCAGAACTTTTACCAGAAGACAAAGCAAAAATCATCAAAGAATTTCAACAAAATTGTTTCACAACAATGACTGGTGATGGTATCAATGATGCACCAACAATGGCTACAGCTGATGTTGGTATCTCTATGGGCATATCGGGTTCAGCACTTGCAACTGAAACCGCGCATTTAATCCTCATGACGAATGACATTCAAAGAATCCCGCAAGTCATAAAACTAGCAATAAAAGTGAAATGGAAAATCTTTTAGAATATAATCATTTCAATCCTTCCAAAATGTGCTATCATTTGTTTAGCCATAGTTGGGCATCCGATTACGTGGGCTGCTGTTCTTGCTGATGTTGGGACATGCTTGGTTGAAATTTTGAATAGCATGCTTTTGCTTAGATGGATGCCTAGTGTTGGACACTAACATCATGATCATGATCATGATCATCACCAACATGATAATGATAATGATCATGACCATGATCATCACCAACATAAGACTGATTGCAACAATGATAAATAAGAACAGATAAACGTCTGTGATTCACAAGAAGCATCATGTGCTATGGATTGTTCACATGATAGTAAGTCCAATCTTTCGACTAGTACTAGCTACACAAGCCCACATCATCATGATCACCACCATCATCATCATCATAAGACTGGTCGCAAAGACGACAAACTAGAGTAGATTAAGGGCTGTGATTTACATAAGACTTGTTGCAATTAGTGTCGATAAACCACAGGAGATTAACGGCTGTGATTCACTGTTGAAATGGTGTCCTAAACCCAATCCGGTTGGACCGGATCCGATCGGGTCGGGTCGTTTACAGTCTGTTTAGTTCATGTAATAACTTTGTTATGATCAATAAAAGCACTTTTGTTATTATATATCTTGGTTATCTTCATGTTATTGAATGTATATATATAGTAACGTCCTTAGTATTAAACTGCGATAGAGAAACCGTAATATTGAATATGGTTGATGAGATCTCTATTCACCTTAATAAGTTTGATACTTAAATGTCTCTAGTCGTATGTACTATCAAACAAGAATTTGATGTTATGACTAGACTAGCACGTATTGGATGTCTTCTATCTTATTGAAGATAGGGATATATCTCGTCTATCTAAGTATGGAGACACTTAGACTGTACGTGGACGTGTATTGGAGAATGCGTACGTTAGACTGACTCACTTAAATTAAGTGTCGCAGTATGTGGCAGTTGTGTAATTATCCTGAGACTGGAGTCTTCATGGCATCACGGTGTGGATTGTCATGCTTTGACACTATTGAGGTTTCCCCTAGCCTTGGGGAGATCATGCGGTAGTGCTCGGGTGTGATATTGAAGCATGCGTAGGATACATGTTTGTTCGTCCGGTTATCGCGTATCCTATGATTAGGAGTAAATATCCGAAATAGCCTTCTTATAAGGAATGTCTAGCTCTCGTGAATCTTTGCAAAGTGGGAGTAAATGAGTTATTCCGAGAGAGCATGATATCCATATTATAAGATACGATCGTTAATGTACTGATACTCGAGATACGATCGTATGTATATTATTACAGTGATAGGATTCTATTTACATGATAACTGTTTCACATGAAAAGTAGTAGTCAATGCTTTTGACTCTTCAGTGATTGGGGGTCACGATGTGTTGCTAGACGCTATCCCGTGATCGTTAGGTATGAAGGGCATTTTCGTAATTTGCACTTTATGTCTATGGCCAACATATTCAGAAGCCTATTTGGTCACACACATAAGAACGTCTAGCTGGATTAAAATGCGGTTATAGTGATAACCAAATAAAGAAGTTTATCTCGACTATAAAGTTTTATAGTGATTAAATTAATATAACGGATTTATTTATTATGAATAAATTAAATACAAGAAATTAATTATATTGATTAATTAAATAATATTCCGGATGCCATATTTGGCTAATGGGGCACAGGAATTAATGTATTATGATACACTTATATTGTGCAATTTAATTAATAAGATTACCATATATTATATTGGATATTAATTGATTTTGGAAAAATAGAATTATGGTAAAAAGATAAAAATATTCAATATTAGATATTGGCAATATCTTAGATTTATTTAATATAAGATATTAAATTAAAAGAGATAAATCAATCAAAGTGATTTTCCTAATTTTATTAGGAAAATGTTTTTTCTCTCATCAATCTACTAGAAACCTTCTCCCAATCAGATTGGGAGAACAGAGGCGCCGGTTTCTACTATAAGGGGTTGGCTAGCTCTTTTGTATACCACAATTCCAAGAGACTAATAGTTTTTGTGAAAAATAGAGAGCTTCTTCTAGAGAGTTTTAGACAGAGAGAAAAGGCCGGTCTAGCAACCGGATTTTTCTAGTAGCAATCCAAGGAGGATTCGGTGAGGAGTTCGTGTGGATATCGATAGAGGCTGGACACGTGGACGGCTCGCGCACACTACTACTCTCCTTTGATGGTCAAAGCGTTGATCTATTAAATCAAGCAAGTTAATCACCGTTAACTACTTATCGTGTTTATTGTATTAAACGAAGTCGATCTTGGGATCGGAAATCAATTTTTTAAATTCCGCTGCGTAGACCGGTTGATTTCCCAACAGTGGTAGTAGAGCGAGCTTCGAACTTAAACAATAAGCACTAATTAAATTGCATAGTAATTAATCGATAGATGCAAAATCTAGATTCACTAAACAAGAGAAACTAAAAAATATATATATAATCGGGTAGGGAGCTACGCCAATCGGCGGCGGCTCCCCACCGTGTAACCACCGGCCGCGGCGGTGCCCTGGGGTGCTGCCGGCAGCTGGTGGTGCATGGTGGATCCCGGTTTAGTTTTTTGTTTTATGATATTTATTGTGCATTGATATTCATTTGTTTAGTTGTGTCATGTGGCTAACTAATGGTTCAAATAGTTTGGGCCATTGGGATGCCACATGGCATTGAAAATATTGGCCCTTTTCCAAACTTTGTTTGGAATATGCCTATGCCATTTTCAAAATATTTGATTTTGAAAAGAGCCAAGGGAGATGCCTTTTGGTTTGGAAATCAAAGACATCCCTATTGATTAAGAATCAAAAAGGAAAAAAAACTAAAAGAGACCCAATTTTAATCTTGATTTAATTTTGAATAGTTCTTATTAATTAAAATTGAAATCGGTTAAAATTAATAGTTAATTTTATTTCGATTAGAATCATTTAATTAATTAAATGTTGAGTGATTATTTGATTTGATAAAATAAGACGCAAGTAGTTAAATTTTAATTTGTCTTTTTCATAAGATATTATTGTATGGATTAGATGTTGTAGATATAATATGATTATATGGGGCCCGATTGATAATGGACTCGACCAATAGGATATATGTGTACTTTATGTTGTTTTTCAAATTGTCATAGGCCGTTATGAAGAACGTGACCTAGTTTACTTTCTGCATTTATCTCATTCCCGTTAGCTGGGGTGTGCGGCGGGTGTAATTATTTATTAGATAGATTATTATTTAACAAGAATGGAGCAAAAGATAGAGACAAAAGAAAGATAAAGATTCCATTGGTGGTGTCGCATTAAAGTTCCTATTGGCGGTTGCAGCTACCCTTAGATTGTGACCCGTGGTTTCGTCAGTTTGTATTCGAAACCACATATAGGAAAAGTCTATGATCATACCGGTTATTTTGTGCGCGGAATGGTGTATGTTTTACTTTATATTGATGATGTAGAAATATGCACGTCTAGATGAGACCATAATTTAATTAAAATTAATTAAGGGAATTAATTTTAAATACTCCCATTAATAAAAAATTAAGTCAAAAATTGTCTCATAATATTATACTGGTGGTGAAGAGCCCTTGTTCGGATCCAATTCATCAGCCACGGCTGGGGGTTGACCTACCTCGGGTATATCGTTATTATTGAGATATGAACGAAAGTGATCTCGCGAATATTGAGTTATGACTTGACTAAGATATTTTCGGCCATCAGCCACAGTAGGGGTCGTTTGGATTTTAGAGACAAGGGATTGGCTAATGCATAGTGATGCATATCGTCAAAGAGTTGACTAGTCAGTCAACAAGAGTCGTATGAGACACGATTGGTAAAAAGTTACCTACTCGTCAAGCTATTCTCGGTTCACCAGCCACATCAGGGAATCTTAATAGTTCGATGGGATCTTGTCCACTAAAGAATTAAAAATTCTTGAAAGCCAATTGGGAGTAGTTGGCTAGTGGGAGCAAAACCTAGTTAAAATTTTAAGTGCAATTTTAGGGTTTTGTATGCATGAACTTTTCCTAATACTATCTTTACTTTATTGTTGTAGAAATGTCGAACAAATTGAACCTTCGTTTTATCATTGAAAACAAACTTGACGATCGAACTTTCTCGACTGAGAAAGGAACCTCGAAATCTTTTTGAGACAAGAAGGCATTGGCTATGTCTTGGACACACCCTTAACCAAGGATCCCGAAGATGCTGCGAATGAGAATCGGTTAAAAAGCATGCTAAACACTGTTCTGGCAGTAATGAGGCTACTTGTATCATGCTTGCTTCTATGACACCGGAACTTCAGAAACAACATGAGTCCATGGATGCTCATACCATTATGGCTCACCTGAGGGAGCTCTAAACTTCTCAGTCTCACACTGAGAGGTACGAAGTCTCGAAGGCGTTGTTGGTTGCAAGATGGCTCCGGGTTCTCCGGTTGGGTCGCATGCGCTATAGATGATCGGATACATAGAGAGGCTTGAAAAGCTGGGCCATAAGAAGGAGCGTGAGTTAAGTATTGACTTGATTCTGCAATCTCTACCGGACTCTTACTCATAGTTTGTGATGAACTATCACATGAACAAGATTGACTGCTCCCTAGCGGAGTTATTGAACATGCAAAACTGCTGAAGGCACTGTTGGCAATGGTAAGCAAGTGTTGCTCGTGACTTCTTCCAAGGGTAAGAAAAAGGCCCAAAAAAGACCAAGAAGGCGAATGAGGCTACTAAGCCATAGCCTAAGATAGCCAAAGACAAATCCAAGGATGCTTGCTTCCATTGTGGCCAGACTGGTCATTGGAGGAGAAACTGCAAAGCTTTCTTGAGCACCAAGAAGACTAAGCATAATGATGCTTCAACTTCAGGTATGTTTATGATTGAGATCAATGTTGCTTCTTCTAAGTCTAACCATTGGGTATTAGATACTGGATGTGGTTCTCACATTTGTACGGATGTGCAGGGACTAAGAAGGACTAGAGATCTGAGGAAGGAGAAGTGGACCTGCGCGTTAAAATAGAGCAAGTGTTGCTGCCCTAGCCATAGGATTTTATTTTCTTTCATTGCCAGTGGTCTAGTACTAGAATTAAATAACTGTTATTTTGTTCCTACTCTTACGAAGAGCATTATTTTTATTTCTGCATTGATGTTGAAAGATTTTCTTTTATGTTTGAGAATAAATGTTGTTCATTTTCACGTGATCGAATATTTTGCGGTACTGGCAACCTTGACAATGGTCTCTACGTATTAGATATGAATGTTGATATACTTAATAGAAACAATAAGAAAGCAAGAGCTAGTGACTTGAATGAATCCTACTTGTGGCATTGTAGACTTGGCCATATAAATAAGAATCGCATCTCCAAACTCCATAAAGATGGAAAGTTGGATCACTTTGATTACGAATCGTTTGATACATGCGAAGCTTGTTTACTTGGCAAGATGACAAAGTCACCATTTAGTGGCAAAGGGATAAGATCCAACGAATTGCTTGAGCTCATACATACTGATGTATACGGCCCGATGTCAATTCAAGCCAAAGGAGGATACTCTTATTTCATCACCTTCACTGATGACCATTCTCGATATGGTTATGTATACTTAATGAAGTATAAGTTTGAAGCCTTTAAAGTTCAAGGAACTCAGAAGTGAAGTGGAGAAACAACTAGGTAAAGAAATCAAGACACTTCAATCCGATCGAGGTGGTGAATACCTAGATGGAAAGTTTCAATATTACTTAAAGGAGAATGGGATTCTACCTGAATGGACTCCACCAGGAATGCCTCAAATGAACGGCATGTCTGAGAGGAGAAATCACACTTTGCTAGACATGGTGTGATCCATGATGATCTACGCAGTTCTTCCAAAATCGTTTTGAGGGTATGCTCTAGAAACGTCGTCCTATACACTTAACCGAGTTTCATCAAAGACCGTGGAGTCAACGCCCTATGAAGTGTTCAAAGGGAAGAGACCTGGTCTGGGTCATCTTAAACCTTGGGGTTGTCCGACTTATGTGAAGCGGATGATGCCTGATAAATTAAAGGCTAGATCAGACAAATGTCTATTTGTGGGATATCCTAAGGAAACTAAAGGATACCAATTCTACCATCCAGGAGAACAAAAGGTGTTTGTAGCCACTTTCTAGAGAAAGAGTTTATTCTGGATAGGGTTAGTGGGAGTAAGATTGATCTTGAAGAAATTCAAGAACCACTTACGGACAATAATCAGTTGATGAAAGTAGAGCAGACACCACATACAGATTAGGTGCAAACAAATGCTCTAGAAACACAGACACTTCAGAGATCCACTAAGGGACGTCGTGAACCCGAAAGGTACACTGGCGTATATCTCATGGAAGATGAGGACCCTAAAACTTATGAGGAGGTGTTGACAAGGAATGACAATGAGAAATGGCTAGAAGCCATGAATTCTGAAATGGAATCCATGAAAAACAACGAAGTTTGGAACTTAGTTGATCCACCTGAAGGAATAGTTCCTATAGGGTGTAAATGGGTCTTTAAGAGAAAGACCGACATGGATGGTAATATGACTACTTACAAGGCAAGGTTAGTGGAAAAATGTTATAAGGAAAGACAATGAGTTGACTATGATGAAACCTTTTCGCCAATGGCTATGCTGAAGTCCATTAGAATTCTGCTTGCTATTGCAGCTGTTGGAAAGGTGTCCTAAACCCAATCGGGTTGGACCGGATCCGACCGGGTCGGGTCGTTTACAGTCTATTTAGTTCATGTAATAACTTTATTATGATTAATAAAGCACTTATGTTATTATATATTGTTTATCTTCATGTTATTTGTTGTACATATATAGTAACGTCCCTAGTATCAAACTGTGATAGAGAAACCATGATAGTGATTATGGTTGATGAGATCTCTAATCACTATTACAAGATTGGGACTTAAATGTCTCTAGTTTTATGTATTGTCAAATGGGACATTGATAGTATAATCAGACTAGCACGTATTGGATGTCTTCTATCTTAAAGAAGGTAGGGATAGATCTCGTCTATCGAAGTGTAGAGATACTTGGACTGTACGTGGACATGTATTAGAGAATGCGTACGTTAGACTGACCCACTTACATTAAGTGTCACACTATGTGGCGGTTGTGTAATTATCATTTTTGACCGGAGTCTTCATGGCATCACGGTATGGATTGTCATGCTTTGACACTATTGAGATTTCCCCTAGCCACGGGGCGATCATGCGGAAGTGATTGGTATGATATTGAAGCATGCGGAGTATACATGATTGGTCGTCCGGGAATCGCGTATCCTATGATTGGGATCGAATATCTGAAATGGCCTTCTTATAAGAAATGTCTAGCTCTCGAGAATCTTTGCAAAGTGGGAGTAAATGTGTTATCCCGAGAGAGCATGATATCGAGATTATAATATACGATCGTTAATGTATTGCCACTCGAGATACGATCGTATGGATATTAATACGGCGATAGGATTGTAAGTTACATGGTAACTGCTTCACATGAAAGGTAGTAGTCATTGCTTTTGACTCTTCCGATGATTGGGGGTCACGGTGTGTTGCTAGACGCTATCATGTGATCGTTAGGCATGAAGGGCATTTTAGTAAATTGCACTTTGTGTCTACGGCCAACATATTCGGAAGCCTATCGGGTCACACACATATGAACATCGAGTCGGATTAAAATGCGGTTATAGTTGATAACCAAATAAGGAAAGTTTATCTTTACTATAAAGGTTATAGTGGTAAATTAATATGATGGTATTTATTTATTTTGAATAAATAAAATACAAGATATTAATTATATACAAATTATATTAATTAAAGAATATTCCGGAAGTCAATTTATTGACTATAGGGGCGCCACATTGATGTGTATAAGATACACTTGGATTGTGCACTTTAATTAATAAGATTACCATAATATTAATATAAGATATTAATTGATTTTTGAAAAATAGATTTATGGTAATAAGATAATTATATTCAATATAAGATATTGGCAAAATTAATTATAATAAAAGAGATAAATCAATCTAGAAGATTTTCCTTATTTTATTGGGAAAATGTTTTCTTCTCCTCCACACATATGGGGCGCCACTTTTGACTATAAATAAGAGGTGGGTGTCAAGCTCTTTTGTACATCACAATTGCAAGAGCTCATAGTTCTTGTGTAAAATAGAGAGCATCCTATAGTGAGTTTGTGAGAGAGGAAAATGGCCGGTCTAGCAACCGGAGTTTTTCCAATAGCAATCCAAGGAGGATTCCGGCAAGGAGTTCGTGTGGATTAGCGATAGAGGCCGGACACGTGGACGGCTTGCGCATTGAACTACTCTCCGTTGGCGGTCAAAGCGACGATCTTATAGATCATCAAGGTATAACCGTCAAACTACTTAATGTGTTTATTGCATTAAACGAAGAACGATTTAGAAAAGGAAATCAAATTTTAAATTCTGCTGCGTTAAACTAGTGATTTCCTAACAGTGGTATCAGAGCCAGACTTCGAGGTTAAGCAATAAGCACAATTTAATTGCGTAGTAATTAATCGATAGATGCAAGATTTAAATCACGAGACAATAAAACAAAACAAAAAAAGGCTTGGGGCTCGGCCGACTGGCGGCGGCCCTCTCCTCTGCGGCGGCGGCGGCGGTGGCTTTAGGGCTGCCGTCCGTCGGCTGTCCTCTTCCAAGGGGAGATTGACCCTTTTCGTTTTGTGATATTTATTGTGCATAGATATCTCGTTTGTTTAGTTGTGTCATATGGCCAACCAATGGTTCAAATAGTTTGGGCCATTGGGAAACCATAGAGGCATATTAACCAAAATATTGGCCTTTCCAAATTTTGATTTGGAATAGTGCTAGGCCCTTTTCAAATATTTGATTTGTAAAAGGCCTAGGCCTAGGCCACTTCCAAAATTTTGATTTTGGAAAGTGGCCAGGCCTAAACCAAAACTATTCGGCCTTTCCAAATTTTGATTTGGAATAGGCCTAGGCCCTTTTCAAATATTTTCTTTGTAAAAGGCCTAGGCCTAGGCCACTTCTAAAACTTTGATTTTGAAAAGTGGCCAGGCCCAAACCAAATTTGGTTTTGGAAGATGCTTTTTGGTTTAGAAAACCAAAGGCATCCCTTTTGGTTAAGAACCAAAAGGAAATGAAACAAATTGGAGACTTTATAATTTTAGTTTTATTTTGAATAGTTCAAATTTAATAAAATTGAAATTAAAATCGATTTAAAATTAAATGTTAATTTTATTTTTCGATTAAGTCGTATAATTAATTAAATGTTATGTAATTATTTGATGTGATAAAATAAGACGCATAAGTAGTTAAAATTAGAATTTAACCTTTTCATAAGATAAAATTGTATGGATTAGATGTGTAGATATAATGTGATTATATGGACCCCGATTGATCATGGACTCGACCAATAGGATAGATAGGAATGTTTTCTTTATGTTGGTTTTTTTAAAATTGTCCTAGGCCGTTATGAAGAACGTGACCTAGTTTACTTTTTGCATTTATCCCATTCCCGTTAGCTCCCTCCGTGTGCGGCGGGTGTAATTATTAGATAGATTATTATGTAACAAGAATGGAGCAAGAAGTTGAAGACCAAGGAGAGATAAAGAACCCATTGGCGTACAGCAATAAAGATCCTATTGGCGGTTGCAGATACCCTTAGTTTGTGACCCGCGGTTTCGTCAGTTTGTATTCGAAACCGCACCTAGGAAAAGTCCATGATCATACCGGTTATTTTATGCGCGGAATGTTGTGTATGTTTTACTTTATATGATATCGTAGTAATATGCACATAGTAGATGAGACCATAATTAAACCAAATTAATTAAGTGAATTAATTTAAAAATTATTCCCACATCAAAAATCAAGTCGGAATTGCCTCCCCATATTATAACGACGGTGAAGAGCCCTTGTTCGGACCCAACTCACCAGCCAAAGCGGGGGTTGACCTACCTCGGGTATATCGTCGTTATCGAGATATGATCGAAAGAGATCTCACGAATATTGAGGTTATGACTCGACTAAGAATTCTCTCGGCCACTTGCCAAAGCGGGGTCGTTTGGATTTTAGAGGCAAGGGTTTGACTATTTTCATAAGATGAAAATTTGTCAAAGATTTGACTGGTCAAACAACAAGAGTCGTATAAGATATGATCGACAAATCGTTGTCCACCTGTTTAATTATTTTCGGCCCATCAGCCAAAGCTGGGGGTCGGGGTAGTTCGATGGGATCTTGGCCACTAAAGAAATTATTTTCTTGAAAGCCAATTGGGAATAGTTGGCTAGTGGGAGTAAAAACCTTATAAAATTTTAAGTGCAAATTTAGGGTTTTTATACATGAGCTTTTATTTATTCTATCTTTGTTTATTGTTGTAGAAAATGTCAAACAAATTGAACCTTCGTTTTATCATCGACAATAAGCTTGACGAAACTAATTTTCTCGATTGGGAAAGAAACCTCAAAATCGTTTTGAGGCACGATAAGATTGGCTATGTCTTGGACGAGGCCCTGCCGGAGAAGCCCGCTGAGGGTTCAGCTGTAGATGCTGTCGAGAAGTATAACAAGCATTGTTCTGACAATACTGATGCTACATGTATCATGCTTGCTTCGATGACACCTGAACTGCAAAACAACATGAGTCTATGGACGCCTACACAATCATGGTCCACCTAAAGGAACTCTATGCTTCTCAGTCTCGCACTGAGAGGTATGAGGTCTTGAAGGTCCTGTTAGTTGTAAGATGGCATCTGGGACTGCTATGGGGTCACACGTGCTTAAGATGATCAGGTACATAGAGAGGCTCGGGAAGTTGGGCCACAAATTGGAACGAGAATTGAGTATTGACTTGATTCTACAATCTCTACCCGATTCATTCTCACAGTTCATGATGAATTATCACATGAACAAGATAGATTGCTCCCTTGCGGAGTTATTGAACATGTTGAA
Organism: Gentiana dahurica var. dahurica; assembly: GCA_024500145.1. NCBI lineage: Eukaryota > Viridiplantae > Streptophyta > Magnoliopsida > Gentianales > Gentianaceae > Gentiana > Gentiana dahurica. The sequence continues at coordinate 40,236,671 of CM044908.1, forward strand.
AACTGCTGAGGGCACTGTGGGGAAGGGAAAGCAAGTGTTGCTGGTCACTTCTAGCAAGGGCAAGGCCAAAGCCCAGAAAAAGTCCAAGAAGGCGAAGGCTGCACCTAAGCCAACGCCTAAAATAGCGAAAGACAAATCCAAGGATGCTTGCTTCCATTGCGGTGAGACCGGACATTGGAGGACAAACTTCAAAGGCCTCTTGAGTACCAAGAAGAAGCATTCTGATGCTTCGACTTCAGGTATATTTATGATTGAGATCAACATTAATTCTTCTAAGTCTAACCACTGGGTATTAGATACTGGTTGTGGTTCTCATATTTGTACAAATATGCAGGCACTAAGAAGAACTAGAGAGCTAAGGAAAGGAGAGGTGGACCTACGCGTTGGAAATAGAGCACGTGTTGTTGCACTAGCCGTAGGAGTTTATTTTCTTTCATTGCCCAGTGGGCTAGTACTTGAACTTAATAACTGTTATTTTGTTCTTGCTCTTACGAAGAGCATTATTTCAATTTCCGCATTAGATGTTGATGGATTTTCATTTACGTTTGAGAATAAATGTTGTTATTTTTCACGTGATGGAATTTTTTATGGTACTGTCATACTTAGCAACGGTCTCTATATATTAGATATGAATGCTGACGTACTTAATATAAATAACAAGAAAGCCAAGACAAATGACTTGAATGAATCCTACTTATGGCATTGTAGACTTGGCCATATAAATAAGAATCGCATTTCCAAACTCCATAAAGATGGAATTTTGGACCAATTCGATTATGAATCGTTTGATACATGTGAAGCTTGTTTACTTGGTAAGATGAAAAAGTCACCTATTAGTGGCAAATGGATAAGATCCAATGAATTGCTTGAGCTCATACATACTGATGTATGTGGCCCAATGTCAATTCAAGCCAAAGGAGGATACTCTTATTTTATCACTTTCACTGATGACCATTCTCGCTATGGTTATATATACTTAATGAAGTATAAGTCTGAAGCCTTCAAAAAGTTCAAGGAATTCAGAAGTGAAGTGGATAAACAACTAGGTAAAGAAATCAAAACACTTTGATCCGATCGAGGTGGAGAATACCTAGATGGAGAGTTTCGAGACTATTTGAAGGAGAATGGGATTCTACCTGAATGGACCCCTCTCAGGACGCCTCAGATGAATGGCGTGTCTGAGAGGAGGAATCGTACCTTGTTAGACATGGTGTGATCCATGATGAGCTACGTAGTTCTCCTAAAATCATTTTGGGGGTATGCTCTAGAAACCGCATCCTATACACTGAACCGAGTTCCATCAAAGACGGTTGACTCTACGCCATACGAGGTATGGACTAAGAGAAAACCGAGCCTAGGTCATCTAAAACCTTAGGGTTGTCCGACTTACGTGAAGCGGATGATGCCTGACAAATTAGAGCCCAGGTCTGACAAATGTCTATTTGTGGGATACCCTAGGGAAACCAAAGGGTACCAATTTTACCATCCTGGGGAACAAAAGGTGTTTGTTGCCAGGACTGGCCATTTTCTAGAGAAAGAGTTTATTCTGGATAGGGTCAGTGGGAGTAAAATTGATCTTGAAGAAATTCGAGAACCACTTACGGATTACAGTTAGTTGATGGAAGTAGAGGAGACACCACATGCAGATGTGATGCCAACCCCTACCGTGGACACACTAGCACCTCGAAGATCCACCAGGGAACTCCGTGAACCTGAAAAGTACACTGGCGTGTATCTCATGGAAGATGATGACCCTAGAACTTATGAGGAAGTGCTATTAAGGCATGACAAAGAGAAATGGCTAGAAGCCATGAATTCTGAAATGGAATCCATGAAAGACAAACAAGTTTGGAACTTAGTTGATCCACCTGAGGAATAGTTCCTATAGGGTGCAAATGGGTCTTTAAGAGAAAGACCGACATGGACGGTAACGTGACTACCTACAAGGCTAGGTTAGTGGCAAAAGGTTATAAGCAAAGACAAGGAGTTGACTATGACGAAACCTTTTCGCCTGTTCCATTAGAATTTTGCTCGCTATTGCAGCATACCATGATTACGAAATCTGGCAGATGGATGTGAAAACAGCTTTCCTTAACGGGAACCTGTCTGATGAGGTGTATATGACACAGCCTGAAGGTTTCACAACCAATGACGCCAGGATGGTGTGTAAACTGCAAAGATCCATATATGGATTAAATCAAGCTTCTCGGAGTTGGAATCTTCGCTTTGATGAGATAATCAAACAGTTTGATTTCATCAAGAATGAAGATGAGCCCTGTGTTTACAAGAAGGTTAGTGGGAGTGCCATTGTGTTCTTAGTGCTTTATGTAGACGACATATTGCTCATAGGGAATGATGTGCCTATGTTACAGTCAGTCAAAGCTTGGTTATCCAAGAACTTCTCAATGAAGGACTTGGGTGATGCAGTCTATATTCTAGGAATAAAAATCTATAGAGATAGATCTAAAAGGTTGCTTGGTCTGTCGTAATCCACCTATATAGACAAGATGCTGAAAAGATTCAGCATGGAGCAGTCCAAGAAAGGATCGCTGCCCATGTCATATGGGGTCTACCAGTCGAAGGGAATGAGTCCTAAGACAGAGCAGGAAAGGGCACAAATGAGTAAGATCCCTTATGCTTCGGCAATCGGGTCTATCATGTATGCCATGTTGTGCACTAGACCAGATGTCTCGTACCCTCTTAGTATGACTAGTAGGTACCAGTCCAATCCAGGTGATAGTCACTGGATTGCTGTCAAGAATATCCTCAAGTACATGAGACGTACTAGGGATATGTTCCTGGTTTTCGGGGATGATGATTTAGTTTTATGAGGTTATACAGATGCCAGTTTCCAAACTGACAAGGATGACTTAAAGTCACAATCTAGATTTGTTTTCACGCTTAATGGCGGAGCAGTGAGCTAGAAGAGTTCCAAGCAGGAGACTACTACAGACTCTACAACGGAAGCCGAATACATGGCAGCCTCGGAGGCAGCAAATGAAGCAGTTTGGATGAAGAAGTTCATTACTGAACATGGTGTGGTTCCCTCCATTGAAGGTCCAGTGCCTCTGTACTGTGATAATAATGGAGCGATATCTCAGTCAAAGGAACCAAGGTCTCATCCCAGAAGTCCAAACATGTGCTACTGCGCTATCACTTGATTTGAGAGATAGTAGATAGAGGAGATGTAAAGATAGAGGAGATGTAAAGATAGAGAAAGTCCACACGGATGATAACATAGCTGATTCGTTGACCAAGGCATTGTCTCAAGCAAAGCATGAGAAACATGTTCACTTGCATGGGCTTAGGCATATGAGTGATCGGCTTTAGGCCAAGTAAGAGATTGTGGAAATGTGTCCTAAACCCAATCGGGTTGGACCGGATCCGACCGGGTCGGGTCGTTTACAGTCTATTTAGTTCATGTAATAACTTTATTATGATTAATAAAGCACTTATGTTATTATATATTGTTTATCTTCATGTTATTTGTTGTACATATATAGTAACGTCCCTAGTATCAAACTATGATAGAGAAACCATGATAGTGATTATGGTTGATGAGATCTCTAATCACTATAACAAGATTGGTACTTAAATGTCTCTAGTCTAATGTATTGTCAAATAGGACATTGATAGTATAATCAGACTAGCACGTATTGGATGTCTTCTATCTTAAAGAAGGTAGGGATAGATCTCGTCTATCGAAGTGTAGAGACACTTGGACTATACGTGGACATGTATTAGAGAATGCGTACGTTAGACTGACCCACTTACATTAAGTGTCACACTATATGGAGGTTGTGTAATTATCCTTTTTGACCGGAGTCTTCATGGCATCACAGTGTGGATTGTCATGCTTTGACACTATTGAGATTTCCCCTAGCCACGGGGCGATCATGCGGTAGTGATTAGGTATGATATTGAAGCAGGCGGAGTATACATGATTGGTCATCCGGGAATTGCGTATCCTATGATTGGGATCGAATATCTGAAATGGCCTTCTTATAAGGAATGTCTAGCTCTCGAGAATCTTTACAAAGTGGGAGTAAATGTGTTATCCCGAGAGAGCATGATAACCAGATTATAAGATACGATCATTAATTTATTGACACTCGAGATACGATCGTATGGATATTATTACAGCGATAGGATTGTAAGTTACACGGTAACTGCTTCACATGAAAGGTAGTAGTCATTGCTTTTGACTCTTCCGATGATTGGGGGTCATGGTGTGTTGCTAGATGCTATCCCGTGATCATTAGGCATGAAGGGCATTTTAGTAAATTGCACTTTATGTCTACGGCCAACATATTCGGAAGCCTATCGGGTCACACACATATGAACATCGAGTCGGATTAAAATGCGGTTATAGTTGATAACCAAATAAGGAAAGTTTATCTCTAGACTATAAAGGTTATAGTGGTAAATTAATATGGTGGTATTTATTTATTATGAATAAATAAAATACAAGATATTAATTATATATAAATTATATTAATTAAAGAATATTCCGGAAGTCAATTTATTGACTATAGGGGCGCCACATTGATGTGTATAAGATACACTTGGATTGTGCACTTTAATTAATAAGATTACCATAATATTAATATAAGATATTAATTGATTTTTGAAAAATAGATTTATGGTAATAAGATAATTATATTCAATATAAGATATTGACAAAATTAATTATAATTAAAGAGATAAATCAATTTAGAAGATTTTCCTTATTTTATTGGGAAAATGTTTTCTTCTCCTCCACACATATGGGGCGCCACTTTTGACTATAAATAAGAGGTGGGTGTCAAGCTCTTTTGTACATCACAATTGCAAGAGCTCATAGTTCTTGTGTAAAATAGAGAGCATCCTATAGTGAGTTTGTGAGAGAGGAAAAATGCCGGTCTTGTAACCGGAGTTTTTCCAATAGCAATCCAAGGAGGATTCCGGCGAGGAGTTCGTGTGGATTAGCGATAGAGGCCGGACACGTGGACGGCTTGTGAAATGTACTACTCTCCGTTGGCGGTCAAAGCGATGATCTTATAGATCATCAAGATATAACCGTCAAACTACTTAACGTGTTTATTGCATTAAACGAAGAACGATCTAGAAAAGGAAATCAAATTTTAAATTCCGCTGCGTTAAACTAGTGATTTCCTAACAGAAGCATACCTTGATTATGAAATCGCAGATGGATGTGAAAATAGTTTTCCTTAACCGGAATCTGTCTGAGGAAGTGTACATGACACAACCCGAGGGTTTCTCAAACGATGATACTAGAATGGTGTGCAAGTTGCAAAGATCCATTTATGGATTGAAGCAAGCTTCTCGGAGTTGGAATCTTTGCTTTGATGAGACAATCAAACAGTTTGATTTCATCAAGAATGAATATGAGCCGTGTGTTTACAAGAAGGTTAGTGGGAGTGTCGTCGTTGTCTTAGTGCTTTATGTAGATGACATATTGCTCATATGGAATGACATTCCAATGTTACAGTCGGTTAAAGTTTGGTTATCTTCCATGAAGGACCTGGGAGAGGCAGCTTATATTCTGGGAATCAAGATCTATAGAGATAGATCTAAGAGGTTGCTTGGTTTGTCACAATCCACCTATATAGACAAGATGATGAAGAGATTCAGCATGAAGCAATCCAAGAGAGGATTGCTGCCCATGTCACATGGAGTCTACCTGTCGAAGGAAATGTCTCATAAGACAAAGGAGGAGAGGGCACAAATGAGTAGGATCCTTTATGCCTCGGCTATTGGGTCTATCATGTACGCCATATTGTGCACTAAGCCGGATGTCTCGTACCCTCTAAGTATGACTAGTATGTACTAGGAAAATCCAGGTGATGGTCACAGGATTGCAGTCAAGAATATTTATGAGACATACTAGGGATATGTTCCTGGTTTTCGGGAACAGTGATTTGGTATTACGAGGTTACACAAATGCCGGTTTTCAAACCGACAATGATGACTTAAAGTCACAGTCTGGATTTCTTTTCACACTTACGGCGGAGCAGTGAGCTGGAAGAGTTCCAAGCATGAGACTACTGCAGATTCTACAACGGAAGCCGAGTATATAGCAGCCTCGGAGGCGGCAAAGGAAGCGGTTTGGATGAAGAAGTTCATTACTGAACTTGGTGTGGTTTCCTCCATTAAAGGTCCGGTCCTACTGTACTGTGATAACAATAGGGCAATTGCTCAATCAAAGGAACCAATGTCTCATCAAGTCCAAACATGTGCTATGATGCTATCACTTGATTAGAAAGATAGTTGATAGAGGAGATGTAAAGATAGAGAAAGTCCACACGGATGATAACATAGCCGATCCGTTAACCAAGACATTGTCACAAGCAAAGCATGAGAAACATGTTTACATGCATGGGCTTAGGCATATGGGTGATTGGCTTTAGGCCAAGTGAGAGATTGTTGAAATGATGTCTTAAACCCAATCGGGTTGGACCGGATGCGATCGGGTCGGGTCGTTTACAGTCTGTTTAGTTCATGAATAAATTTGGTATGATTAATAAAAGCACTTTTGTTATCTTCATATTGATTATGCTTGATGAGATCTCTATTCACCTTAATAAGTTTGATACTTAAATGTCTCTAGTCGCATGTACTATCATACGGGACTTTGATGGTATGATTAGACTAGCACGTATTCGATGTCTTCTATCCTATTGAAGATAGGGATATATCTCGTCTATCTAAGTGCGGAGACACTTGGACTGTACATGGACGTGTATTGGAGAATGCATACATTAGACTGACCCACTTACATTAAGTGTCGCAGTATGTGGTAGTTGTGTAATTATCTTGAGACTGGAGTCTTCATGGCATCAAGGTGTGGATTGTCATGCTTTGACACTATTGAGGTTTCCTTAGCCATGGGGCGATCATGCGATAATGCTCGGGTGTGATATTGAAGCATGCGTAGGATACATGTTTGTTCATCCGGGAATCGCGTATCCTATGATTATGAGTAAATATCCAAAATGACATTCTTATAAGGAATGTCTAGCTCTCTTTGCAAAGTGGGAGTAAATGAGTTATTCCGAGAGAGCATGATATCCTGAGTATAAGATACGATCGTTAATGTACTGACGCTTGAGATACGATCGTATGGATATTATTACATCGATACGATTCTATTTACACGGTAACTGTTTCACATGAAATGTGGTAGTCATTGCTTTTGACTCTTTTGATGATTAGGGGCCACGGTGTGTTGCTAGACGCTATCCCGTGATCGTTAGGTATGAAGGGTATTTTTGTAATTTGCACTTTGTGTCTACGTCCAACATATTCGGAAGCCTATTGGGTCACATACATAAGAACATCTAGCCGGATTAAAATGCGGTTATTGTGATAACCAAATAAGGAAAGTTTATCTCGACTATAAAGTGTTATAATGATTAAATTAATATGACGGTATTTATTTATTACGAATAAATTAAATACAAGACATTAATTATATTGATTAATTAAAGAATATTCCGGATGCCAATATTTGGCTAAAGGGGCGCAGGACATAGTGTATTATGATACACTTGGATTGTGCAATTTAATTAACAAGATTACGATATATTAATATTGGATATTAATTGATTTTATAAAAATAGAATTATGGTAATAAGATAAAGATATTCAATATTAGATATTGACAATATCTTAGATTTATTTAATATAAGATAATAAATTAAAAGAAATAAATCAATCAAAGTGATTTTTCTTATTTTATTAGGAAAATGTTTATCTCTTATCAATCTATTAGGAAACTTCTCTCAATCGATTGGGACAATAGAGGCACCACTTTCTACTATAAGGGGTTGGCTAGCTCTTTTGTACATCACAATTTCAAGAGACTAATAGTTCTTGTGAAAAATAGAGTGCTTCTTTTAGAGAGTTTTAGAGAGAGAGAAAATGTCGGTCTAGCAACCGGATTTTTCTAATAGCAATCCAAGGAGGATCCGGTGAGGAGTTCGTGTGAATATCGATAGAGTCCGGACACGTGGACGGCTCGCGCACACTACTACTCTCCTTTGACGGTCCAAGCGTCGATCTATTAGATCAAGCAAGGTAATCACCGTCAACTACTTAACGTGTTTATTGTATTAAACGAAGTCCATCTTGGGATCGAAAATCAATTTTTTAAATTCCACTGCGTAGACTAGTTGATTTCCCAACATTCACACGATGCATCATCACATGCTATGGATTCTTCACATGGTAAGTCACCACAAGCTCTCGGCATCATCCGAGCGGAGGACAACGATCAACCTATATGCGGCTCGTCTCAGATACCAGGCCCCCCCAGCTTGCTAACAGCTCAGACAAATATACAAGCATACAAGTCATCAACGCGGAGTTCGGAACGGCCTCAACATAAGCCCGCCTCTCAGAGCTCGCCCATCGACACACACATTTTACCGGCTTCTTGTAAACGCCGACTATAATATCTATAAATAGCGATGCTCCCTTGCACACCGGAACTACGTGATTGACTTGATCCCTCACACTCGAGGGTACGCAGACAGCCACTCCGGCTCACCAAAATCCCCCCCAAAACACCTCTTTCCATTGTACTTGATATTCATATTCTTCTTAAAATAAAATGACTTAAAAGACATGATTTTTAAACCGGAACCAATTCAATCTAATTCAAACCAGAACGGTTAAAATGGTTTTGCTCATCTTTAATTTGGTTTTAGTTTATAAATTTTAAAACAATGAAAATAGTTTGATTTTAAAAATGGTTTTAGAGATTTTTGGTGACTTTGGATTTTACTACTACTATTATTATTTTTTTCCTCTAAAGGAGCCTTTACTTGTAATTTGTTTTTGTTTTTGTTTTTGTTTTTTTTGAAAGCAAAATAAACACATTACTATTTTGTTATTGTCTCCCCATCCCAAGAAAAGAAAAGAAAAGAAAAAAAACGACCACATCATATTTCAAATTTACAACACACATAGGTGAGGGAGGGACGAAAGATCCTGTTTCGCCCTCGCATTGTTCTCATTTTCCTCCTCTACACTTACCTTTCTCATCTGATATCCTCTCTTACTCTGCAACTTTCCTTTTTTGTTCTCTCTCTTGAAGAAGAAATCAACAGTTCATACAGTTTCTCTCAAGTGTTTTTGCTCCAAGTGTTTTGCCAAAGCTTGAAAGCAACTCAAAATCGTGCAATGTTGACTACTTTAGCGATTCACACCATGTGAAACTCTGACACCCCATTCTTCTTCTTCTTCTTCTTCTCTGCTGCTTTATTTTTTCCCTCTGTTTTTTGGTTTTTGTTTTGAACTTCATTGCAGTATCTTGGTCAAGAACATTCAGCTAGTGCTTCAATTTGTAGTGGGGGTTTGTGTTTGTTGATTGTTCGAGGAGAAGAAATGGCGTCGGCGTCGTCTTCCAGAGGACGAAGCAGCTCGCCTTTTCAGCACAGAAAGCAATCTAGTCCTTTCTCATCGTCTTCTTCTTCATCGTCTTTCATGAATGGTAAGCTCATGCCGCGCTCCTCTTCCTCCTCGTCGACGACGACTTCTTTCTACAACTCGGGTAATGGCTGCGCTTCTAGATCCACAACACCCCGTCGGACTAAGAGTGGTTCCATTTACTCGGGTGGATATAATAATCAGTCGCCTGTTGGTTTTCCGACAGCCGATGAGCTGCTGGCCGAACCACTGGACTCTTCCAAATCTGGAGAGAGTATTTCTGTGACGATTCGATTTAGACCCATGAGGTAAAATAAATGCTAGATCTACTTTATTATTCGGACCGACAAATATTTACTGTGACAAATTTGAATTTCTTATAGTTAGGGTTGTTTTTTTTTTTTTTTGTTGAAATTATCATTTGGACAATGCGGGTTCAAATTTCAATCATTGTACTTGGTTGTTGCAGTGAACGTGAATATCAGAGAGGTGATGAGATTGCTTGGTACGCGGATGGCGATAAAATTGTTCGAAATGAGTTCAATCCTGCCACTGCATATGCTTTTGGTAATTCTCAGCCATCCCTTTAGATTTTTCATCATTGATTGCTCACCGCTTACTAGTCTGCCTTCACATGATAGATAGAGTATTTGGGCCTAAGACAAATACCCAGGAGGTTTATGAAGTGGCTGCTCGACCTGTGGTCAAGGCTGCAATGGAAGGCGTGAATGGTTAGATGCTTAATTAAGTTATTTAAGCATCTGTTTATTACGGTTCAAAGTTAATATGCTATGTTCTTAACTAATTATTATTTGCTCTTTGATCAAAGGAGAAGTTAAGAGATGATACAATTCTTACTTCTGTATAATGCAACCAAATTACGACTGATTTGGTTTGAATAAATTACCTTCATTCAATTTGAAAAACCTTTTTGTTTTTCAACGAGCTATCCTTCGTATTTCAGGAACTGTATTTGCTTATGGTGTAACAAGTAGTGGGAAGACGCATACAATGCATGTAAGTTGTTCCCGGTATTTCACCTTTATAAGATATGTTCATTCTGTTTTCTTCTTTAATTTTTTTTTCCACTTGTCTTGTTAATATGTTGGTATTTGCAGGGTGATCATAATGCTCCTGGAATCATACCACTGGCAATAAAGGATGTTTTCAGTATTATTCAAGATGTAAGCAAAGCATCCTCTGCTTGATTGTCACTTCCAAACGGCTGTACCGTTTATCCCCGACCATTTGTTCATGATGCATTTGTTTTTTTTTTTCCTTTCATTCACTCTCTCACAATTCATGGTTGTCTATATTTTTAATGCTTTTTAATCCATATTGTTTTCTATGCAGACACCAGGACGAGAGTTCTTGCTTCGCGTTTCTTACATTGAGATTTATAATGAGGTCAGTTTTCTTGTTCAATAATGTTCTCTTAGATGGTTTAGCATGTGCATTTGATTGCAACCTTTTGTCATGACAAGAATTTTGATTATGGCTTACAAAATTACACTATTCAGGTAAAGGATACATTATTATGTAGGCGTCTTCTTCATTAGACCTGGATTTCCAACTCTCTGTTAATTATATCAGGTGATCAATGACTTGCTGGATCCAACTGGTCAGAATTTGCGAGTTCGGGAAGACGCTCAGGTTTCTGTAGTTTCCTATTGATATGCTTTCTGTTCATATCTTGGGTGCCCTTCTCTCAAAGTCTTTCACAATTCTTTTATTTTCTGTAGAAGTTGCTCGGATTTAGTATATAATCATTTTTACTTTGTTCCTGCTCATTCTTTCAGGGAACTTACGTTGAGGGCATAAAGGAAGAAGTTGTTCTATCACCTGGGCATGCGCTTTCTTTTATTGCTGCAGGAGAAGGCATAAAACAGTTTGTTTTACGTTGTGTGCCTGCATTCAGCTGAGTTTGAGTATTTCATATTTTCCTCTAACTATTGCCGATTGTCCTGTGATGCAGAGCACCGCCATGTTGGTTCCAATAATTTTAATCTATTCAGTAGCCGTAGTCACACAATATTTACTTTGGTATTCCTTTTATCTTTAGCTTTTTTTGTTTTTGTTTTTGTTTTATTTTTTATGTTGCCTTTTTTTAACTGACCGCGGCGCATATGTAATTTGAGAGTGTTCACTTGTCTTCTTTCTTTGTAATTCTATTCTGTTTCCTGTTTGCGTGTTTGGGGGATTGTTTGAAGAGGGGTTTTGGCGGTGTTCAGTTATGCCATTACCTGCAATCACATTTTATCTATGATCCCGTGTTTAACAGGATGTACCTTAGTATAATTACGTTTTTACTTGATGTCTTATGTGTAATTTCTGTGAATTAAAGAAAGTGTTATAGTGTGTTTCAATTGATGTTTCGCTCTTTTTTCTTGTCCGTACTTTGTGGATGCTGTGTGATTTTCCAATCCACAGACCTATAGTAAACTGGATCTTATAATACGATTAGGATTTCCGGTCACCTCTCTGTTGCATATAAATATCATCTTGCCTACCAATGAGGCTTGCACTTATATGGCTTTCATTTCGATTTTCCAACTGTTGAAGTAGTGGATATCTACATGTCTTGGTTTAGTTATTTCTTGTATGGTTTTGGCTATCATATAGTCTTGCAATGATGTAATTTTGTTTTTTTGCAGATGGTCGAGAGTAGTGATGATGGAGATGAATATGATGGAGTCATATTTTCACAGCTTGTAAGACATTGTTCTTAATTTCCAACATTGATCCCTCGCATGTAACGATTTATCTAATTTATCATTTACTTTTCTGACTTAGAATCTTATTGATCTTGCTGGATCTGAAAGCTCAAAGACTGAAACCACTGGAATGAGAAGAAAGGAAGGATCATACATCAACAAAAGTCTTCTAACTTTGGGAACTGTAATTATCTGAACTTTCTTTCATGTTAAGGCTGCTAAGATCTGCTTTGAGAACAAAACACGGGGCTTGAAAAAGTAGAAAAAGTAATCGTGTTTTGAATATCATTTGCGTATTTCCTTTTCAAGCTCTTATTATGATATACCATGTTTAGGTAATTGGAAAGTTAAGTGAAGGGAAGGCATCTCATGTTCCTTATCGAGATTCAAAACTGACACGCCTGCTGCAATCTTCACTAAGTGGGCATGGTCATGTTTCTGTAAGGACATTGCACAGTGTTTATTTATTTTTTATTACTTTGGGATGGAGGGAGTACATATATACACACACACTTTCTGTTCCCCGTGTAGTAACATTTCACACTGCATCATGAAATTGCTGTTTGCCTTGTTTTTCCTGATGATTTGCAATTTTTTAGTTGATACTTGTGCACGGGAGATAAAATTGCATCTGTGCCTTCTGTGATTTGTTTGTCTGTTATTTTGATTGTTTTGGGGCTTACACTGTCACAGCTCATATGCACTGTTACTCCTGCATCAAGTAATATGGAGGAAACCCATAATACATTGAAATTCGCAAGCCGGGCCAAACGCGTTGAAATTTATGCCTCACGTAATAAGGTTTGTTTGCTAACTATTGCAGATGCTGTGCATTAACAAGAGCTTTGTGGGTTGATTTGCTGTTGCTCACTCTATTTCTTTTTTCAGATTATTGATGAAAAGTCCTTGATTAAAAAGTATCAAAAAGAGATATCATCTCTGAAGGAAGAACTTGACCATTTAAAGAAGGGTATGCTTGTGGGGATGAATCATGAAGAAATCATGAGCTTAAAGCAAAAGGTATATCTTTGACAACTTTAATTTGCAATGGACTGATTAAGGCTCTAGCAAACGGCTATATAGCCTAATTCAAAATCACATTTATGGGTTCATGCATGTCTTGTATCCCTCGCCATGTCTTCTGTTTTCAGTTACTGATGACGCGATTTGCGTGTAATATAGTTAGAAGAAGGACAAGTGAAAATGCAATCTCGTTTGGAGGAAGAGGAAGAAGCAAAGGTTGCTTTAATGAGCAGAATACAGAGGCTAACGAAACTCATTCTTGTTTCCTCTAAGAATACACTTCCTGGATATTTGAATGATGCCGCTGCTCACCAGAGGGTTCAATCTGTTGGCGAAGATGATGTATGCTTTGTCTTTTCTGCTAAATTATTTTCATATTTGTTGCAATATTATGGCAACAGAACTTGTTAATTTTACCTTCTAAGCTTTTATTGAAGCACTCCAGAGATATAGTCCCTTCTGCAGCTCTGTTCTTGTTTCTGCTATAAGACTCCTTATCCTGCTCAACTCCTCCCTCCCTCCTCCCCCACCCCCTGCCCAAAGAAAAAAAAAAGAAAAGACGGTTATAATTCTGGCCTTCTGTCCCTTTAGCTTTTCGTGTAAATCAAGAATGTTCATATATATATATATATATATATATATATATATATATATATATATATATATATATATATATATATATAATGCATTTTTCCTTGCATTTTAAGCTTTAAGACTTTAAGTGAGACGCTATTTTACCATGATAATTTTGTAGGTTTTCTTGGGATCATTTATTTTAAAAAGAATAGCTATGACTACAGTATCTAATGCTATTGCTCTTCTGTTCATGTGTTGGAAAGCTCGCAACGTGAGGGGGCATGTTAAGATGTATACATGTATAAATTACAATTCATTCTTCTTAACAACTTAAGCTTTTAGGGGTGATGATAATTATATCCGTGGTCAATGTGCACTTGTGTCATGTTTTCGAAAATTGCTGTCTGCACCAGTTTTTACTTATGGCTTTTTCCTGACCAGAAGTTGGATCTGACGCGTGATGGCTCTTTACTTTTAAATGGAGATAATCAGGAGATAACTTGTTATCCAGCAAATGGAATGATGATGTATCACAAGCGGGAAGTACTTTTACTGAATCAACTCATGCGGATGAACTTATTAATGGCTCTTCCTGTTCTTCAAAACTACCCACAGTATGTTTTCCAGTAGTTTGCCATATTAACTCAAAATATTCCTTTGTATTTGTTTCTTTAACTTAGACCCTATGTTGCGGTAGATAGTTTTGTTGACCTTCCTAACAGATAAGTTTTGTTATTAAGTGTTGCCAACAGATATGTAATTACAAAATATTCATGATAGTTCACCGTGTAGTATGTTCCAGCTGAATGTTAAGTTAGATCATGTTCACACCTCACAAACTCCAATATGTGATAATCCGACTGAGTTCACTATTTTTGATTTGCAGGTTGGGATATCCTCGTCAGATGAAATGGACCTCTTGGTTGAGCAAGTGAAGATGCTTGCTGGGGAGATTGCGTTCAGTACTAGTACCTTGAAGCGTTTAATGGATCAATCTGTAAATGATCCCGAGGGTTCAAGAACTCAAGTTTGTTCCCTTCCCTTGCAATGTTTTTCTCATAATATGTTGCAGATTTGCTTATCTAACATCTTTACTTCAGTCTCCATTTGTCACTTGTCACTTGTCACATCCCTACTCTATCTATGATATCGATTTTCTATGCGTAGATCTGCATTTCAGTGTATATGTATGTATTTGTCATCTTGCTTTGAAGAATGTTTGGACACCACTCTTAATCGTTGGCTTCTCTTATTATTTCTAGATTTGTGAACGTACTGAAACCTTTTCATGCACAGGTTCAGAACTTAGAGCGTGAGATCCAAGTGAAGAGAATGCAAATGAGGGCCTTAGAAAAGCGCATCGTTGAAAGCAATGAAGCATCAGTTGCAAATGCCTCAATTGTTGAGACGCAACAGGTTATCTCCGTTCCTGCACTTCCATTTCTTTTTCTTGATCTTGAAGGAATACATGGGTGCACATTTACCTTGAGAAAAAGGATGGGATTTTGACTTAGATTTCTCTTCATTATTGTTTTTTGCAGACAATAATGAAACTGATGGCGCAGTGCAATGAAAAGGGTTTTGAACTTGAGGTTGAATCCCAAATCCCAACAGCTGCCAATAGATCTTCAAATTCATATATACTGCAACCTTTTGCAATACCATGCACAATTTATACATGCTTGTTGTTCTGTTCCATTTGACAGTGATTTGTTTTAATGCAGATAAAATCAGCAGATAATCGTATCTTACAGGAGCAACTGCAGAACAAGGTAAAATATGGATAAGAATCAAATATATGAGATATTCGCTTGTTTGTTTTGGACGTGGTCTGTTTCTTTGCCTTTTTATGACTGGTGTTTGGTTTTGTGAGTTTTAGTGTGCTGAAAACAAGGATTTGCTGGAGAAAATTAGCCAACTGGAACAGCAGCTGGCTTCAATCACAAGTGGAAAATCATCACCTTCTACACATTTTTCTCAGCAATATGCATCAGAAGAATATGTTGATGAGTTGCGGAGAAAAATTCAATCACAGGTGAATCCTAGGGGACCAAATTTCGTTTTGTCAAAGAGTGTATGTATCCATCAGTTTCATTTAAAACATGATTGTGACTTTTTTTTTCCCCTTCTTGAATAGGAGTTTGAGAATGAAAAACTTAAGCTAGAACATGTTCAGTTTTTGGAGGAGAATAGCGGACTACGGGTGCAAAACCAAAAGTTGTCAGAGGAAGCTTCTTATGCTAAAGAGTTGGCCTCTGCGGCTGCTATAGAGCTGAAGAATTTAGCCAGTGAAGTCACAAAGCTCTCCCTACAGAATGCAAAGCTAGAGAACGAATTAGTCGCCAGTAGAGAGTTAGTAAATTCTAGGAGTTCTAACATGCAACAATATACAAGTGGAAACAGCCGGAAGGCTGGCGGTGATGGTCTTCGACCTGGACGTAGAGGCCGTCCCTCTGGCCGTGTAAATGGAATTTCAGCCATGGGAGGATACGATGACTACGATGTAGTGAGCCTGGATGCGGAAGATCTGAAAATGGAATTGCATGCAAGGAGACAAAGAGAGGCTTCTCTTGAGGCTATTTTAGCCGAGAAGGAAATCGTAGAAGACGAGTATAGGAAAAGAGCTGAAGAAGCAAAGAAACGAGAAGCAGCTTTGGAAAATGACTTGGCAAATATGTGGGTACTTGTTGCTCAGTTGAAAAAAGATGGGGGTTCTTTGACTGAAGTAAAAGACAATATCGACGTTTTGACGTCTGATTCTAAAGTTGAGAACGTTGAGCGCAATGATACCGTAGCTGTAAAAGATCGGCAAGCTCAGTTAACAGCATCTACTCCCGACATTCACCAAGAACCACCTCTGGTTGCACGTCTCAAGGTAAATATATTTCAATTGTGCAGAAGCGTGTTAATGGAAATTTCGATTTAGCATATTTTACGCTATTTCACAAGGTTAATGTTTTCTTAGAGTGATGGCATTACATTGTGTTTATGTCGTTCTTCTCCAGGCACGAATGCAAGAGATGAAAGAGAAAGAACTGAGGTACATGGGAAACGGAGATGTAAATTCTCATATCTGTAAAGTATGTTTTGAGTCACCTGCAGCTGCAATGCTTCTTCCTTGTCGCCATTTTTGTTGTAAGTTTTCCTTTGTTTAAATTTGAATGATTACTGGCCTCCATTTGGATCACTCAATAGTTTTTACTTATACTTTTTTGCATCATTTAATGAAACGCAGTGTGTAAATCTTGTTCGCTGGCTTGTTCAGAATGCCCCATTTGCCGCTCAAAGATTGCTGATAGAATTTTCGCCTTCACTTGATGTACAATTTCACATGAAGGTGAGATTTTAGCTTCCCTCAGAAAACGTAATAGAAAAAACTTGGACTCGAACGTGAGAATCATGTGGGGGGGTTCAATAAGGGGAGGGGGGAAAAAAAAGGGACCAATGAATGCACCATTTTTACACTTGTATTTGTCTTTCCATCTACTGCAGGTTTCGGCATCTTTGTCTTGTTATTCCAGCACACAGCAGTATGGGGGAGGGGCTTTCATTCTTTCATTAATCGAATTGTACTTGTAGGAAAACTGTCCAAATATCTGACTTTCTACAAGGGACTGTAATATAATATTTCCCATCCCCAAGGACCTTAGAAGAAAACAATAGAGAATATTGAGGTGCAAAAAATGGATTCTGGCCTGTTTATTGTTTTCTCACAACGGGCCTCTCGAGGTGCTGTATAATCCTATCAAATTTCAGCTGCATTGTATAGATTTATAACATTTTTGTTGTACAAAATAACACCCTTTTCTTCTTTAGGTAACACTGTTACCTTACAGGTTTTTGAATTTTGAATTGCCTTTCATGTTTTATTTATCGGACAAGAAAAAAAAAGTGTAATACACACACTAGTCAGATAGGAGTAATTTAGGCCTTAAAAAGATGAACTTTTATGAGCTTCGAATGTCAATACGACTCGTGTCAATATGTAGGAGGTTTAAGAGCACTTGCAGTAGATACTGTAAATCATTTAAAAACTCTATTGTAGTGATTTCAAAAGGAAAATAACACTGCAGCGGATACTCACTCTATTTTGTATTGTAAACTACAGATTTTGTAAAATTTCCTTTACATCTATCGTATTCATTCAGATTCTGTTAATTTTCATTAATATCATTTGCATTATATAAAATAAAGACTCTGATGCATTTCATCTTAAATAAAGATTCTGTAAACTAAAAAAACGTGTATTCGTTAACAGTATATGATGTGAGTGCTTTAAGTATAGTATATCTGGGAAGTGGGCAAACACAACTAAATAGTAGAATTTATCAATACAATATTTCAGGGAATGAATGAATGATGTATCAGTTTACAAAGTGTACTTAAATATTTTCCATATAGAAAACTTTACTATCAAAGCCATATACATATGGAAATTAAAGGGGTGGGGCCTTATTTATCGTCCATTGAGAGCAGCGAATTGAGCAAACATTGCTGTTCCGGAGTGCTCATCAATGGCTTCAACTTCTGCAGGATTTCTGATTTCCCGAGGTGAAGAAACAACAGGCCGTTCATCGGAGGCTGAGGTCACCGGAGCAATGACAGTTGGGAGCACGACAGCAGGCGACTCGGGTGACGCCGCCTTGTTTTCTTCATCGCCTTTTCCTTGTGATGAAGCCTCTTGAAGTTGCAATGCATACTCCAAGTTCCACAACACATCACCCATCGTAGGTCTATCAACCCCGTATTCTGCTAAACATTTCTCTGCTGCTTCCGCGAATTTCTTCATTGATTCTGGATTGATGTGACCGATGAGTTTTGGATCGATGATCTTATCCAGTAACCCTTTCCTTTGCCATTGCATTGCCCATTCTGCTAAGTTCACTTGCTCACGTGGCAATGCCGGATTTAATGCTGGACGTGCACAGAGAACCTCGAGCAAAACAACCCCGAATGAGTAAACATCTGATTTATCTGTAAGTTGCTGTTTCCGGAAGTACTCTGGATCGAGATATCCAAAGCTTCCTTTTACAGCGGTGCTCACGTAACCTTGTCCCGTGGTTGGTGCATCTTTAGACAACCCGAAATCAGCCATTTTTGCAACAAAGTTTTCGTCAAGCAAGATGTTGGTGGTCTTGACATCACGATGGATAATGCCTGTTGCCGTACCTGTGTGGAGGTAATGAAGACCACGAGCCGCCCCGATGCATATCTCCAACCTTTGCTTCCAGTTAAGAACTGGCATTTCCTTTCCGTAAAGATGGTCCCTAAGAGGTCCATTCGCCATGAACTCGTAAACCAATATCATCTCCTCGTTTTCGTCACAGTATCCAATTAGAGACACCAGATGTCGATGTCTAAGCTTGGACAGTATCTGAATCTCTGTGTGAAACTCGTTGATACCTTGTTCTGATTGCGGATTTCCTCGTTTCACAGCCACTTTCGTGCCGTCATCGATCTCTCCGATATATACATTCCCAAAGCCACCAACACCGATGATTGCGGTCGGGTCCCAATTGTTTGTGGCATCTTGCAATTCAGCAAAAGAGAAATACCTTCCTAATCCCATTGTCGAGTTCATGAACTGACTTTTACGCGATCCTAACGACGTTTTCGAGTTGGACATAAAGCTCGTGTCTCCGGCATGGATTGGAAGCAACCAAGATGAAAAACTATTCCTCCTCTGCCAATCTTGAGGCCTCTTCTGCCATTTGACAGCCATTGCTCCTAAACCTACAAATGCACCAAACATCATTGCAAATCCAACCGTAGCCACCGCTTGACGGCTTGGCCCTTCCGCTTCCTCTTTCCTTCCATCCACTCCGTATTCACCGTTAAGGCTGCCGACCGAGTTGTTCATTCTCAAGACCTCGAGACCATTGAGAATGGCGTTTTTTGTGCCGGTGGGCTCGTTCATCGGACCGATTTGAATGGTAAGCGGAGAAGATAGTATGGAAGAGTTAACAACAAAATCTTTGTAATAAGCCGTTGCTAACTCATTAAACATGGAGGATAAATCCAACCCGGAAATCCCCATCTTCCCATTGACATATACATTGAAATACAAATCATTAAGGGATTTGCTCACTATGTCACAGAAATGCAGGCGAACGAGGTACGAGTACGCGGTATCGATTTCCAAACTCCAGGTAACATTGAAATTTGGTGTACTCACATTGGCATTAGCCATTTCAATGGCGGACGCATAAACCGTAGGCGGCGCGATCAACGGAGACCCTCCATCCGGATAATTCACAATATTCGGTGCGACAGAAACATTGTTGCCAGCAAATTCGGGCTTAAGATAAGGTTTATCAGAGTCCCAGGCACGTCCTAGCGTGTCGTTTCCAGAACTGATCAATGGCCCTCCAACATTAAGCCTGTAAATTATGTGATAAGCATTACGAGACAGACCCGAATAGGGTCCGACAGGGAAAAGTTCGGACCCTTCATCAGCAAGCAAGATATCAGGGGCAGAAACAAATTCAATGGCATTGATGAAAGCATTCGATCCCTTGGCGGGGATGAACACGATTTGTAAACGCTCCGTGGTGACATTGACGAGGAATTCTTTAACAACCCAATTGCTGCCATTATTATCAACTTGAAATTCATGCAAAAGAACGAAATTATTCGCATTCACCGTGAATTTAGCTTGTTGCAGATTGAATTCATTGTTTGGTACAGGAAAGAAATGAAGTCGGATCCAATGCCAACCGGCTCGAACGACATGGAAAGCATACGTTGCTTCTTCTACAAATACTTTTGCAGATAAATACAAATTGTTTGGGACATTTGCTGATTGAACAGAAACTTGAACATCTCGACCATTTGTGGACAAGTAATTCCCCGTTTCTTGATCAGGTATGAAGATCCCTTTATTCGAAATCGCAGTTTTTGTGGAGGAACCACAATCAAGAAGGTAATTATCTTGTGGGATGAAAGAATCTGGTTTTTTAGGTGGACCTGTTAATTGTGCTGAGACAGAGACATTATAATTGTTTGCAAGAAAGAGGCAGAAAAGAACCACGAGGATTGGCATGGCGGAGGAATTAGAGGGAAAGGAAATGGTGAATTTCTTTCCTCTAGGATTCTTTTCCATCTCTAAAGTAACCTCCCTCTGTTAGGAGGAGGTAACTATAACTAAGAAATTATGAAAATCGTCTGAGGGGAGAATTTTTTTTTTTTTTTAAAGGACCATGTGTTGTTTTGGTTTATTAGAGACTAATCATTACATAAGTTTGACTGCATTTCGTTGGGAAAAAAAAGTTTGTGAATTGGGATTGTCCGAGTTTTTCTCCTTAGTTTCGCATGAAAGGTGGTAAACAAGATCCTCCGACAACATCTCTGGTTGTTGTTTGCTTTCTCTTTTTGACGATTACTATCATTTCCCTTCCTAAAAAACAAAGGTGACGGAAGTCGGACCACACCTCAGACCAAACATTAAATAAAACTATAACATTAAGGATCATGAGTTTAACTTTGGGTCTAAGGGCAGATCTAAACTCCAGATGAGAGATCGACCTAATCTGCTTCTCTGTCAACCGCAGGTTGGTCAGAGCGCAACGGAGCTGTGTCAGCGCAGATCAGGCCTCAACAGCCTAAGGGGCTCGACGCAGGTCAAATGAGTATCCCTTAGGTGAAAAATCCTGATCCGTGTAAGTCGTTTGTATTCGTAAGAGGATTAGGTCCATTGTAGTTAGCGAACGAGCAAAAAGTCGTCGATCCCACATAGACACGTGTGGACACTTTGAATCTAACTACTAACATAAGGTTATAAGAACAAAAATAGTGGTCAGTGACTAACAAACAAAACAAGAAAAGAAAACATAGCACAACTAACCCTCCCAATCAATCTCACCCTAGCTCGGTATTAACAACCAATACAACATAACTACTGACTCCCGTAATCCCCAAGTATATCAGATTCGTGATCCTTTTTATTATTCAGCTATAGGTGCGATTTCCTAATTTAATTCTAATAGTATTTTTTTTTTCTTGCTTAAAGCCCCCGGCGTCCGGAACCTACTGGTCCGACTAATCCGGAGTCAGTTCTTGTTGTGCCTGCAGAGTCTGACTCTTACTCAGGGGTTGAGACTTGGCCAAGAGCTTTTTAAACATAATCGAACACTAGTATTTTAAGTATTATTGTAACATTCAAATTAATTCTGGCCAAGTTTAGTCCCAGTCATTAGCATACAACAAGGGTAGTCTCTGTTACTGGCGTACAGCTCTCCAACTCACGTCGGCCCTCCTAGCCCCTAGGTGTTCCCTGTCAAAATCTTCCTAGGAATAAACACTTATTATTATTATTAATATTATTATTATTAATATTTTTAATTAAATCCATATGATGACCAGCAGAGCAGATGGTTGGCTAGGAGAGCTAGTTCATTGTTTTCTTTCTTTTTCCACCTTTTTTTTCCGTATACTGCTTAAAAAGTATTCAAACATTAAAACTATTCTTTACGTTTTCCAATTAAATACACTTTCCTGTAACTGTTGTAAGTAATTTCACACATTAATAATCCATGTGCTACTCTTTCGTGACGATTTTTTGAAGGCGGTTCTTTTCTTTATCTTCTACACTTCTACTTTATTTCAGTAAAGTTTTTCCATTTCATTTTGGAGTTCTTTATCAAATTCCGCTGCTTTTTCTCCTTTAAGCTAACCCCCCTGCTCAGGCGAATGCTTCATCGTTTGGACGATTGAGGCCGATCGCACTCACTACTGAGCACAGCTCGGTGCGCCTCTCTGTTCCAGGTCTCAATTTTGGTTAGCCATGTCGGGACCATGTGAGCAATTTCCATCTTTTTCACTTTGATTATTTTCAATATTTGGCTTTGCAAAACAGGGTTTTTTTTTTTAATCTACTGCTTATATTGAGGTGCTTAGTCTGTAAGTCTGTTGTTGTAGTAATAATTATTATTAGTAGCTGAATTTTGCTTCTTGATATATGCTAAGACAAAGCTTTTTGAATTTTGGGTATAGATTATTATACTCAAATTTAGCTGATTCATATGTCATTGTTTTATGTTTTGGTTTTGGATGTGTATTATTTGAGTTCCTAGTGACTATTCATATTCATATTGGAATGCATAAAAAACAATTGTGAATAATTAAAAACAAAGATTGTGTATTTTGTTTACTTTACATGGTTTTTGTGGATCTTAATGGCTTGGTCACTATTCGGATCACTATTTTACAGATCAAACTTGTTTTGCTCTTATATGGTTAGGTTGCCTGCCTATGTAAAATTTTCATGTGCTTTAAATCTTCATGCTGTATTTTACATTTGATTGTCTCGCGAAGAAGATGGTTGGCTTTACCTTTTTTGTTTGGGGTATAGATGCTTTGTTCTTGTACTCTTTGTTTTGAATGTGTGTTTCCTGCTATGGATGCATTTATTGTAGGCTTTGGAGGCTCGTCTGCTAATTATGAGAAAAGAGAGAGGAAATCTGACTTTGAGAACTCTGAAGATGAAAGGAGAGCCAAAATTGGTTCTTTGAAAAAGAAGGCACTGAATGCATCTTCAAAATTCAGGCGGTCGCTGAACAAGAAGGGTGGTAGAAGGAAGGGGAATGCTGGCGCTGTTTCTATTGAGGACATTAGAGATGCTGAGGAGCTGCAAGTTGTTGATGCCTTCCGTCAAGCACTGCTTTTGGATGAATTGTTACCAGAAAAATTCGATGATTATTATATGATGTTAAGGTAATTGTTGCTTCTGCCTTTTGCTACTTATACATTTGGCGGCAGTGGGTTTGACAGTGGGTGTCATCTAGGTTAGACAAACCTCAGTGAGCACATTGCTGTGCTTGACTCTGGCTGACAATTAGTTTTTGTTGAATGAAAAGAATCTTGCTAAGCATATATTCCAGTGTTTTGGAATCATTTTGTCAATAGCTTGTTGGTCCTGCTCTTGTGGTATTTTTGCACTAAATTTAACGTCATCCACACTTTTTCCCGATTGTTTTCTTTTGGATCATAACACTGCAAAGTAGATATTTACTATCCGCTTTGGTTGCAAGATTTTTTATGTCCAATAATCCTCCTTGACATCTATGTTGAGGCATGAAATCCAAGAAATAAGAGTAATTGGCGTTCAAACTCTTTAGAAAATCATAAGCATAAATTTAGCATTAAAGGGAATGGGGTGTGTAAAGAGGTGTATATGCACGTGCCAGTGTGAAGGCATTCCAAGAGTAGTTTTACTTGCTTGCATGTACCTGACATGAAAAGAAGGTAGAACTGGTTGGGTACTTAAGAAAGAACATTACACCAAGCCCCCTCCCTTTTTAGTATATTTTGTTTTCTTCTCTTTTGGAGTTGTTTTCTTGGGATACTAACTTACCAGAATAAGTTGTATGGGCATCACTTTTCTCCTAAGAAGGGAACTTCCGATGTTGTGATGGAAACAAGACCAATGGCGGAGCCACATGTACCACTCACTAACTCAAGATTTTTTTTCTTATATCTAAAAGGATGGTATTTTGATGTGTACTAAATTAATTGATTTAACCTGAATGACACGGTTAAATTTTTACCCCCGCTGAAGAGTTTTTCTGGATCTGCCACTGAACAAGACAACCCTATTGCAGCATTAAAAAATATCCTTTTTTGTGGGTCTTAAATTCCGTTGATCTTACTGTAGGTTTCTGAAGGCGAGGAATTTTGATATCAGAAAAGCAAAGCAAATGTGGGCTGATATGATTAAGTGGAGAAAAGAATTTGGAACAGATACAATTCTGGAGGTAACTTAAGTTAATCTTGTTGCTGATTCTAACATGCGACATTTATTGCATCTTCTTGCCTTCCCATTAACGTAGTGTATTTTTAAGGACTTTAATTTTGAAGAGTTGAAAGAAGTTTTAGAGTATTATCCGCATGGTAATCATGGTGTGGATAAGGAGGGGAGACCTGTGTACATTGAGAGATTGGGGAAAGTTGATCCCAACAAACTTTTGCAAATTACAACAATGGACCGCTACATAAAGTACCATGTAAGGGAGTTTGAAAGATGCTTTGCAATCAAGTTCCCTGCTTGTACCATTGCTGCGAAAAGGCACATTGATTCAACTACATCAATTATGGATGTAGAAGGCATAGTAAGTTTTCTGCTGCTGTCTTACAACTCTACAAATTCTCATAAGACATCTTGCATTGTGTGGACTGTGTATATATATATATAGTGCTTATTGTATTTCAAAGTTATTCATTCTATTTCAGGGTTTAAAGAACTTCACAAAGAGTGCAAGAGAACTAATTGTAAAACTTCAGAAGATTGATAGTGATAATTACCCCGAGGTATTCATTTACACTCGGCTATACTAAATCATTTCATGTAATCTCCTATGAGAAATAAATAATTTTTTTTGTTTTTGTTTTTTTTTGTTGTTGAGCTTTTCGGATTGTTGAATATTTGCAGACTCTCCATCAGATGTACATAATAAACGCGGGTCCTGGATTCAGGATGCTGTGGAGTACTGTTAAATCGTTTTTGGACCCTAAGACAGTTTCAAAAATTCATGTAAGCCAATATGTGTATGTATATCTATGTTTATTTTACTGTGCTGTTGATATTTTATATGGTGTGTACCTAATTTATTGCTAAATATGCTGTTAATGTAGTATTTTTCGTGCACCTTAGTTGAGGTTATTTAATGCTAAACTATTATAATACTCAGGTCTTAGGCTGCAAGTACCAGAACAAGTTGCTTGATGTAATAGATACAAGGTAAATGGGGATGTGCTGTTTTACATGTGCTTTGTTCAAATTATCTTGAGTTTGGCTAACCCCGAGAGTGTGCAGTGAGTTACCGGAGTTCCTTGGTGGCACGTGTACCTGTGCTGACTTAGGAGGCTGCCTTCGTTCTGATAAAGGACCTTGGAAGAATCCAGAAATAATGAAGGTTCTCCTTTCCCAGCACTTCTGCGTTGTTCTTGCTGTCATCAGTTTAGGATACTTGAATTTGTTACTTTTAGTAGTTTAGCAAACAGAACATTGGTGTGGATAATTTTGTTTTCTTTCAATGCAGATGGTTCTCAGTGGTGAAACGCGGCGTGCGAGACAGGTTGTTAAAGTTCTCAATAGCGAGGGAAAGGTGATCTACAGCCGTAATCAGTCTATAATATAGTTATATAATCTCTGTACATAGCAGGTTAAAGGAAGTGATACTTCCACAGCTGAATCTGGATCTGAAGTTGAGGATATTTCTTCACCTAAGGCGTTACAAGGCTATTCTCATCTTCATTTGCCCCCTGTTCGTGAAGAGGTTGGTGTTATCTTTCTTGGGATTGTGACAGTTTTCAATTGTGTGTGTTCTGAATGGCAGCAAAATACATGTTTTCGATACTTGTACTTTTCTTTAGAATGGTTTATGTCCAGAGAGATTACTAAAATTTTAGTGGCAAATTTACCTTTTTTCGAATGCTGACTGGTGCAAGTTGTTTATGATTCTTAACATGTAGTCGTTACAATCCTCTATTTTTTTAATGTATAGCAGGCTAAGCTTCCCAGAACATCAAGCTATGACGAATCAGTCCCTGTAATTGACATAGCTGTTGATTCAAGTTGGAAAAAGCAAGCGTCAGTTCAAAACTCTTGTACTTCCGAAGGTTTGTGCTTCGCTTAGGTTCATTGTAAGCTTATCGTAAGGTTTTCTTCTTGCATTTACACTATAGCTTAGTACTCGGTGCATATTATGCAATTTTTTGTATTTACTGTATGACTTGAAGATTGTTTGTGCCGAAATGCCCGTCTTTTATTCTGTAAGATTGTTTTAGATGGTGAAAGGCTGAGTTACGTATGATAATTAGAAGGTCAAATTTACGTTTGATTCTACAGGAAAAATGTGCAGTCGTTGCGAAAAAAGTGTCACATGGTTATTAAAAATAGTGAAAATCTATTTAAAAATGCCATCTTCCAGGTTTCAATTTCTTCTTTCTTCCTTTAATGAAACAGAACACGATGATTTAGCATTCTTATATCCTTTGGAAGATATGAAATACCGTCTTCTGTGGATTGTTGCAATACTATCCAATAATCATTTTAGTATCAATGGTAGATGTATGTATTTCGAGTTGCAACCCGCTCATATGTAATAATTCCCCTCAAATATTTTGAAGATGCCCTTATGTATTGTATTACTTCCAGGGATGCCTCCACAACATGTGTCTCCTAAGGCACCAGAAGGACTCCATGGTCGGATTATGGCAGCTCTTATGACCTTATTAATGACATTGTTTACACTCTTCCGTTCTATGAAGTGTTGCGTGATTAAAAAGCTTCCGGATACAACATTCAATCTGGACCAGAGAATTCAGGAAAATCCGTTTTATGACATTTCTAATGAGTGTCGCCCCCCTTCACCAGTTGCAA
The DNA here is from genome assembly GCA_024500145.1 of Gentiana dahurica var. dahurica. NCBI lineage: Eukaryota > Viridiplantae > Streptophyta > Magnoliopsida > Gentianales > Gentianaceae > Gentiana > Gentiana dahurica. The sequence continues at coordinate 40,263,794 of CM044908.1, forward strand.
CATGTACGGAGACAGAACTCGTCTCCTGTGTATTGAAGAGATTGATTGAGCTGGAAGAGAAATTAAATAAACTCGAAGCAAAGCCTTCTGAAATGCCACATGAAAAGGAAGAATTGCTGAATGCTGCCATTTGCCGCGTGGATGCCCTTGAGGTTGATTTGATTGCAACCAAAAAGGTAGACAAGTTCTCGGAATTGACATTATCTTTTACCCCCTTCCTGCTCCCAAATATATGATTTTGAATCTCTTTCAATTGGTACTTGTATGTATACACATAAATAATATATATTATTCAAATTTGTACATTTTTGGTATACCTTTTTAAATATTTTTATGACTTTCCAGGCTCTGCATGAAGCATTGATGAGGCAAGAGGAGCTTCTTGCATACATTGACAGTCAAGAAGACGCCAAATTTCGGGTAAGTTGCTGCCTACCTGACTCAGTTTTACATTTGCAAATTACACTGATGATCCAAACTACATCATTGAACAATTTGAATCAAAAGACTTGATCATCCCGAAGAGAAAAAAAAAACTTGTTTTTGAAATCTGACCAACCTAAATTCTCCTAGTAACGAAGCTGTGCGTTATATTGTAAAATTTCCCCTTGCATTCGTCATCTTAAGTACCACGATAAATTTTTTTTTCCACGGAAGAAACAATCACCGATATTGATGTATACACATGTCCTTAACCGTTACAGCTCGCATAGATGAGATATTAATTAATCAGCTTTATTGCTGATATGTTTGTCTGGTTACATGAATTGTGGGCTATATATTGCCATGAGTTTTCTTTTCATTTGACCCTACATGAATGCAGCAGCAGAAAAGGAAATATTGCTGGTGAGGACGACATCTGGAATGCATGATCAGAAGTAGCTCAGGTGGTGGTTGTGGTGGTGGTGGTTGTATGGAGCACCACCACCACCTCGACTGCCGTGGGGATGGGCTCATGCATATTGCCGCCGCTTCTGTTGATTGTTGATGACATATATATATATATATATATATATATATAATAATATACTAATTGCACGGGAATGTAAAATAAAATTATCTCCTGTTCCTACGATCGAGTCCATAAGGACATGTTTTAATCTAAAATGGTTGAGAAGGACAGTTAGTATATGTGTTACTATATTTTTGTACATGTGTTACTACATGTGATACTACATGTTTGTGCTTCTCAACCATTTTAGATTAAAACCTGTCCTTCACAACCTTTAACCTATACTAATAATAACAACCTTAGCTCTTATTTCTGCTTGCTGTTTTAAGTTTGGTTTTCCCAATATAGTGCTTCCCATTTTGATTATGTGCCAAAGATTGCTAGCTGGTTAGTTCAAAGAAAGAGATTGATTTCTTTAGCCCTCCGAAATGTTAAATTTGTACCTTATTGAAAAGTTTCTGAAAAACACTACTGGCATGTTTGTTACGCATAAATGTAATTATTTTTTTTATTTTATTTTATTTCAATGTTTGTATATGAGTATAAGTTAATAGAATATAATGAAACTTTATTCCAATGAAATTATTGGAATGAAAAATGATCATTTTCATTACCTCTAAAATTTGATAGAATGAAATGAAATGAAAATCGAAAAAACACTTTGGTGGTGGGTAGGGTAGGATAGGGTAGGGTCGGGTAGGATGGGATGAGATAGGGTAGAGTAAGGTGTGGTAGAGTAGGATGGGGTGGTGGTATGTAGGTAGGGTGAATGGGGTGAGATAGCTTAGGGCGTGGTACGGTAGGGTACGATGGGGTGGTGGGTAGAGTAGAGTGGTGGGGTGGTGTGTGGTATGGTGGGTAAAATGGGTGGTTGGGGTAGGGCTACCCCACTCTTCCACACTCCATTTAACCCTACCTCTTCCACCGTATCATACCTTATGCATCATGTCCTAGCCTACCACATCCCACATAACCTTTATCCACTACCCTGCACTACTCATCATTCAATGTTATATTATACTGCTTTCATTTTTTCACATTCCAAATTTCAAACACGTTAATGGATTGAGTTTATTTTATTCCATTCCATTAATGTGATTGTAATAAATTCCATTTCAATTATGCACAATAATGGTGCCATATTAGCCACCTCTAAAAATAGTATTAGTTTTTTTTTATTTTTAGATTAAAAATTGGATGACTAACATAAACATTAAGGGAAAATATCGAAAATATTATTTGACAATCTAAGTGCATTTCGTTAGAGCACTTACAGTAGAATCTTTAAATGATGTTAAAACGTATTTTACAGATCCGAACGCTTCAGATCCATATAAATTACACCTGTAGCAGCATCTGTCTACACAATCTGTAAATATCGATTTTTAACCCAAGACTGTACATCTACCGCAAAATTGAATAAAACTCCAGATCCTCCTAGGCCCCCTTCCTGCCTTTTTCCCTCTTCATCAATTTCTCTCGCGCTATTTTTCATCCTTCATACTATTTTTTTCATCTTTATACTCCTATCGAAAAGATTACAGGATGTAGAAGAGCAAAATCGTTTTTCAAGAATTCCGATTGAAGATTTGCGTTTTTTTTTTTCTTTGTAAAAAAATGCTTTTTATCGAAGAATTATGCAAGATGGAGCATATTCCAGTGATTCACTCTTTGCTGGTTCTTGTGGGATTCAAATTAGATAGTTACAATACTACTTTCATGTATCTTGCTGAACTTATTCCATATATTTCAATTTAGGGCAAAATCTGTTTTTTTTAATCTGCTTAAGTAAACGAATTCGCTTGGGAGTGTGAATGGTTTTTGCTGCAAATGTTGTTGTTGTGTGTTTCATGCCTAGAAAGTAATCAAAATAAACATTAGGGACTTAAAATATATATGAACTTGAATTTAACATTGAAGCATACTCTAGTATGCTACTATTGACCAAATCGGCTTTGGCCTTATTTTAGTGAAGAGAGAAAAATATCATCGGTTTTAATTGTACAATTGTGTGCATAAAAAAAATGTTTAGATGAATATAATTAGAGAAAGAGGGAATGCTAGGACATAGTTGTCTAAAACGATGGAAAAAGGAGCGGTAATAGTTGCGGCATTGGCTTGGTTATAGACATCGTATACGTATGGCATTGGCGTGGCGGTAGACATCGTATACGTGATTACTCATTCCTGCATTCAATGCAACTTTGGAGATTAAATCCATTCCTTTTGGTTGAGTTTAAGTTTCTAATCTTGTCCTCCAAGCATTGAATCTCTTTCTTGTGTCATTACTTCACTTCACTTTATTTTGTTCCACTTCTATTTTTTTTTTTTTTGTAAGTCTCAATCTTCTTACTAAGCATCTTGATTTCTTCTTCTTTTCATTCAATGGACTATCTTTAGTATCACAAGTCTTCCTCAATGTAATGAGCTCTTTTTGAAGCAGGTCATACAAAAATCCAGATACCATGTCATAAAAAATGTACTTGTTGTAACCATGTCATGTATCTCTTCAGTTTCATCAGATTTACTTTTTGGGATTTTTTTAACTTGGCTTGGTCACTTGTGTAAGTGTAACCTTGGAAAACATTCAGAGTACCATTTTCTTTCAAGAATAGATGCTTATGAAACCTCTTAATGCTGGTTGTTCTGTGGGTTTTGGATTACAAGAATGGATGTCATCTTTAGAGGTAAGATCTATGGCTTTTGGTATGTTGTTGAATGATGCTTACTTGATCCTGCTTCTTTGGTGATTACCAAGGGCTTTATTGGATACTTTTTGGTTAAATTACAATTTTGGTCCTCTAAGTAGACACGTTTTTCGATTTTGGTCCTAGTTTTTCTCCGGCGACAATTTTAATCCTGTAAGTGATCTTTTTTTTGCAAAAATAGTCCTGAACGCCGGAAAGACCACTTACAGGACTAAAATTGGTCTTTTCCGGCGACAATTTTAGTCCTGTAAGTGGTCTTTCCGGTGTTCAGGACTATTTTTGCAAAAAAAGACCACTTACAGGGCTAAAATTGTCGCCGGAGAAAAACCAGGATCAAAATCAAAAAAATGTCTAGTTAGAGGACCAAAATTGTAATTTAGCCCTTTTTCTTCTTTCCTCAAATTTTCATTTTCTGATTTGGCTCCACATTGAGCTCTGTATTTAGTTGAGGGAGTTGCTGTGATAATTTTCATATCTTCCAAAGTTATTGTGGCTGTGATCAATACTTCTTTTGCGGTAGGTTTTTTCTTTAAATCTTCAAGAGCATGAGGCATTTTTGGTTATAGTACTGAAGATGTGGCTTTTGTGTACTTTCTGTTATGTGTTTTGATTTTTTTAGTATAGCTAGCCTCGGATTCGGATTGCCTTGTGTAAACTTATGTGCTTTTTCTAGCAACTTGCTAGTCCTTTGAATAAAATGTTCTTTTGCCCTTCAAAAAATAATAATATTTTGTTTAACAATTTCATCAAATGATCTTATGATTACTTCTTAAGAAATTTAATATTTTATTTAGACCTTTGAGAGTGTGAATTTGTCTTATTCTACAATCCAACATTAACTCAGCTGTATTTTTCTTCTTGTGTCTTGCCTCTTGCCTAATATCATTATGCTTATGTCACTATCATTGTGTTTCTCACTGAGTACATATGAAATTACAATGGACAACGTTGATGATTGGGCATTCACCGCATTATTAGGGAGTAATATGACTCCATATGACAAGCACATGGATCAATCTTCACCAAGCTTGCCCAATGCTCCACATACGGTTGATGGTGATGAATTGTCACAAGGCATAATAGAAGCACAACTAACTCAAGAGAAAGGGAAAAAAATAGGCAACTTCACTCTCGATGAGGACATAGCTTTGATTTCATCTTGGCTCAACACAAGTATGAATCCAAAAAAGGGGTTAAAAAGGAGAAACCTTTTTAATTAAGGCTTCAAATTATTTTATTCATTTCCAAAGGTATTAATTTATACAATCAGAGAAGAGAAACTTAGTAGGCTAGGACTCCTAATCTATTGATTATTCCCATGTGCCTAAATCCAAACAGAATAAAAACAGAATAAAACAGATGCCTTATAATCTGGCTACATTAAAGATAAAATAATAATAATAACTACCAAATCTCCTCAATAATAACAAATCACGGTAATTAATGAGGGAATATTTTTCTCAACACTCCCCCTCAAGTTGGAGCAAAGATGTCTATCAGACCCAACTTGCCCACAAAGTACTCAAACTGTTTCTTTCCCAGGGCCTTGGTTAAGCCATCTGCAATTTGCTGTGTGGATGGTAGAAAGGGCACACAGAACAGTCCATTATCCAGTTTCTCCTTAATAAAGTGTCTGTCTATCTCCACATGCTTGGTCCTATCATGTTGTATAGGGTCATTTGCAATGTCAATTGCTGACTTGTTGTCACAATATAGTTTCATAGGACCAGATATTTCTGCTCCAATATCCTCCATTACCTGTTTGATCCACAGTCCTTCACACATCCGTAATGCCATGGCCCTAAATTCTGCTTCAGCATTGCTTCTTGCTACAACAGTCTGCTTCTTGCTCCTCCAAGTGACTAGGTTTCCCCATACATAGGTGCAATAGCCTGTTATGGACCTCCTCTCCTTGGTGCAAGTTCCCCAATCTGCATCAGTGTATACAGCAACACCCCTGCTGTCACTCTTCTTGAAGTATAAGCCTTTCCCTGGTGTAGTCTTTAGATACCTCAACAACCCTCTTGCTGCCTCCATGTGGGCTTCATTTGGTGAGTGCATAAATTGACTCAAGGTACTCACTGCAAAGGATATATCTGGTCTTGTATGTGCTAGGTATATCAGCTTCCCAACTAATCTTTGGTAGCTTCCCATGTCCACTGGATTACCTTTTGCACTTCCCAACTTTAGATTGCACTCCATAGGTGTGCCTGCTGGTCTAGCACCTTCCAACCCTGTTTCTTTTAGCAAATCTAGGGTGTAGTTCCTCTGAGTTAGTACTAGACCCTTGGAAGACCTAGCTACCTCCATTCCCAGAAAGTGTCTTAGGGACCCCAGATCTTTAATTTCAAATTCTGCTGCAAGTTTCCTTTTTACCCCTGTTATTTCTTCCTCATCATTCCCTGTTAGGATTATATCATCAACATATACAATCAGGGCAGTCAACCTGCCCTTTTCTGACCTTTTTATAAACAAGGTATGGTCTGATCTTCCCTGTACAAACCCTATCTTCTTCATGAATTTCATGAACCTGTCAAACCATGCCCTTGGACTTTGTTTGAGTCCATACAGGGACTTGGTGAGTCTGCATACCTTGTTGTCAAACTCTTCACTAAAGCCTGGAGGAGGATCCATATACACTTCTTCCTTCAATTCTCCATGAAGAAATGCATTCTTCACATCCAGCTGCATGAGAGGCCAATCTAGGTTAATTGCCACAGATAGTAGAATTCTGATTGTGTTGAGCTTAGCCACAGGTGAGAAGGTTTCAGAGTAGTCAATCCCCTGAGTTTGTGAGTAGCCCTTGGCTACCAATCTGGACTTGTGCCTCTCAATGCTGCCATCTGTGTTGTATTTCACCACAAATACCCATTTGCACCCCACTGTCTTTCTCCCTTCTGGCAATGGTACAGCTTCCCAGGTCCCATTCTTTTTCAGTGCCCTCATCTCTTCAAGAACTGCTTCCTTCCACTCAGGTACCATAAGAGCTTCATGAACATCCTTAGGTATGGTGGTGGACGACAGACTGGTGGTAAAGGCTTTGAAAGATGGTGACAGACTGGCATAGGTCAAATATCTGGATATAGGGTGTTGTGTACAACTTGTGACTGGTTTTCTAATTGCTATGGGAACATCAAGAAGGAGTTTTTCTGCTTTAGTTCTAGGAGAGTCTGGCTTTGTTTCGGAGGTTTTTGAAGGTGATTCTGTGTCACTTTCTGATGTAGCATCTGTGTGTTCTGATTCTTCTAGTTGGTTGTCTGTTTCAATGACTGGATTAGGAGATGATAGCTGTGTAGACTCTTTGTGGGACTTACCTGCCTTCTCAGGATACTTCCTCACATAGGTTTTACCTTGGAAAGGTCTTTCCTTGAGAGGTTCTGGAGGATCAGTATTTCTGATCTCCTTTTGATGGCAATCTTCCTCACAACTGTCCATTTGCTGTCCAGAATTTGAGTCCAGCCCTGTATCCTTAGTTTCTAAAAAATCATAGGATTCTTCAAAAACATCATTTTCAGACCCTTTTTCAGACACACTTATAACCCTAGTCTCCCCCTGAAATTGAGCCTTGTCAAAAAACATGTTTTCTTCAACAAAGGTGACATCCATGGTAACTATACATTTTTGTGTATTTGTGTCAAAACATTTGTAGCCTTTTTGTGTGGGTGAGTATCCCAGAAAACAACATTTTTTTGACCTAGGATCTAATTTCCCTTGGTTATAAGTGTGAACATACACTGTGCACCCAAAAGTTTTCAAAGGGAGTTTGCCTATGAGTCTGTTTTCTGGAAAAATACTTTGAAACAGGCTCAGGGGAGTTTGAAAATTTAAGGTTCTAGATGGAAGTCTGTTGATAAGGTATGTAGCAGTCAGAACACTTTCTCCCCAGAATGTTTTTGGACATTTTGAAGTGAATAAAAGTGCTCTGGCCACCTCCAGTAAGTGTCTGTTTTTCCTCTCTGCAACTCCGTTTTGTTGTGGAGTTTTGACACAAGAGCTTTGGTGGATTATACCTTTTTCAACTAGATATCCATCTAAGTACTGGTTGAAGTACTCTGTTCCATTATCACTTCTCACAATCTGAATTTGTGTATGGAACTGAGTATTCACCATTTCATAAAACTGTTTAAAGATTATTTCCACTTCTGATTTTTCTCTCATCAAATAAACCCAAGTTAAGCGTGTGTGATCATCTATGAGTGTGATGAACCATCTTTTACCATTAAAGGTGCTTACCCTAGATGGACCCCATACATCACTATGGATCATAGTGAATGGTTTTGAGGGAACATAGGGTTGGGCAGGATATGGTTGCCTTGTTTGCTTAGCAAGAATACAAACTTCACAATGAAAATTTAAATCTTTATTGCCAACAAAATATTCAGGAAAAAGTTTTTTCATATAATAAAAACTAGGATGTCCTAGTCTCCTATGTAGGACTAGGACTTTATTCTGGACTGACTGTACAGTTGTGTGGTAGCTTCCTCTCAGAAGGCTCTCCTTCTGTGATTCCATTCCAGATTCCAGCACATAGATCCCTCCAATGAGCTTACACTTGCCAATCATCTTCCCCAAATCCTTGTCCTGAAACAGACAACCAACCTTAGAAAAAACAGTATCACAGTTCTGATCAGAAGTTAACTTTCCAACAGATAGTAAGTTACATGCCAATTTAGGGACATGAAGTACATTTTTTAAGGTTATATTTTTTGATACATAGATGGATCCCTTCCCAGCAATAGTGGAAAAGGAGCCATCTGCCAGTCTGATTTTTTGATTTCCTGGACATGGGTAATAGTTTAAAAATAGGTCAGAAGATCCAGTCATGTGGTCAGTTGCCCCAGAGTCAACTATCCACTCGGTTTTATGACTGACTCCTAACAGAGACAAAGAGAAATGGTTACCTGACTCAGCAAGTGTGCAATTTGGTTTGGCTGACATGGAGAGTTGTGAATTAAGAAGCTTACTCAATTGCTCTAGTTGGTCCTGAGTGAAAGGTAGCAGTCCTGCAGGTTGTGGTCCAGAATCGAAGACACCTGGTTAGCCTTTCCTTGCTCAAAGTTGGCACCCTTGTTCCTCCAAGTTGGCTTTCCATGTATGCCCCAACATATGTCCTTAGTGTGCCCAGTCTTCTTGCAATGTTCACACTTAAGTTTCTGTTTTTCCATCCTCTTTGTTGAATCTGATCTACTTGCCACCATTGCAGATCCTTCCATCTCGGTTTGCCCTGACCTGTGCATCACTTTACTTCTTGATTCTTCTCTCCTAACCTCGGAGAAGGTTTCTCTAAGAGATGGTAGAGGATTCCTCCCAAGAATTCTCCCCCTGACTTCATCCAGATCAGGATTCAGACCTGCCAAGAACGAGTATACCCTTTCATTTTCTTCTCTCTTGTGAAACTTCACACTGTCGGCTGTGCATTCCCATTTATCCTCATGGCACAAATCGAGTTCTTGCCAGAGGGACACAATGTCATTATAGTATGATGTGACATTCTTGTCCCCCTGCTTCAGGCTCCATAGTTTGGTTTTGATCTCATATATTTGAGATGAATTCTCCAAATCTGAGTACATTTCTTTTACTGCATCCCAGATATCCTTGGCTGATTTCAAGAACATGTGTGGTTTGGCAATGTTCGACTCCATACAGTTTATAAGCCAGGCCCTCACCATTGAGTCCTCAGATTTCCAAGTTCTGAACTTTGGATCGGTTTCTGGTGGTTTGGCCTCATCCCCAGTCAAGTATCCCAATTTTCCTCTTCCATCGATGGTGAGTGTGACAGTCTATGCCCACTCGAGGTAATTCTTGCCATCTAGTTTTCTGGCAGGAAGTAGGATTGGACCAGAATTTTTGGAGTGGTCATCGCTGGAGAGCAGTTGTGTATCTGTTCCAGTTGATGATCCATCGGAGATGGTGCCCCCAGAGCTAGAGGTCCTTTCTCCGGTGAAAGCTGCCCGATAGTTCATCGGAATTATGTGCGGAAAAACGTTTTTGTGTGGAATGTCTCTGATACCATGTTAAAAAGGAGAAACCTTTTTAATTAAGGCTTCAAATTATTTTATTCATTTCCAAAGGTATTAATTTATACAATCAGAGAAGAGAAACTTAGTAGGCTAGGACTCCTAATCTATTGATTATTCCCATGTGCCTAAATCCAAACATAATAAAAACAGAATAAAACAGATGCCTTATAATCTGGCTACATTAAAGATAAAATAATAATAATAACTACCAAATCTCCTCAATAATAACAAATCACGGTAATTAATGAGGGAATATTTTTCTCAACACTAACCAAAAATCAAATTCATTTTGAGCTGAGATTACTAAGAAATTTAGGCACATTACCAAGATTGAGCGAACGAGTTGCTCATTGAATTGTCACTTTAAAGATATTCAAAAGGCTGTAAATAAATTCATTGGGGTCGTTACTCTACTTGCTAATTCTACAAATTGTTCAGGATACAATGAACTACACAAGGTACGTGCATATAAACTTATTTCGCTTTCTGGGATCCAAGAAGAAAATCAGGGGGTTATTTGCAGTTCTTTTTTATTTTTTTTAGCTGATTATTGAAGATGTCATATATGATTCTATAGTGATCATTGATATTTATTGTTGATTTTATGCATTCAGGAAGGTAATGTTTTGATTTGTTAATGCAGAATCAGAAGGCAAAGTCTATGTATAAAAAGTTGCACAAGGATCCATTTTGGTTTGAGCAATTGGTGAACCAACCAAAATGGAAGGAAACTGAAGGGGTAGCTGGAAGAAAGAAGCAAACTGGGAGGGTAATCGGAAGTAAGGATTCTCCAACAACGCCTTCGCCGGCCGGTTGACTTAGACAATGAAGGAAACTTCACTGATCTTGAAAGGCCATCTGGGACGAAGGTGGCTATAGCGAATGAAAAGTCAGAAAAGCCGAAAAAACGAAAACATGAAGATGACAACCCTCTTGGTAATATAAACTCTGATTGGCAGGTGCAAAAGCAAAAGATGCATGATGATAAAATGAAAATAGAGAAAGAGAAGATGGTGATGGTAAAGAGGGATGAAGAGCTAAGAATCATAACAATGGACTTGAACAATTTAGATGATGTTCAGAAGAATACATCATGATTCTACGAGCTAACATTATGGAAAAGAGCAGAAATAAAGTTTGATATTGTGAAGCCTTATTCAAGTATATCTTTGATGTTGAAGGATAGTGCTGCAATTTTTTTAGTGTACGGGCAAATGAATGTGTCATGTAGGTGGTAAAACCATGGTGCTACAACTTTTTTTGGTAAGGCAAATGAATGTCATCTAGGTGCTAAAAGCTTAGTTGCTTTATTATGTGAGTATGGAATGTAATATGGTTTCAACTTTCAATGTGTGGCAAGTGATTGGTTTCATATAATATGGGTTTACTTATTCAAAGTGACTTTATTTTGCTCATATTATGGATCATGATTTAGGAAAATTGCTAAGAACATGTCATTGTTTCTCATGATGCAAGTATGATGATTTTCTCTATAACAATAACTATTTTTTTTTTAGAACAACAACTATTTTAAATGCTAAAAATCGGGGCATGACAACTCTTTCTTGTATATGAATAAATTAATTAACGACAATAGGATAATAAAATTTAGAAATCTCTATAAAAACAGAATGACATTACCCCGTAATAACAAAATTAGAAACTGAGTTAGTATTGGCTTAAATTTTGGGGTTTATTATTTACACCACACATAATAAACTCATACACCTATACACACTACAACACTACACCACTCCTAATAATTCAAATCCACTTTTGCACCACACTTAAATTGCAACATTTTATTTATTTATTTGCACCACATGCTTAATTACAATTTTACCATACATACTTACACACCCCATTTTCATAATATTCCACCCCAAAAATATAGTACAAAAGGTCCTTAGCTTTTTATATCATATTATCATCTTCATCATTTTCATCAATGAATTTTTCCATCCTCATTCCTTCATTCATCAAACCCTACATCTTTAACATCACTATACCCTTCACATTGATCACTTCTTTAAACTCCATCATTCTCAAACCCTTACTCTTGTTCATCTTCCTAATTTTTCACCATCATCATCATCTTCCCTAATCTAAAACCCCCAAACTTTTAATAAATACAATTCAAATTCTTAAAACCTTTCATCATCTTCATCTTCTTGAAACCATAAGATGATCTTCTTCCCACAAAATTCAAAGGTTCACATAGTTGGGAAAGAATTTTGGAGCAATCAATTGAGTCACAAATCCCCATTGAAGTAAGTGGGTTATCAAAGATTTTGAATGAGAAGGTAATTAAACCCTACATTGCTGGTGATAAACTAGTAAATTCATGTTATCTATCAAGTGTTTGTGAAAATACCTATAAGGTATGTAAGTGTTTATAAACCTCTTATCAAGTCCCAAAAAGGCAAAAGAAATGCACATGTACAATATGATATTAACAACCACAGAAAAGTTTTGTTGACAAAAACAAAAAGCCAGTCCCTTCAAATTCAATGGTATTGTTTTCCTATAGCGATAAACAACGACTTTAACCTCCTGTTGCACAACAAAGGAGTTAATTGAAAGACCCACCATAAAGTCAGCACCAGTAGAACCGACCCCCTTGATGTCAGATCTAGTAGAACCGGCACTTTAGAAGTCGGTTTTGTCCATTTTCTTTTCGTAAAGTAAACTGACCCTATGTCTGTCGGTGTGGTTAGAACGGACCCTTGTTTTGTCGGTATTGGTTGGAATAGACTTCCCGTGAAGTCAGTTTGTCTTGATCCAACCATGCTTTAATAAGTTGTAATAAGACCCGACCCTTTGGCAGTTGGTTTTCTGGTGACATTTTCTTGGTTGGTTCAAGAAGAAATACAACATTTTCTGGTGACTTATCATGCCAACTGGGAGATGTTTGGTTTAATATGAGATTTGTATGTTTTTGAGAAATGGATCTAAAACATTGAACCAAACATCTCCCAGTTGGCATGATATATCTTATCCCAAGAGTATGATATTGTACCATCAAGAGTATAAACCCAGTTCAGCCTTGATTTTTGGTGCCAATAAACCTCCTCCTGGGATAAGATACCATCATACTCTTGCCCTAGAGATCGGTTCAAATTTGTTAGGAAATTTGAGGGAGCCTTAGCTAGGGCCAATTGGATCCCGGTAATCCTTTCTTTGCAACGTTTCTTGCGATAAAAGTTGTTATGTGAAATTGTACCATCCGGTTCACCATTGTTGAATAAAGAAAAGAAATAAAATCGTAGGATCTATTTAATACATCGTTAGATATTGTGTACTCGTGTTGTGTACTGCCCACACTTTGTGTCGTGGGGAGATTACCTAAAGACCTCTTCATTTTCTAGGGGTTTGAGGAAGAAACAATATTGGACAATCTCTTCATACTTCGATGCTTGTTATCTAGAATAGACTGTGGATGTTACAAGTATAGGAGGAGCATACTAGCAGTTGAAAAAGAAGAAGTTGAAGTGCTCTTTCAAGTCTTTCGTCGAACACTTGGTGCAGTAGGTAGTTAGTTGGTTAGTTAGTTAAAATTGTTGTTACACATGCTATATAAATTGCAATTAGTTTGATAGGAACTTAATTGAAAGACTTATACACAAGGTAGTAATGTTCAGTTGAGGGAAAAAGTTTGATCCAAGTTTCCTACCATTCTTATTATTTGAATTAGAGTTGAAGAACATGGAGTTCATGTTCTGCATTATTTCTTGATCAATCTTTGGCCAAGTTAGTATGTTGTTTCATGTTATCTTTGAGTTTTAACATGGTAGCAGAGCTAATACGCTTCTGATTGCTTAGTGTTTCTTCGTTTTTTACGTTTCTTTGTGGATTCTTTGTTGGCTATTGAGTTTTTATTGAGCTTTTTTTTTCTTCTTCTAGGTATTCAGTTTCTTGACTCAAAATGGCACAATCTAGTACTGGAAATTCTTGTTTATTTTGGAATAGAATAAAATTGACTTATTTCTCATATCATTACAATAGAGGCAGAATACAAATATAGTACTTAAAATGAGAATCCATTCCTATTACAACTCCTTGATTTCAGGGATCTCAATTAAAACAAAGTATTCAGCCTTAAAACCAGAATCACATATGTTGCACATGTTACACATGTCTGTCAATAATAAATAAATATAAAACATATAACCGACACTCCCACTCAAGTTGGCGTATGTATACCAAGCATTCCCAACTTGCTCACAAACTTCACAAACTTGTTCATCGGAAGCGCCTCATAAGCCCATCAGCAGTCTGTCTACTAGACGGTAGAAATGGAATGCAAATCTGCCCCGTTTCCAAATTCTCCTTTATGAAGTGCCTATCAATAGCCATGTGTTTGGTTCTTTCATGATGAACCAGATCATTTGCTATGTTGATGGCCGCCTTATTATCACAAAATAACTTCATAGGAAGGTTCGCTTTTTGTCCCAGATCTTCTAGAACCTATTTAAGCCATAGCTCCTCACAGATACCTTGAGCCAATGGCCCGAAACTCTGCCTCCGCACTGCTCCTTGCCACTACATTCTGTTTCTTGCTACGCCAAGTCACCAAGTTACCCCAAACAAAACTGCAATACCCGGAGACCGATCTCCCATCTTTAACACAGTTTCCCCAGTCTGCATCATTGAATACCTCCACATTCCGATTGCCACCCTTTTTGAAATGGAGCCCTTTCCCAGGTGTTCCCAGCTTATTCGTTTTTTTTCATGGGGTTCTGTCTGTACTGACTGACTGCACTAACCGCATATGCTATGTTTGGCTTGGTATGTGAGAGATAAATTAATTTTCCAACAAGTTTCTGATATCTTTCTTTATTCACTGGGACCTCCTCTTCGATTTCCCCTAACTTGGACTTATACTCCATAGGAGTACTGGATGGCTTACAATTATCCATGCCAGTCTCCTTTAGCAAGTCCAAAACATACTTCCTCTGAGATACGACAAGCTCCCCTTTTTGATCTGGCTACCCCCATGCCTAGGAAGTATCTCAAAGGTCCTAGATCCTTTATTTCAAATTTCGAGGCTAACTGAGCTTTAACCTCCTCAGCACCTAATGTGTCATCCCCTGTAAGAACTATATCATCCTCGTACACAATTATAACCGTCAACTTACCCATGTTTGACCTTTTTATGAAGAGTGTATGATTTCATTGGCCTTGATGGAACCCCATCTGTCTCAGAAATTTAAGGAACCTATCAAACCAAGCTCCAGGGCTTTGTTTTAGCCCATATAGTGACCGTCTGAGTCTGCAAACCTTACCCTTAAACTCTGATTCGAACCTTAATGGCTCCACCAGGTAAACTTCCTCTTTCAAATCACCATGCAAAAAGGCATTTTTTACGTCTAGCTGACGTAATGGCTAATCCAAATTTACTGCAATTGACAAGATTACCCTGATAGTGTTTATTTTAGCCACTGGAGAGAATGTTTTAGAGTAGTCAATGCCATATGTCTGAGAGAACCCCTTAGCCACTAGTCTGGCTTTATATCTTTGAACTGACCCATCCGAGTTATATTTCATGGTGAAGACCCACTTACACCCAACAACTTTTCTTCCCTTAGGCAATTCTACCTTTTCCCATGTCTTGTTTTTTTCCAGACCCCTTATTTCTTCCAAGACCGCTTCTTTCCACTCAGGAACTGCTAGAGCATCTTGAATAGACTTAGGAATGGTTGTATTTGACATGGCTATGACAAAGGCTTGATATGGGGTAGAGAGGTTTTCATACGAGATGTATTTGGCTAGAGGATATAAGGGATATTTAGTGCAGGTATGAACGGGTTTTCTAAGAGCAATAGGTTCAAAGTATGACTTGTCTTTTTCCTCCTCTTTATCAGAAGATTCAGGTGTATCATCCTCAAGACTTTTAGATGGTGAGGGTTGTGAGGATTGTGAAGGAGAGTGAGAGGAAGTACCGCTTTCCTTACCTTCATCATTGTTTAGATCAGACCCCCATTCCGAGGTGGATTGGTGATCTTCTGGATCAAGAGATTTTACATTCTGATTCAAGCCCCTCCTGTGAAAGACATTCCCTTTAAATTGGACCTCTGAAGGAGGAATATGATGCCTTTTCAGGACAACTTGATACTTTTGAATATCAGCTTGAAAGTTATCCTTTTCTCCTCCAGGGTTTCCAAGTTGTTGCTCGGTTCTTATTTGGTCATAATTATTATGAGACCCCGACGCAAGTTTAAAAAAAAAACTCGGACCCAAACTCAAAATTAGACTCATCATTCGTATTAGTGATGGACTCCCCCTTAATTTGTGTTTGCCCCAAAAACATTATGTTTTCAAAAAATGATGCATCCATAGTAACAATAAATTTCTTGGTTACTGGATCAAAGCACTTGTACCCTTTCTTAGTAGGGGAATACCCAACAAACACACACCTCTTTGCCCTCGGTTGCAACTTCCCTTAATCATATAACTTTGCAAAAATAGTACAACGAAAAATTTTAGGAGGTAAGTTATTGATAAGTCTAGACTCAGGATAATAGGTGTTGAAACAACTCATAGGTGTTTGAAATTTTAAAATTATTGAGGGCATCCGATTAATCAAGTATGCACTAGTTAAAAGGGCCTCCCCCCACAAGTACTTGGAACATTGAGAGGTAAACATCAATGCTCTTGTAACCTCCAAAGGTGCCGATTTTTCCGCTCAGCCACACCATTCTGCTGAGGGGTTTTTACACATGAGCTTTGATGTATAATCCCCTTCTCATCAAAGAACTTCCCGAGGAGTTGATTAAAGTACTCTGTACCATTATCACTCATGAAAATTTGAATTTTGACATAAAACCGAGTGTTTACCATTTCGTAAATTTTAAAAATATGTTCAACTTCAGATTTTTCTCTTAGTAAATACACCCAACTAATTCTAGTGTGATCATTGATAAACGTGACAAACCACCTCTTCCCCCCCCCCCAACGTGACAAACCCTTTCAGGCCCCCAAACATCGCTATGAATCATAGTGAAGGGTTTTGAGGGCTTGTAAGGTTGGGAAGCATAACTTTTCCTGCACTGTTTAGGCAGTTGACACGACTCACACTGAAGAACAGAAGTATTATTATTTGAAAATAATTCTGGGAACATTTTTTTCATATATTCAAGACTAGGATGACCTAGTCGTCGATGCCAGAACATAGTTTTATTATGATCAAAAAGGGTAACTGAAAAACAATCTGTTTTATTAGGATCCTTATCAGCATGAGGATGTTGTTCTAGAATGTATAGGCCCCCAATCGCATTGGACCTGCCAATCGTCATCTTCGAAAGACGGTCCTGAAATACACAACCATTAGAGGTAAAGTTAGCAATACAATGAGGTTAATTTTTGGACGGATATCAAGTTACAAGCTAACTTGGGGACATGTAGAACATTTTCAAGAGTCAGATTAAAGGAAATTGGAATGGAACCTTTCCTAGCTACAGAGGCAAAAGTCCCATCCGCAAGTTTTACATATGGTTACCGGCACAGGACTTGTATGATGAAAATAGTTTTGACAAACTAGTCATATGGTCTGTTGCACCTAATAACCCAGTTGACCTTATGACCCAAGGCAATAAAAGAGGCAGATATACCCGATTCCACATACGTACATGTGTATGAGGAATTTTTGGGTTTTTCAGGATTTAAGAGTCTGCTCAATTGCTCTAGTTGTTCCTTGGTGAAGAGAGACGCCCCTGGTTCCATGACAGCCTGATCGGCCGACTTTCCTTGGCCCCTGTTCTTTCAAGCGGGTTTCCCGTGATTATCCCAGCAAGTATCCCATGTATGACCCACTTTCTTACAATGATCACATCTCGGCATGGATTTATTCATCATTTGGGAGCCTCTATTCTTCCAACAGCTAGGGCTGAATTCTCCGCCTCCGGTTCCTCCACTATGCCGGTAAGGTAACCCACTTTACCTCTCCCATCAACTTCTAGCTTCACTGTTTGATCCCATTCAAGGTAATTGTGGCTGGTGAGCCTTTTGGTGGTAAGGAGCGGCTGGTGTGGTGGCGGGATTGATCTCATCCTTGTTGCTGGTCTGATGTGAATTTCTAGGTCGGTTTGGTGGCTGATCGGCACACTTCCTGATCCGGAGGAGAGGGGTGTTCTTTCTCCGGTCATTGCAGCCCTTAGATACATCTCCCGTGATTAGGATTATTTTGAACCGAGCTCCGATACCATCTTGTTTATTTTGGCATAGAATAAAATTGACTTATTTCTCATATCATTACAACAGAGGCAGAATACAAATATACAGTACTTAAAATGAGAATCCCTTCCTATTACAACTCTTTGATTTTAGGGATCTCAATTAAAACAAAATAATCAGCCTTAAAACCAGAATCACACATGTCTGTTAATAATAAATAAATATTAAACATATAACCGACATAAATAATACAAATTCAGTTAATCTGTATTACATTCATCCTGGGGAGAATCCCAACATTGTACTGGTTCAACAGTTAATGAAGGTAACTCCCAACTTCCATTGTTGGAAGAGAGCCATTGCCATGGTTTTGTCGACCAGGGGAAATGAAGTTTTGTTGATGGTTCGTTGCCGAATCCTCCTGAAACAGATAAGAATTATGAGGCTTAGTGTCACTGCAATGATCTTGTGATTACATGGTTGTTGAATTCGGTTGATCCTACAATTTCTCAAAGAGGTTTTTTGGCTCACCACAGTGAAAGAAGAGGTTTTGGTTCAGATAATGTATTTGGATTGTCAAATATCGAAGAAAAAATCTATTGCACCAAGAATGGAGCATTATCTGCGACTGAATATTTAACTGAATTAAAGTGTTTATGGGATCAATTCTTGGTCATTCGTCCTATTCACCTTGTACATGCCGTGCCTTAAAGATCTATAGAGTATATTCAAACTGACTATGCCATAAGATTTGTAAAAGGGTTGAATGACATTTATAGCACTGTGAGATCACGAATTTTAATGTCAAAACCATTGCCAGATGTAGAAACTACCTTCTCATGGCGTTGCAACATGAAACTCAGCTCAATTATCATATTTTGTAAGGAGAAAGTATGGCTTTGAGTGTTAACACTCCTTATCAAAAGCCTCATGACTCTTTTAGACAGAATCAAACTCAGAGCCAAAATCTCAATAGGGTTAGAAGAGGTCATGGTAGAGGAAACTTCAAGAACTTTCAAAATAATGGCAAGAAACTATGGTGCACTTACTGTGGAAAAGAAGAGAATACTATTGAGAGATGTTACAGAAAATATGGCTACCTACTGGCACAAAATGAAGAGGAATGAGCAGTATCATGGCTAGTCATGTTGGATTTAATCTAAAGCCTTGCTACGATCAAGACCAATCTTCACAAATGTCTTTCGATGCCCCATCACTTTCTGCCCAAGAAATCTCGGGCTCTAACAAAATGACCAGACCTCTATATGACAACATTTTGAGCCTACTAAGCAATGTGAAAATACAGGATGCTGTGATAGACTTTGCTGCTCAACCCACATGCAACCACATTTTATCATGATTGCCAATGTCTCGGTGCAGAAAACTAGACAATCAATTACACTTTATCATTGGATTTTAGATAGTGGTGCCACAGATCGTGTGGTGCACAATGTTCATGTTATGACCAAAATCATTCCAATTAAAGGGTTAACTGTTACTCTACCAAATGGAGACATAGATTTGGTATCTCATATTGGTGAAGTACTAGTTAGTGAAGATTTAACACTTATAAACGTATTATGTGTTCCTGATTTTTCTTATAGTTTGTTGTCTGTTATAAAACTGATAGCAGGGACAAGTTGTTTATTGTCTTTTAGCACAAATGGTTGTATCATTCAGGATATTCTAACCAAGAAGATGAATGGTTCAGCTGATTTAGAGAATGGACTATACATACTTAGAGACAAAGCCACATTGTCTGATGTCAATCCACCACATGTTTGTTATGTGCTTTGTGATATCTTTCTTTGGAACTATAGGCTAGGATATCCCTATACTCAAAGGTTGAAAATCTCAAAGACACATGATGTACATGATATTACTAATTTTTCCACAAAGCATTACTGTAACCTATGATGTATTTGATTTGATTCATATTGATATATGGGGACCTATTAGCTATTGTAAATTAACATGAAGGACTTATAGTGGAGTGTTAGTTTGGACATAGTCTGGATCAATCTTTAGGAACGTTCTAGTCATTGTCGATAGCTGGCTAGGGAGGTTCTTGGTCTTGAGCCGACACTTTCTAGAACTTATTGCATGTGTGTTAATAATACCTAAAGAGGTTAACTGCACATAGATGTTTACTGTCCTTGCAAATGGAAGTAAACAAAGGTTAGAAGATTGCACCCGTAGCTAAAACTGAATTAGAAACATATGTTCTGGTTAACTCAGGGAATTACAGGGGAGGTAAACATAACGGTTAATTACACCAAGCTAGGAGATAGGTTATGTGGGAGGAATACCTTTTCTTTTCTGTTTCTATGTTGGTCGTAGACCACTTTATGTGTTCTTAATTAGCTTTAGTACGTTTATTATCTATGTTGCATTGTCTCTGTGGGATCGACCTTGATTCGCCTTTGCTATTCTATGATTGACCTAGTACTTTTGCTAGTGTAAGCGACTTACACGTGACATCACTGCTCCAAGCTGTTGATGACACTTGTTTGATTTCCGGTGCCTATACAAATTTCATTGGTGGGGCTACCATATCCCTTGTTAGATTTCCTTGTACATCCAACATCTTTGATGAAGCGTTAATCCCGGGTGGAAAATATCCATATTCATCATCAAAACTCCCATACATAGAGAGATTTTCATTGCCCTCATCTTCATCAGTGTCAACATATAGTCATGTCTTGTTTACAAAAGATCTATAAGTGCTATCACATTTGCCATCAAAAGACAGTGTGTATGGCAGAAAAGCCTGGTTCAACTATTTTAATTGAAAATCCACCACTTTAATATCATTAGTGGACGTTATCAGTGTACAGTTTTGTTTCTCTTGGTGACCAAATTTTCTCCTACTTCCAATGGCTTTAAATTTTGTTGTACAACCTAGAAAACTTCTACGAGACACTCTTCACTCTCTGTTTCTTCTGCCATACATTGATAATCTCACACAGCTCTTCATTAAGGGCAAAGTCATCATCAAATGAATCACAAACATCTACACTTTTAGTACCTTTTCAAGGTTCTGCATCTAAGGATGAAACTCGCTCTTGAATTTGATGATTAGACCCTTCTTATACCTTCGAGCCAATGTCATTACCAAATAATCGAACCTTTACATCTACAATCCTTACTAGCACTTCCTAGAACAACTTCGTTATTATTGTCCAGAGGAGCATATTTGTTCACTTCCTCCTTCCTTTTATACTCTTGGTCTAATCCGAGTCTCTTTTTCCTACACTGTTAAGCTAGAATTATTCTTTGATCACTTGCCATTTAGATGCCCAATACGCCTACAAGTTTGACAATACGCAGACAAAGATTCATAAATCACCATTTGTCAAAATCCAGTCTCGTCATCTCCAATCTATAGTTGGTCTTCTTTTTGCTTTAACAATTCTACTTCAATCATAACCCGAGCATCAAAAAGACAAAACTACGCTTAAAATTTTTATTTTAAAAATTACGGTTAACACATTGATTTTCTTAGGTTGTGTAGTTTTATGTAAGAGAAAAAAGTTAAACTCTTATTAAGAATCGGATAATCCCAGTTTAAATAGAGTACAAAGAGTGGGCAATGGTTAGGAACATATAGTTAATGTATCCAAAATCATGTCCTCTAAATACGGCTAATTAATGAAATAACAACAACTAACTTCACTAAGTAATAAAGCAACATATTTAAAGTTTTAAAAGGTAGCAGGGTATTAATAGAAATATACATACTTAAATTAGGTAATAAGTAATGTATTATATGTATATCAATACTCCCCATCAAGCTGGTTTGTATTTAATAAACCAAGCTTGGATATGAAGAATTGATTCTGGACTTTTGGTAGGCCCTTTGTGAAGATGTCAACAACTTGTACTTTGTTGGTACATATATAAGGCACACACTCCCATCTTTAAGCTTCTCCTTGATGAAGTGTTTATCAATTTCAACATGCTTTGTACGATCATGTTGAGTAGGATTATTAGCAATACTTATAGTAGATTTGCTGTCATAGAACAACTTCATAGGACCACCGGGAGCCTGTCTTTGTTCAATGAGAAGTCTCTTAAGCCATATAAGTTCACAGATTCTTAGGGCAGCAACACGGAATTCTGCCTCAACACTACTTCTTGCTACTACATCTTGCTTCTTGCTTCTCCAGGATACAAGGTTACCTCCTATAAACATACACCATCCAGAAGTGGATTTTCTGTCTACTTTGCAACTGGACCAATTAGCATCCACAAAACCTTCAATGATTATGTTGCTCCCCTTTTGTAGAATACTCCAAGGCCTGGTTCATTCTTTAGATACCTCAGAATTCTCAAAGCAGCATCTAGGTGTATTCTTCTAGGCATGTGCATAAACTGACTCCCCTATCCAACAACAAAGAAAATGTCAGGCCTTGTATGTTTTAAATAAGTCAGTCTTCCAACAAGTCTTTGATAAGACTCTTGGTTAAATGGTTCACTAGAGGGATCATTATCAAGTTTCATATTGTAGTCAACAGGTGTAGGAATAGGTCTACACTCTAATAAACCATAGTCTTTTAGGAAATCAAGTGTGTATTTTCTCTGAGTAATAAGAATCCCTTTGGTAGATCTTGCAACTTCCATACCAAGAAAATGCTTCAAGTCTCCTAAATATTTGATTTCATATTTTGATTTCAGAAAGTTTTTTAGTCCGGTGATCTCATTGGCATCATTCCCAGTTATTTTCATGTCATCTACATAGACAACAAGTATGGTAACTCCCCCTCCACTGGAGTGTTTGTAGAACATGGTGTGATCAATGTTAGCCCGAGAGTATCCACCCCCTTTTATGACCTTAGAATTTTTTTCAAACCAAGCCCTAAGATTGCTTTAGGCCATACAGGGATTTCTTGAGATTACAAATTTTGTCACTGCCCACCATGTTCTCAAATCCAGGTGGTGGGTACATATAAACATTCTCCTTCAGATCACCTTTCAAAAAGGCATTCTTGACATCCAGTTTATAAAGAGGCCAATTTTTAACAGCTGCAAGGGAAAGAAGAACTCTAACATTATTTAATTGATTAACTGGAGCAAAAGTTTCATAAAAGTCCACCCCATAAGTTTGAGAAAAACCCTTAGCCACAAGTTTTTCTTTATACCTTTCAACAGTTCTATCTGGGTTCTTTTTAAGGTTAAATACCCATTTACACCCATCTAGTCGATGATTTTAGGTTTATTAACCACTTCCCAAGTTCGGTTGTCTTGCAAAGCCTTAGTTTCATGAAGAACAACAGCTTTCCAGTTTGCATTACAAAGAGATTCATGTATATGCTTAGTTATTTTGATACAGTCAAGACTCGTGGTGAAGGCTTTATAAGTGTCAGATAGAGAGCCATAAGAGACAAACCTTTGGATAGGATGATGAGTACAAGATCTAGTGCCTTTTCTTTGAGCAATGGGTCGAGTGTCATGATCTTGATGAGTTTTAATTGTCTGAGAGTTGTTCTCTTCTTGTCTTATGGTTTCTTTATCAGTCCTAGTGCCTTCCTGTTCATGAGGCTCATGAACAGAAATGAATTCCTCAGTATGCTCATTAGTTTGTTGATTTGCAGATATGGATCATCTTCAGTAGGCTCTGAATTTGTTCAGCTCTAGGCTTTACAGCACTTTGTTGAGTGATATCAGGTTGGTGATTATGCTCAATTCTAGACTTCTCAACATTCCTTTTTCTAGTGTTAATAATGATTTATTTTCCTCCTTCACTTTTATTTGAGGGTACAGAATCATTACTAGGAACTTGATCATCAATAGGAACTTTAGGTAGAGCTATTCCTTCCCAAGTCAGTAAGATCTTCACCTGAAACAGATTCAATAGAGTAGAAATAAGTATTCTCAAAAAAGGTTATATCATAAGAAACATACATCATTTTAGTAATAGGATCAAAGCCTTTATACCCCTTTTGGGTAGCAGAGTATCCTATAAATACAATTTTAACAGCCTTAGGTTCCAATTTATGTCTATGACGCATATAAACAAATGAAGTACACCCAAAGATTTTCAAGGGAATTTCAGTAACAAGTTTGCTCTTAGGGAAGAGTTTTGAGAAAATCTTTATTGGATTTTCATATTGTAGGACTCTAGAGGGCATTCTGTTCATAAGAATAGCAGCAGTTAGAATAGCTTGACCCCAAAAATAATTAGGCATGGATAAGGTAAATAGCATTGCTCTGGCAATTTTAAGTAAATGCCTATTCTTCCACTCAGCAACACCATTTTGATGGGAGGTGTTATGAGAAGATGACTGATGTATTATTCCTTCTTCTGTTAGATAAGGTCCTAGAGCAGAAGTAAAATACTCAGTCCCATCGTCAGTTTTGAGAATTTTGACACTAGTTTGAAACTGATTCTTAATCATGTGATGAAAGGATTTAAACACAACACTCACATCAGATTTATTTTTAAGAAGATATACCCAACATAGCCTTGTATGATCATCAATGAAAGTGACAAACCATCTATTCCCAGTCAGGTTTGTTATTCTTGATGGACCCCATACATCACTATGTATCAAATTAAAAGGAGAATAAGCTTTATAAGGTTTGAGCTCTGGTTTGTTTAGCAAGAACACAAAATTCACATTGAAATTGAGCAGGTTTCTTATATAGAAATAGTTCTGAATTTTTTTTTTCAAATAAAAGAAGCTAGGATGCCCTAGTCTACAATATAACAACCTGATTTTCTCATCATTATCATCTGTTCTAGATAAAAATAAAGCTTCATCCACTTGTTTTTGCAGGTAATACAGCCCCCCCAACTTTCTTAGCACTGCCAATCATCATTCCTGATTCCAATTCCTGAAAAACACAGTGAGAGGGAAGAAACTTAGCCAAACATTGGTTATCATTAGTGTCCTGGCTAACAGAGAAGAGATTGCAGGTGAGTTTAGGAACATGAAGAACAAATGTGAGTTGCATAGTGTCAGAGATATGAATAGTTCTTTTTCCAGCAACAGTAAATAAGGTTCCATCAACAATCATTACCTTATGGTGACCATCAGAAGGAACATATATAGAGAAAAGTTTGAAGTTACCTGTCATGTGACTGGAGGCTCCAGAATCAACAATCCATGAGAAGTTACCTTCTTGAGAGGTTGCAGCAGAGGAGATATTCCAAGTAGGATTGCCCTTTTCAGTGCCTAAAAGCTGTTTGAGGACATCCATTTGATCTTTTGAGAATGGCATAGCAGTATCACATGTGTTAACATAGCTACATTTTCTTTGCTCATTCCACTGGCCAGATTTCTTTAAGTTCTGCTGATGACGTAGATCAAGTGAAATTAAAATACTTGACCACCAAAACTAATACTAGCAAGAGGACTAGGTCCATCGTAGTATAGCTATAGCGAATCAAGGTCGATCCCACAGGGAACCAAATTGTGGATCATTTATATACAAACAACTAATCATTCACGTCAAGGACACAAAGCGGTCTATGACCAACAAAAGACAAGAAAGGTAAAGGACACGACTCGACACAACACATAACGTAATTAACCTCCCCAATTATTAAGTTATCGTTTGGATCTAGAGATTCTATATAATTAAGCTAAACTCGACAACTATTAATCCGATCCGTATTTCTTTTATATTGGCTACGGGAGTCATCCCCTAAACTAGATCTAGCTCTGGGTAGGCCATCCAGATCACTATGCTACATCACGTGACTTTGCTTTTTCGGCCTCCATCTCATATGACTCGCACGCTTACAAAACTAGGGATGCCGATATTAACCGTATTCCTCACCTAGGCAACATTCCTTTGACATGCGTACTTCCTAAGCGATCGCATCAGTCTCTGTCCTATTAACACTAACTTTTTAGGTATCATGTTAATCTACGATTTATGTATAACTAGGTGTGCACAATTCCCTAATACAGAACAGATCTAGATCTCGCTGAAAGTCCCGGAAGATCAATTCATGAGCCGACCTAGGAGCCCTATATTGGTATTTCCTAATCATACGCTAATTAAAACAGACGAGCAACGTAGCCGTAGCCATACCTACTAAGATAAGAAATTCTAGGTGGACAATCACACCATAAAGACGTGGCTAGATTGACGCGGCGAAAACCTAAATCTTAGCGTTTCTATAAACGTAACGGATAAAATAGAGACTCATAAAGCAATTATATAGATCTACTAAAAACACGGTTGTCGATCATACCAACGTCATCTATAGGTCACCGGATAGCAGATCTGGGCGTGTGGATCCTTATAGACAAGGAATCCCCACTGCCTCATATCGTATCCTTAGATCTACATCGTTCGGTGAAGAACGAACAACCTCAAAAGATAAATAATAATTGGGGGCTTAATTACAAAGAACTAAGAACAAATAAATACAAGAACTTACATTATTGCAGAACTTGCATAAAAACTGCTCTAAGAAAAATCGAGAACTTTATTATATATTGTATGTATGTCGTGAGGTGTATATGGCGTGTAATACATGCCTTTATTTATAGGGGTTCAAGTTAATTAAGAGATATACTTCAAAATGTCAAAACAAATAAGAGATAACTCTCGGCCGATCTCAATATCAAGATGCGCCCCCCCTTCTTTCATGCGTGTCCATTGGCGCCAACTTGGATTGGCTTACTCCTCTTTTCGTGCTTATCCGATCTCTATCTTGAATTTCCTTTGATTTATCTTGAGATTTAATTCTTTCATTTGTATTTATCCTCCAAAATTTATCTCAATCTACAAAATAAATATTTATCCCAAAATAAATCATATTTAAATAAAACGGATAAATATAATAAAAACGGATAAATACCAAAATATAAATAAAAACGGATAAATACCGAATTATCTCTTTTAAATAATACAAAATGGATAAATACCAAATTATATTTAATAAATCACATAACATTAAATATTCAATATAACACGTGATTTAATTATAAAATATATATTATTACTCTCGATTTAAGGCCAACGTTGATGACTTTTACGGGTATAATTTGACCGTCATCATCTGCCCCCATTGATCAGCACCATGTGGTTTCCTATGCAAGATCCAACAGTTTTTGATAGTGTGCTTCTTCTTTTTGCAGTGGTCACACCATAGGGTGTTCCATTGATCACTCTTCCTCTGACTCCCCTTTTGGTTGTTTCCAGCATAGGATGCTTGAGAAATTGGGGCAGAATGTTCTGTTTGATTTGTAGTGGACATCTGAGGTCCTGCCATTGTACTTCTCTTACTTTCTTCTTTCCTTATAGTAGCAAAATCCTCGGTTATAATAGGAAGAGGGACAAGAGCAACAATCCTTTCTTTTGCAGCTTCATAGGTGGAATTTAGGCCACCTAAGAACTCAAAGACCCTTTCTCTCTCAATCAATAGTTGGAAATTATTTGCATCAGTGGTGCATTCCCACTTGGTGGCAGAGAAAAGGTCATATCTTGCCATAGGACATTCATAGAGTTGAAGTACTTGGTGACATCCATAGTCCCCTGCTTCATGTCTTTGAGTTTTGATTTAATGCCAAAAACTTGGGCAAAGTTGCCTTTATCAGAGTAAGAATAAGCAACAACATCCCAGATTTCTTTTGCAGTGGAGTAGAACATATGAGTCTGGGCAATATCATCCTCCGTAGAGTTGATTAGCCAAGTCATGGTATTGGAATTTTCAACCAACCATTGTTCATATGCTTCTTCATCAGTTTCTTCTGGTGCCTTAATGGTACCAATAAGATAACCAAGCTTCCTCTTCCCAGTAACATACATTCTGACTTAGTGGCTCCACTGGATATAGTTTGAGCCGTTCAGCTTCTTTGTAGTAATTTGGAGATTAGGATTTTCATTTCCATTAATGGAAGATTTGAGAGATGTTTGATTGGATGTAGCTCCAGATTCGGCTGAAGATGCCACTGAGAAGATGAAGAGCCACTCGAAAGTATTTTTCAAGATGGCTCCGTTACCATGTAGTTTTATGTAAGAGAAAGAAGTTAAAACTCTTATTAAGAATAGAGAAGAATCCCAGTTCAAATAGAGTACAAAGAGTGGGCAACGGTTAGGAACATATAATTAATGTATCTATAATCCTGTCCCCTAAATAGTGCTAATTAATGAAATGACATCAACTAACTCCACTAAGTAATAAAGCAGCATATTTAAAGTATTAAAAGGTAGCAGGGTATTAATACAAATATACGTACTTATATTAGGTATATAAGTAATGTATTATATGTATATCAATAGTTTGTTATGTACTGTGGAGTTCTTCGTGATTTCATACTATCTTTGTCTTCAGATACTTGTCTCTTCTCACAAATTAAGAAAGTGACTGTTAAAAACACAGATGAGAATCTTGCAGTTTAAGAAAGATTAAAACATAAGCAATGCAAACATAAAGTATGGCGGAAATTGATAAAACACAGAAACAAAGAGATACAGTGATTTAACGTGGTTTTCGGCGTTGTGCCGACTACTCCACGGATAGAAAATGAGATATTTTACTATGCACAAAGTCACAAGAATTTTCACACACTTGTCAAAAGACACACATTGCATTGATTACAACATTGCTATTTATAGACACAATTCCCTAAACCCTAACCGTCATAAGATCTTTGTCGGAACTGCCATAAATCCTTAGATGTGGACCCCAGCTCCAGCTGTTATCCACCAGATGAAACTCAGCTCAAAACTGACTCTCCCAGACTTGTAATAAGCTGCTTAGATGCGGAACTCAGATGTACTCAGCAATAACTCAGCTGACAAAACTCAAATCGACTTTAGAAGAAACTCAGTTTGCACTTCACCAAAACTGACTTTCACAGAACTGAATACCCTTACTGAACCGACCATCATTCTCAGTCTCAATTTCACAGATTTGTTCCACTAGTTTATTCATCAGTTTAGAGATCAAGTCACCAAAATTGACAAATCTTCAACTTGACATGAACTCTCATTCACAGCCAACCAGATTGCATAATCAGATGTACTTGTACCAGATGCATTCGTCAATGCTAGGATGTACTTGTACCAGACATCTCCACAAAATCCACTCAAGCTGATCTACCCTCAACTGAGCATCCAGTTTTTAGTTTATAAGCTTTGAATATTTAGCAAGTCCAGACACAACTGAAACTTGCTCTACTGAACTGGTTTGGTGAACATATCAACAGGATTATCCTTGGTGCTGATCTTCTTCACTACGACCCTCTTCTCATTTCTTAGAAAATGATACCTCACATCAATATGCTTGGTTCTCTCATGATGAACATGATCTTTAGCTAGACAAATTGCACTCAAACTGTCACGATAAATCTCAGGATCTTGATGTAGCCCCAAATCACTGACTAGTCTCTTCAACCAGATACCCTCCTTAGCTACTTCAGTAAGAGACATATATTTAGCCTCAGTAGTTGATAAAGCCACTGTGGCTTGAAGAGTTTCTTTCCAGCTGACAACTGAATTCCCCAATGTAAAAACATAACCAGTCATTTATTTTATACTGTCCACATCTCTTGCATAATCAGCATCACAGTACCTTGTGATTAGTTCTTAAGTTCACCTCCATAAATGAGACCAACATCAGCTGTACCCCTAAGGTACCTGAATATTCTTTTCGAGCTTTCAGTGTTCATTTCTAGGTTGAGCCATAAACCTGCTGACAACAATGACTGCCTGAGCCAAATCTGGCCATGGCATATATCAGACTGCCAACTGCACTAGCATAGGGAACTCTTGACATGTACTCCTTCTCCTCTGCTTATTGTGATGCAAAAACTGACAAATGAACATTTGATGCCATAGGAGTAACTATTGTCTTAGCAGCTAACATGCCAAATTTTGACAAAATCTTCCTGTGTATAGCCCTGCTGAGATAAAAATAGTTTCTTCTGACTTCTATCTCACCAGATCTCCATCCCCAAAATTTTCTTGGCTGCACCCAAATATTTCATTTCAAATTCGGCATTGAGAAGGTCTTTCAGATACTGAACATCAGAATTCTTTCTTGTAGCTATCAGCATGTCATCCACATATAACACAAGATTGATGTATGATCCATCTTCCAACTAGCTGTTGTAAACACAACAATCATAAGGACTTCTGCTGTAACCCAACTGGATCATGTAACTGTCAAACTTTTTTATACCACTGCCTAGGAGCTTGCTTCTGTCCATACAAGGACTTCTTCAACTTGCACACAAAATCTTCCTTACTAGGAACTTGGAATCTGCCCGAGTCATGTATATCTCTTTGTCTACCTCACCATGTAGAAAATCTATCTTCACATCTAACTGCTCCAGTTTTAAGTCCTGTTGTGCCACCATTGCTAGTAACACTCTGATTGAAGTATGTCTGACTACTAGTGAGAATATCTCATTAAAGTCTACCCTTTTTTCTAACTGAACCCTCTTGAAACCAAACGTGCCTTATCATTAACTCCTTCTGCCTCAGTTATCCCTTCCTTCTTCTTGAAGATCCATTTGCAAGTAACAACTCTCCTAACAGCCGGATGTTTAACTAGATCTCAAGTCTGATTCTTCAGTAATGACTCTATTTCATCTCCTATGGAATCAAGCCATTGAGATACTTCAGAACATGTCACTTCTTCCCTGTAAGTAGAAGGTTCACAACCATCCACTTCTTCTAAAACTTGAAGTACGTATCCAGCCGAATCATCAAAACCGTACCACTTGTGAGGTACCCCCTTATTGGATCTTCTAGCTCTGCTGACAGCTATACTCTGCTGACCCATGTTCTCAGTTTGACGCTCAACTGAAATTTGCTCAGCTGACTGGCATGGACTCAGTTCTAGTTCAGCAACCAGATCGATTAAAACTGACTTGGATCAGTTGATTGCTGCATTTCAACTGACTCCACCTTACTGTCAGTTTTCTCACTTTCAGTACTGGTTTCAGTTTCAGTAGTCCCTCTCACTGATTAACTGAGCATAGAATTTTCATCAAAACTGCATCTCTGCTGAGAATAACTCTGTTTTTTGCTGATGACCAAATTCTATAACCCTTCACTCCATCACCACACCCCACAAACAATTCTTTCTTGGCTCTTGGTTCCAGCTTCCTTTCACTCACATGATAGTAAACTGTGCTTCCAAAAACCCTTAGAACTGAATAGTCAGCAGGCTTGCATGACCACATCTCAACTGGTGTTTTGAGACTGATCCTTGTGTGAGGACTCTTATTGATTAAGTAGCAATCTGTGCTTACAGCCTCTGCCCAAAATCTCTTTGACAAACCATCATTAGAGAGGATACATCTTGCTCTCTCTAGAAGAGTTTGATTCAGCCTCTCAGCTACTCCATTTTGCTGAGGAGTATTCCTAACTGTATGATGTCTGGTAATACCTTCATTCCTGCAAAACTCATAAAACTCAGTCCAGCAGAATTCCACACCATTATCTGTGCAAAGCCTCTTGATCTTCTTCCCCAACTGATTTTCAATTAGATCATTCCATTGCCTGAAATTATTGAATGGCTCACTTTTATGTTTCATCATCATCACCCAAGTCATTCATGAATAGTCATCAATAAAGGACACAAAATATCTGTGACCACCCAATGAATCCATCTTTGATGGCCCCCAACAATCAGAATGAATGTAATCAAGTGATGATTTTGTGTTGTGTACCCCTTTTGAGAACTTGCCCCTATGAAGCTTCCCAAACACACAATGCTCACAAAATTCCAGATGCTTGACCTTACATCCCCAAAAGATCTTTCTAAGAAAGAACCTGCATCCCCTTTTCACCCATGTGACCAGTCTTATGTGCCACAATTTTGTAAGATGTGACTGTTGAATCTTAGCTGATGCCACAACAGCAGAACCAACAACAGCTGACCCTTGTAGTATATCAGAGTCCCTTTCTTGACTCCCTTGAGAACCAAAACTGAGTTTTTATAGACACTAAACACTCCACTTTCGCCCTTGAAATTGAATCCCTTACTGTCAAAAAAACTGAGAGATACCAAGTTTTTGGTCATCTGTGGAACATGTCTAACTACACTCAGTTTACAGAATTTTCCATTCTCTATCCTCAACTGAACTGAGCCAATCCCAACTACCCTGCAGACCTTGTTGTTTGCCATAGATATATGACCACCATCTATCTGATGATAACTTGAGAACCACTCTCTGTGAGGCCAAATATGAAAGGATGCCTCGAGTCCAGAATCCACTTATCAGTTTGATGTGTTGACTCTCCTACCACTAGGACCATGTCCTCATCTGAATCATGCTCAGTTGCCACATCAGCTATGCCAGAACTATTCTCCTGCAGTTTCTTCCTTTTTGGACAATTGGACTTCCAATGTCCCTGCTCCTTACAATAATTCCAAACATCTGTGGATTTAGGGCCTTATGACCTTGTTTTCTTGGAATTTTTCTTCCTAGACTGACCATGCTCTTTTCCATTGCTGCTACTGACTACTAGTCCATCAGCCTGATTGTCTGCCCAACTGCCTTATGTCTCAGCTCCCTAGCATGCAAGGCTGACCTCACATCCTTCAAAGCAACTGCATCTTTCCCAATTATGAAGGACTGCACAAAGTTCTCATAGGAAGCTGGTAATGAAACCAACAAAATCAAAGCAGCATCCTCATCCTCAATCTTAACATCAATATTCCTGAGATCAAGTAATATTGTGTTCAGCTGATCAAGGTGATCTCTCAACTGAGTCCCCTAATGCATCATCAGGCTGAATAGCCTCAGCTTCAGCAGCAACTTGTTGGTTAATGACTTAGTCACATACAGGCTTTCAAGCTTAGACCATAACTTGGCAGCGATATCTTCCTCAGCAACTTCTGTGATAACATCATCAGACAAGCACAACATGATGGTTTAATGTGCTTTCTCCTCCAAACTAGCATAATCTGCTGAACTGGCATCACCTTTATCAGATAAATGAGACCACAATTCTTGTCGTTTTAACAAGGCACGCATCTTGATTTGCCACAAACTGAAACTGTTCCTCCCTGACATTGCTGACATAATTCTAGATAAAGAACAGACCTGTGATCACCAAATCCTAGCACCGGTCACCGGTCTTGGTGAAGATCAACTCCGTTCAACCTGCAACTTCTTTAGATCCACGAACCAACGCTATGATACCAGTTTGTTAAAAACACAGACGAGAAAATTGCAGTTTAAGAAAGATTAAAACAGAAGCAATGCAAACATAAAGTATGACGGAAATTGATAAAACACAGAAACAAAGAGAACACAGTGATTTAATGTGATTTCCGGCGTTGTGCCGACTACTCCACGGACAAAAAATGATATATTTTATTATGTACAAAGTTACAAGGGTTTTCACACACTTGTGAAAAGACACACATTGCATTGATTACAATATTGGTATTTTTAGACACATTTTCCTAAACCCTAACCGTCATAAGATCTTTGTCGGAACTGCCATAAATACCCCAGATGTGGACCTCAGTTCCAGCTGTTATCCACCAGATAAAACTCAGCTAAAAACTGATTCTCCCAGACTTGTAATCAACTGCTCAGATGCGGAACTCAGATGTACTAGCAATAACTCAGCTGACAAAACTAAAAGCTGACTTCAGAAGAAACTCAGTTTGCATTTCACCAAAACCGACTTCCACAGAACTGAATACCCTTACTGAGCTGGCCATCATTCTCAGTTTCAGTTCGCAAATTAATTTCACCGGTTTATTCATCAGTTTAGAGATCAAGTCATTAAAATTGACAATAAAAAATGTCATAATTAAATACCACCTTATCAAGTCTAAAATGCCATTTTTTGTTTTGTTTTTATCATATAAAAACCGAATGCATGAACAATCATAAATTCAAACAGTACCTAAGTGGATTGAAGTAGCCAAAAGACTAAATCTGAAATGGATTCTTCTTTTCTATTGGATCTCCATAATGACATAATATTAATTATTTTTTGAATCAATGCCATAAACATTATTCCAATAAAATATAAATAAAAATTGAAAGAATCATCTTTCGTAATCTGAATTGTATTCAAATAGTTTACATATTTGGACTGTATAAGCAGCAGCTGCTGCATCTTCTCTCTGAGCCACTTACTAAGTACAGTACGTAGTACAACAACAATAAAAGAAAAGTTTCACACTTTACATAAACAATTGCAGGGTAGATATTCTTCACAAGGACACAAATCAAGGTCCTGAAAATAACCTATATATATTATAGCATTATATTTCAGACATCAAATTCCGATTAATTAGAAAGCTTCCGTGGTTTTTGAAAACTTAAAAACGAAAAAACCGCTTCTTCTTTTTCTTCTTCTCAACGTAAGCTATGAGCTCCCCTTGTTGGACAAGAGCTTCTTCAAGAGCCTGCAAAATTAATCAGAGTATAATTAATGTACAAATGAGAACAAAAATCCATACCTATGTATCTATATATTTCAAATAAGAGCGTGTATAACGAAAAACACCCCGATCTTTATTTCAAGGTCGTGATCAACCAGCCATTCATCTTTCGTTTTGAAGTTTTTTTGCCACTTTTTATGTTGTCTAATTTCGGTTTGCAATTATCACATTTTTGTCGATTTCTCAGTAGTTGTGTTTGAACAACACACTCATTCGGATATCACAGAATAAGAGAAGAATATGTTTGGGGCGAATATTTTCATGAGAAATATGCAGCAGTTTAGGAGCAATCAAGAGAGCAATTGAGGATTAATTATTTGATTTTTTTTTTCTTGTTTTTGTTTTTACAGAAATTAAAATTAAATGAGATGATTGAACGAGTGATAAAGTCGAGATGAGGTAGGAGCATGATGTTTAAGCGTGACTTTTCTGTGCCAAATGACAAGAAATTGACGAAAATATGAAATTTTCAGAAAAAGAAAAAAAATAAATAATAAGGTAAAAAAAAAACCAAAACGAAAGATGAATGGCTGGTCACAACCTTGACTTAAAAATCATGGTGTTTCGTGCTACTCACTCTTCCAAACAAATATCATCACAACTATTAACTTGTTTAATTGGCTAGGTACTAAATACTAATAATATATACTATTAGATGATATATTATTTATATTATTTGTATATTTGTATTACCATAGTATATTTGTATTTATGGTAGGAAGATTACATTTATGGTGAATATTCTAGAATAGGAAAATTGTAACTATATATATTGGATTATACAATGCAATGAATCAGTTCACATAATTCTATTATGGTATCAGAGCCATATCTTTTTGCATAGGACTCTGCGCTTTTCCGTCTATCAAAAACCTAAAATCTTTTTCCGTTTCCAGCTTTCATTGTTTTTTTTTTCTTCTTTCGTTCGATCTCCTCCTTCACCATGACTTCCGCCATCTCCACCACCTCCAATGCTACCTCCGGCTCCTCCTCCCAAATCATCTCTCTCAATTCTCCCACCCAAATCTCAATCAAACTCGATGCCTCTAATTATGCTGCTTGGCATATGCAATTTGAGACCCTTCTCTCCGGTCACGATCTCTTCGGTTTTGTAGATGGCATCAACGTCTGTCCACCGGCCACCATCTCCGTCAACGGTAAAACTGAACCCAATCCGGCCTGCAGCCTGTGGACGAGACAGGATAAATTAATCCTCAATGCTCTCATGGCTTCACTTTCTCCAAGCGCCACGCATATCATCCTTGGCGTCAAAAACTCGGCTGAAGCTTGGAAGAGGCTTACTGACACCAACAACAAACCTTCAAGGGGCCGCATTAGGCACATCAAAGACTCTCTCAAAAAGATCAGAAAAGGTGATGGTTCAATGTCTGATTTTTTATATGCAATTAAGAGTAAAACCGATGAATTGGCTATGCTTGGAGCCCCCATGTCTGATGATGATATCATGGATTTAATATTTGAACAATTGGGTGATGATTATCTTGAACTGGCTAGAGCTTTTCAAGTACGAGATACTTGTGCATCATTTGAAGAAATACATGAAAAGTTGTTGAATTATGCTCCTGCTTCCAAAACTGAACGTGTCTCCCCTTTTGGCCAACCCTCTGCTCACGCTACTTTTCGTCCTCAGCACAACGATTTCAGGTTGTCTCCAGCCCCAACCTCAGCAACTACTAACACTCAGCCTCCTTGTGGCCGTGGTAATTATAAAGGCAAGTGTCAGCTATGTTCTATTCAAGGTCACTCCGCCCGCTATTGTCCTCAATTTCAGGTTCAGAATTGCCTGCATCAGCCTGCTCTTTTGCCTCAATCTGCAGCTCCAGCCCCTCGTCAATCTGCCTCCTAGACTCCTCGCCATCAACAGGCTCACGTCGCCGGCTTACCACCACAACAGCAGGCTGGGCTGCTCCCTAATCCGTGGCTGTTAGACAGCGGAGCCACGAATCACATCACCTCCGATCTTCAAAATCTGTCCCTCCATGTGCCTTACTCTGGTAATGATGATATGCTCATCGGTGATGGCTCCTCTCTTCCCATTACTCATACTGGTTTGACTCCCTTACCTCTTTCCTTTAACAAACATATTAATCTTAATAATGTTCTCTGTGTTCCTCGAATGACTCGTAATTTACCTTCCATATCTCAACTTTGTCATGATCACCATTTATCTGTTGAATTCTTACCCGATAAATTTATTGTGAAGGATCTTTTGACCCAAACTCCCCTAATGCATGGACCGGTTAAGGATGGGCTGTATGAATGGCCCAATCGTCCGTTACTTGCCTTTGCAACCAACCGCACCTCTCAACATATATGGCATCATCTGCTTGGGCATCATTCTCGTTCCATTTTGCAGTCTTTAATTTCTCTTAATAATTTAGATACTTTGTCGTCTTCATTTACACATTGTTCTGCTTGCCTGCAAAATAAAAGTCATAAACTGAGTTTTGGATTATCTACGTTACATTCCTCCCGTCCCCTTGAAATAATTTTTTCCGATGTTTGGACATCGCCTGTTTTATCTCTGGACGATTTTAAATATTATGTTATCTTTATTGACCATTATACCAAGTATATTTGGTTCTATCCGTTACGTCGAAAATCTGATGTTGCTCTTACCTTTATCAAATTTCAAGCCTTGGTCGAAAAATTCTTTGATAAAACCATAAAAATATTATACTCGGATAATGGTACTGAATATATTGCTTTACGTCCTCACTTAGCCTATTGCGGTATTTCTCACTACACATCTCCCCCACACACTCCCGAACACAATGGCTTCTCCGAACGTCGTCATCTTCATATTGTTGAAATAGGTCTCTCTCTTATGAGTCATGCATCTCTGCCTCTTCCATATTGGCCTTATGTGTTCGCTACGGCCGTTTATCTCATTAATCGACTACCCACTCCCACTCCATCTATGCAGTCACCTTACTATTGCATCTTTGGCCACAATCCAAATTACAACAAGTTGCGTTCCTTTGGTTGCCTTTGTTATCCCTGGCTCCGTCCCTATACAGACCACAAACTCCAACCCAAGTCCGTTCCGTGCGTCTTCTTGGGCTACTCTCTCACTCAAAGTGCTTACTACTGTTATAATATTTCCAATAGTCGTCTATAACTTTCTCGTCATGTCAAATTCGTGGAAAATATCTCCCCTTTCTCCATCTCCTCCTTATCGAATACTTCTCCATCTTCTAGCCTCTCCCCGACTACTCAACATCATGCTCCCATCACCCTTCCGGATCTGATCCCGCGAGTCCAACCACCCTCCACGTCTTCACCTACCTCTACATCCTCTCCCTCTTCCACATCTACTTCTTCGGTTGACTTACTAGCAACCCCCTCATCCTCCTCCGAATTCACCCCCTCCTCCTCCAAATCCACCTCCTCCTCGTCCCCCTCCACCTCGTCCCCTTCTCAAACTCTCTCAGATGCCTCGGCATCCTCAACATCACACCCCTCTCCCGCGCACACCATGGTTACTCGAGCCAAAAACAATATTCGAAAACCCATACAAAAATTAAATCTCCACACTCATCTTGCCTCCTCTGAACCCTCCTCTATCACCCAAGCTCTTAAAAGTCCTCACTGGCGTAGTGCTATGCAAGAAGAATACGATGCTTTATTGAAAAATGATACTTGGGATTTAGTTCCACCGGATCCTCAATATCATGTTGTTGGCACAAAATGGATTTACCGGACTAAATATAATTCGGATGGCTCTCTTGATCGCTATAAGGCTCGTCTAGTTGTGCGCGGTTTCACTCAACGCCCCGGCTTAGACTATATTGAAACATTCAGTCCTGTTGTTAAATCTACCACTATTCGATTTGTTTTGACCTTGGCTGTTGTGCAGGGGTGGCCGCTTCGTCAGCTTGACATTAACAATGCTTTTTTGCAGGGATGCTTGTCTGACACAATTTACATTTCTCAGCCACCCGGTTTTGCTGATCCCTCTCAGCCCGATCATGTTTGCAAACTTCGCAAAGCTATCTATGGACTTAAACAGGCCCCTCGGGCCTGGTATGATGAACTCAAGAAATATTTAGTTTCCTCTGGTTTTCGCAGTTCCACTGCCGATACATCCTTGTTTATTTACACCTCTCATGGCTCCGTTATATATGTTTTAGTCTATGTTGATGATATTATTGTGACAGGAAATGACTCAGTCCTTGTAGACAAATTCATTCATCATATGGCTAACCGCTTTGCACTTAAAGATCTTGATCAACTCTCTTATTTTTTAGGGGTGGAAGTTCTTCACAATTCAGATGGCCTACTACTCTCACAATGTTGATATGCGTCTGAATTACTTGCCAAGCTCAATTTTCAGGACGCCAAATCAACACCTACACCTCTCGGAGCAGACATCTCTTCCCTCACATCCATGACGGGTACACCACTGGCCGATCCCAAGCAGTATCGTCAGGTTCTTGGCAGTTTGCAATACCTACTCCTTACTCGCCCAGATCTTGCCTTTGCGGTCAATAAATTATCTCAATTCATGCATCAACCGACGGACGTCCATTGGTCTCATGTCAAACGCATCCTTCGCTATCTTGCCGGTACTCCCTACTATGGTCTACAACTGTTTCGCACGTCGTCCCTGACCGTGCATGCCTATGCCGATGCGGATTGGGGAGGTGACAAAGAAAATTATGCCTCCACCAGTGCTTATATTGTTCATCTTGGCCGTAACCCAATATCCTGGAGCTCTAAGAAGCAAACCACAATCGCCCGTTCATCCACTGAAGCTGAATATCGTGCGGTTGCTGCTGCCACTGCAGAATTACAATGGGTTGTGTTTCTCCTTCGTGACCTTGGCTTATCAATCTCTCAAACTCCCGTTGTATATTGTGACAACTTGGGTACCACTCAATTTTGTGCTAATCCTGTCTTTCACTAGCGTATGAAGCATGTGGCGATCGATTATCATTACATTCGGGATCATGTCCTCTCTGGTCGTCTACAGGTTGTTCATGTTAACTCTCATGATCAACTAGCGGATTCCCTCACCAAATCACTTCCGCGACCTAGCTTTCTTCAACAGCGTGACAAGTTGGGTCTGCGACCGCGACCCACTTGATGGGTGGTATTAGATGATATATTATTTATATTATTTGTATATTTGTATATTTGTATTACCATAGTATATTTGTATTTATGGTAGGAAGATTACATTTATGGTGAATATTCTAGAATAGGAAAATTGTAACTATATATATTGGATTATAAAATGCAATGAATCAGTTCACATAATTCTATTATATACATACCTTTTTGGCTGATGAAAGTTGGTGTTCCAAGGCATCAATGCGGTTCAATGCATTGTTGAGCATTTCCTCTTTTTCAGGTGGCATTGTGTCCGGTTTGTTGTTGACCACATTCACCTTGTTTTCTAACTCAGCCATACGCTTCATCATCGCGAAGTAATCTTCGTTCGAGATGGCAGCTGGATGATGAGCCTGCCCTTTAATCATGCTATCGCGGGAGTAGAATGTAGCATCATCTGTTAGCATCTTAGGCATGTTTCGTGTCATTCGAACCATCGTGACAACTCCCATAAAAAATGCTATAACCCCGTTAAAAAGATTGTTGCTCAATCCTCCTTCACTTTGTTTAAAAGGATCATTCATAGGGAAATAATCTGTGCCTACTAATTAAAATATAAGGTTAAGACAATGTAATTAATTAAGCAGCCTAAATGGCTTGATTTTGATTTCTCTAAATTAAACCTCGAGCGAAAGAATATTGTGGTTGATCGAATGAATATATATACCTTTTGTACAGACCATGCCATTGTTTTTCGCTGTTTTAGCCCACGTATAATCGATGCCTTTGTCCACCACAGGCATATACGCCATCGGCTCCTCAACAGTAGGATAGAGTTTGCTTACAGCCTGCCCAATAATTTTTTTTAATTCAATCTCTTAGAAAAGGAAAATTTACATGACATGACAATCAACCTCATAATACAATGTAGTATCTCACACATTGTAAAAGTGAAAGGAAAACGGGAAATTCTTGGGTGGTCACAGCGTAATGCGGAATTCATAGGACAAAGACAACTCACTCTTACATGAACAGGAGCAAGATGAGAGTGTGTCCTAACCCTGGGAGAGTCTGTTCTCATATAAAAGGAATCAGTCTTGTTTGCACTCTACAAATGATCAGGAAAAAAAAAAAAAAAGAAGATTAGCAAATAATTTTTTAAACTGTTGAGTTTTAAGAGTGGAAAATTACTGCAGATTCATTATATTATTAACAAGTACAGGAATGATACAAGGCCTTTAAACAAAAATGATAAATCCACAACTTTGACACAACTATATATATCTACTGTACGTCCTAAATGACCGATGGTTGTAGATGAAGGTTGTGTCATAGTAGTTTTCTCGAGTTTTGTGCATATATTGGTTTCTTCGAGGATTGTAAAATAACAAATACCTGTGAGTAGGCATTTTCATCCTCGGAAATCGTCTTCTCATCAACAACCGGAATAACAAATTTGTTGGAACATTTGTGGTCTCCGTTGTGCACCATCTAAACCATAAAAAATGAATACAGACCTTCATGATCATGTATCTATATGTATTCATGTATATGTATATACATGTATGCCTCTAATCTATATAAGTAATTGAAAAGAAGAAAGAAAAAAGAGACCTTCATGATCTCTGGGTCATTCCATGGGCCTTTGTCAGAAATCATACAACCACCTTTATCTGAACAAGTACATTTACCACCCAAGAACTCTGGCAGTTCACTGATTTAATATTGCAATTGAATCCCAAAAACAAAGAGAGCAAAAATCATGTAAGCGCGTATACTGGCTGCGAAAAATAGTACTTGGTAATGCTAGAAGATTTCATCGTCTAAAAGAAGCTATAAATTAATTTTACCTGGCGTCGATTATTTCAAGTAGTTTGCTCTGGTATTTGTTTCCAAGAACCTAAAAGGACATGTAAAACAAGTCATTTAGTGATATTCAAACAATAAGCGATATATGCAATTAATGTAATACAATTGATATATTATTTATAGTTCAACTCGATCTTACATGAATCTTTGCGGAAGTCTTGGGGTCGAGGAATGATTTGACGGTGTTCCATAATAGTCTGAACCCTGATCCCGCATTGATGATGTACATGCGGCATAGGGTCTATATATATGAGAGAGAGAGAAACAAGCAACATTGAATATACAAAAAAATTGATCCAACGACGATTATATAGAAATGGTGGAGGAACCATAAGAATAAAGTAGAAGAGAGAGTACCTCAGGATAATTGTCACCATCGATCTTTTGAAGAACCTGGACGAGATCTCTTGCGGCCTTGTTAAAGCTTTTCAACCCCTAAATTATCGATAAATATGTTACTTAGATTACGATTAATATTGAAAAAGGCCGGGTTAATTACACTAGCTACCTAGCTATACTAACCACTCCTTGAACATCCAAAATAGTTGTGCTTTGGTCAATATGTTTCTTGGCTGCAATAGAACAAGCTGGAAACTTATCGGCGAATGTCCTCTCGAATTCCTGGACATGGTACTTTACGTAGCGGTCCATTGTTGTTACTTGTAAGAGTTTACCGGAATCTACTTGTCCAAGTCTTTCGATATAAACCGGTCTACCATCTTTGTCGACCCCGTGATGCCCTTGTGGATAGTATTTCAGAACCTCTTCTCTTTCTTTGAACTCAAATTCCTATTAATTAATTTAAAATGTATAGCTTAATTAATTACTCTCTAATTAAGGTTAACTAACAAGTTTAATTAGTAGTAAATTAATGTTCAGTTCCTTTTAATTATATATATATATGAATTAATTGTTATATACCTCCATTACTGTGTCAGCACCGAAGTCCTTCCGCCATTGAATCATATCAGCCCACATTTGCTTTGTTTTCTCAATATCAAACTTCCTGGCCCTCAAGAATCTGCAGAATTGTATCAATTGTTACAT
The DNA here is from genome assembly GCA_024500145.1 of Gentiana dahurica var. dahurica. Lineage (NCBI taxonomy): Eukaryota > Viridiplantae > Streptophyta > Magnoliopsida > Gentianales > Gentianaceae > Gentiana > Gentiana dahurica. The sequence continues at coordinate 40,306,022 of CM044908.1, forward strand.
ACAGCAGCATAATAATAATAATAATAATAATAATAATAATAATAATAATGATGCATGATATATATGGTTAACTGACCTTAGCAGCATATGATAATCATCATGCTTAGCAGGTAGTAGCTCTTCTAATATAAGAGCTTGGCGTAAGGCATCGACCGCCTTTACTTCCTCGGCGTCATGCTCGTCCTCAAACACAACAGACATGACTCTGCTGTTTCTCCTCCCTTTTCTTGTCAATGAATGCCTGAATTTCGTTGAGGCGTTAATCGCCTTTTTCTTCAGACAACCCAGCCTTGTCTTCTTCTCGTCTTCACCATTTTCAAACTCGATTTTCTCCATACCTGCGTGCAGTCAACAGCTTCATATTATAAACTAAAAATTAAGACCAATACTAATTAGAGTAGACAAATATATATATATATGTATATACTTGGCCTGTGAAGTCGTTCGAGAGGTCCAGACATCGTGTCACACATGATTTTCGCTCGCAATAAAGATCAGGAAATGTATATCTTGAACTTATATACGCTTGTTCAATTCCTGCACCTCTTACAAGACAAATTAAATCAGAAATTAATTATATTCTCTTTGCAAAAATAAACTACTTTGTCAAAAGATTGTCATTACAAATTTTGCACATTATTCAGTTTGATTACCCATAATGCATTCCTTTCAAAATTATAAATGGGATTCGAAAAAACATAAATCACCTCCGTCAAGAGAAATCCCAGATTTAATTCACAAAAAATTATAAACACGAAAAAAATTATAACAAGGCAAATTCTTCTACACGACAACAAATAAAACAAATATTGAACGAAAACAAGAGAATATATTTGAAGACAAGCTACGTATTCATGCAAATGGAATAAAAGGAAATTGCAAATCATATAAACTCCTCACATGCATATTTAATCAACATTTGAGAAAACACAGTTTCATGCAATATATACATATATACACACACACAAGAAATCAAGAAACATAAAACAATGAATTAGGGCAATGGAATTACATTTACAACGACAGGACAGTGGAATCTATGGCAGTTGTCTTGAAGACCAGAAGAAAGATATATAAATAAGAGACATAAAATGCCAAAAAAAAAGAAAGAAAAAAGAAATAGAGTGAGAGAGAAAATGAGACAAAAAAGAAAAGGTGATTGATTACCTGTGAAACATATGTCTAGACTCTAGACAAGAATTCTCATGAAGGAAAACGGAAGAGAAGAGACAATGTGTAAATATCCTCGAAAAAAAAGTGCGGCCTTAAAAACTAATTTAATGGTCAAAGATTTATTCGTTTTTTACTTTTAACAAAAAGAAAAGAAAAAAAAAGGGACATTATTGAGTGAAAAAAAGGGTGGCAGAAAGAACATGGAGGAAAGAGAGAAGTCTTGTTTGAGTCTTACGTACCTGTCTGGAATAATTTGTTGTATTGTCAACTCTTTTTTTTTTTAATTTTTTTTTTATGAGTTTACTATAATAATAATTATCACATGGCAGTTGGTTTCTACGTGTTTTGGTTATCATATCTAGTAGTTGTATTTGTGATTTAAGATTAAGGAATGAGAAAGAGTCCGCGAGCGAAATGCAAGCTACTCCTTCCAAACTACTACGTGCATATCACAACATATTTATTAACATTAACATGTGAATATGCAATGAACATTTAAAAATGCATTGACATGTGAATATGCATTTAAAGGGCTAAACATTTAACTTTTGATGCAGTGACAATTAAAGATTCAGTGACAATAATAGCTTGTCAATTGTCTCTGGTAACACTTTTTGAAAACAAAAACATGTGTTCATTTTAAGTAATATTTTTCAAAGAGAAAATTTGTTGTCACGGGATCTTAATTAACTGACACTTTACAAAGTGAAAATTTGGTGCCACTACATTTTCATTGACTATGAAGAGATCATGATTGTCACTACGTAATGCAGTGACATCAACATTCACATATGCAGTAACAGCTTATACAGTGCATCTTCAGTGTCACAGTTTTTGAGTGTCATATCATGTGTGAATGCACATAAAGAGTCAATTGAAGATACAACAAGTAATGTTAGATGAAAATGCAGTAACATTTGTCAATGAAGTAAAATTTGTTTATGCAATGACATCAATTTTATCATATGCGATGACACTGTCAATAAAGTAACAATTGTATATACAAAACATCAACATTACATCAATAGTGACATTACACAAAAGTGACACAATACCATTAAACAAACACCCAACAGATTCAAATTCACGCCCTCTAGATTCAAAATACCACAATCTGCTCCGGCGTCGCCGCAACTAGAATGGAATTGGCAAGGTCTGAATGTCCGAAGCCTTGTTCTGAACATTCATAGCATAAGAGTGTCCAATCATGCTTAATCGACTGGAAGTTGCATCTGTGTGAGAGAGAATATGGTGAATTTTTTGGGGAGAAGTTAGTTAAAAGGGAGAGAGGAACGGAAATTGCAGGGGGATGCGCATTTTTAAAAGGTAGTGGGAGGGAAGAGTGAAAGTGCTGATGTATCGGAAATGAATTAATGTGTACGGGCAATTTTTTTCTCCTTTTTATTAATTTTTTTCTTTTGAATTGAGTTCAAAGAAGAGGAGAGGGAGAGAAGAAGGGGACGAAGCGCTGTACTAGGTGGGTAATTTAGGAAACATATTTAAATTTTATCCATTTTCAAGATGACCTTTTTTTGTGTTTCCTAAACGCCTAATTAAGTCCAGAAATGGTCCTTATGGACAAAATCTTTTTTTCTTTTTTCTTTTCTAACTCAATCTCTATAGCAGGTCATTATACACACACACACATACACACACACATAAATATACACATACACACACACACACACATATATATATATATATATATAATTGAACTGTGCCTGGTTGAGTATGAGATGTTGAAGTTCCCACATCACTGTTAGCTATTGCTACCATTTTTATCGCAAATTGCTGCATATGTGGGGTTAAGCTTTGGAATAAGACTTGTTGAAAGCACACGCACGATACTGAAGATCAGCTATTGGAATGCTCTAAATTGATGATTAGCTTCCATCAAAAGGCAGGTACAGGGAAGCTTACTGTGACACCCCTCTCCTGGATACCGAGATCTTATTCGGAAAAGAAGGCACGTATATAATTAAAATTTAATCTAATTATATATGTAATCCTTACGTTGACAAACATCAGAGAAGAAGGTTGAAGTCAAAACGACAAGCTCGGGCAACTAAAACGACTAACGAACGATTGAAAGCAACACATGCAGCATCTAATACATCATCAAAAGAATTTAATATCACAGTCAAATACAAAAAATCCATTAATCTTGATATCCATAAACTCAATTCATTTATTTCTATCATTACAAGGATAAGTGAGTATATACCCAAATTACAACGGAAATAAGAATAACTGACTTCAACTGCGTCATCTCCGGGTCGCTCCTTAGTGGCCTCGAAAACAACCTACAATACTGATAACGCTCTAAATAGTACCATTAATTATACCTTTATTCACCTCGAATTCTGCTCAAGAGAAGATATATAGGCTCGTTATTATAGGGAATATGTGTTAAATGCTATGTATATGTTTCTAGGTTCGTAATTATGCATTTGTGTTATTATCCCGAAGGTTTGGTACTGTTTTGCCTCATTTTATGTTTTTTACAGGATGTACCAAATCTGGAGCTTTGGAGAACGGATCTGGATCAAAGGAAACATGTTGGGCCAAGCAAAAGAAGTCCAAGAAGAGATCTGCTGAAGAAAAAGAAGAAAAGTGAGCTCGGTTTACCGTTGGCTAGGTCCGGTAAACCGAGAGTCTTGTGGGACACGAAATTGAATATGCCGCATTGACTAGGTCGGTTAGGGTTTTCTATGAGTCATAAGTTGTCTATTGTATCTATATAAAGCTGCTTCAACTGATTATTGCATAAGTTCCAAGATTTGCATATTCTATTATATACATTATACAATTTGATGAAATAAAGTTTTCCTAAGCTTTTGAGGAGTTATTTCTGGTTTCCTTCCCTTCTTTACCATCTCTAGCTTGAGTGGATCGAGCTAGATCTCCATCGTTGAAGGTATGAAGCTTTGAACGTTCCTTTTTGTCTTCAATATGGTAGATCTGTTCGTATTTATTTGTTTTTGTTAATCTGCATGTTTAACGACCCTATGATTTACTTAGATTAATCATAATTGAGCAATGTAGATCCAGAATGAAGAAAAGACGCCCCCGGTAAACCGGCGGTCTATACCGGTTTACCGAGGCAAATTTTAGGAAACTTAATCTGGAGGATTCACGTCAGCTACGTTGATCGACAGAATTAATTAAAACGAGTAATAGGTCTGGCCATTCTAGTATTCGTAAATTAACATGAAGTACTGATAGTGAAGTTTTAGTTAGGACATAGTCTTGATGGACCTTAGGAACGTGCTGATCAGTGTGGACAGCTGTCTAGGCGGGTTAGCGGTATGAGTTAGCACTCGGTATCGGCAATTCTAGTTATTTATGCGTATGGGCTATTACCGACCAATTAAGGAAGGTAGCTGGCGTATATATTATCTACTACCATGGTCGGAGTAGATAGGGTTAGGAGTTGCACCCGTAGCCTAAAACTAAATTAAAAGCTTGCTCGATTAATTTAAGGAAATTATGTGGGGAAGTAAATATAAAGATTGACTACTCCAAGTTAGTAGATCGGTGGGAAGAGGGGGAAAAATACCACGTTTCTATCATGTTTATTGTTGGTTAATGACCACCTATATGTGTCTTCTTAATTAAGATTAGGATCGTTTATACTCAAAGTTGCATTGTCTTTGTGGGATCGACCTTGATTCGCCCTTACTATACTATGATGTACCTAGTATTCTTGCTAGTAATATCGACGTTAGTGACTTACACGCGATCAAATACACCACCTTCTCGAGGTGGGAAACAATAAATAAAGGGGTAAGTATATACGTACTTAGTAAGGGGTATAGAAATTGACACAATTAACAACACACACACACATGTATATATATGTAACATAACATAACATGAATACTTTCTACAATCACTACCACTTGGGTTGTAACAGCAGAGCTCACTCACCTTCTACTAGCTCCGTAGTATATCCTTGAACAAGTAAGTATGTTACATCAAGATCAAAGAGCACATGGCATGGTGAAGACTGCACCATGACATGAAAAGCAACTATTAAGGGCACGGATGTAGGTCTCCGCGTGGGAGTTACACGAGTCCATTGACACCAAGCCAAGTGAAGGTGTAACATTCCTAATGCTAAGAAATTGAAACGCGCGTCACCAATGATAAAGATGTTTTAGCTTTTAGCCACAACATATATGTAATTTACGAATGTAAGTCTAATCACCTGATTCATTCACATAAAAGGCTTCCTGTGGACTTATTGCCCTAGACATTCTAATTACACTAACTAGCACATTGTAAAAAAATCATTGAATACTAAGTCAACATCCCGCAAGGCCTAAAAATTTCCTTCTGGTGCTCCCACCATCTTCCCGCAGGGAGTCTCAATTGTGGTGCAGAGCCGAGGCTACCAGAAGTCGAAGTTAGACATTGCAAAATAACATATAATGCCCTCAAAGGCATGCATACCAATAAATGACATTGTACACAAGGAATTATTTAAACAAGGTCAACAGACACCTTTGGCGCCGGCCAACCTTGATCAAAAAATAAAACAACATTCTATTACAGTATATGAGCTGAAGGAAGTCTGCTGAAGTGCAAGTCAGCTAAACAACTGAAGACCCAGCACGCTGCTGTGTTAGTCAGTAGATCAATTGGCAGAAAACGGTTCTTCAGCTAGAATTATTTAGTTTCTATTGTAACCGTTTGTAACTTACACATAACTGTTTCATGTGGTATATGAAGCTGTAAATACCCCATGAACAGCATCATTGTAACTTAACTTTTTGAGTTTACTTCAATAATAATTCTTCCACATTCTTTTCTTTATGTTCATTATTTTCACAAACTTCAACATGGTATCAAAGCATAAATTTAAGAATTTCTGAATGTTCTCCTGTGTTTTCTCTGGTAATTGAAGAATCTTGAGAGAATTCTTCATCCTTTCTGTAATTCCTAGTTTCTTGAGAGTAAACTGTGATCATTTTCTGTGTTTTTTTGATAATTTCTTGATCGTTTTTCCATTATATTATTGATCTTCGATAAATTCTGGAGTTCTTGGTACCCATGACAACTATGAAACAATAGTTAATCCCCTCAAGTCCATTCAATGTACATCCTAGTGAGAATCCATCTTTGGTACTTGATCAACCATTGATGAATGGCAACAATTATAACCCATGAAAGATGTCCATGAAGATGGTGTTGATCACCAAAAACTAGATTGGCTTAGTAGACGGCACAATCAATTGGATGGAAGCAGATTTAGCAGATTTCTTTGCATGGAGACAGTGTGATACAATGGTGAGGTCATGGATCTTGAATTCTGTTAAGAACAACATTGCACAAAGTTTGATGTACTTCAAGAGTGTACATGCAGTCTGAAAAAATCTTGCTTCTAGATTTTCCAATATGGATGCCTTAACACTTTTAGATTCTTGAAGAAATGCATATGCTGAAGTAAGGAACATATTCTATCAATCAATATTTCATAATGTAATGGTTCTGTGGGAAGATATCAAGACCATCAGACCTATGCCAGTTTTTTCCTATGATCCTCAGTGTCACCGCAATGCAGTTAGCACTTTGATGGATCATATGGAGGCTGAACATATCATGAAACTCCTTAAAGGTTAGAGGGATGAATTTGAGCCAGTGGTTTCACAAGCAATGTTGATGGTACCATTTACAGAGATCTATGATGCCTTTGCAATGGACATCAAGTTTGAGAGACAGAAATTATATGTGGCAAATAAAGTCAAGAATCAAGATTTTATGGTCCTCTTGTCTCAAAAGAATGGACAAGGGAAATATCAAACAGTCAGCAGACCATGATCCGTGTCTACTACAAATTCTAGACCTAAGAATCCCTAGAAGGTGCAATGTAGTTTTTGTGGGTTCAATGGTCACCGTGAAGAGACTTGATACAAGAAACATGGCTATCCTCATGGTTTCAAGTCAAAGAGGTCTAATTTGGTAGAAGAGGAACAGTCAACAAAAGAAGACTAGTCCCAGAATAGGTCTGTTGGACCAAGGTTTTCCAATCTTACTACACAGCAACTTGGCAAGTTGATGGCTCTGCTGAGTTTTGATCCTCATAGACATGCATGATTTGTTGGGCAGCTTGCTGAGATTGTTACTCATTACTCACCTGCTATTGGGACATGTGATCTAAATTTAGTAAGATCTGTACAATGGATCTTGGACTCTGGTGCCACAAATCACATTGTGGATCATTAGACCTGTTAAGTAATCTCAAGCCTTCATCTGGCATAAAAATTAGATTACCTAATGGAAATAATGTTTTTGTTGCACATATATGAGAAGTAAGGGTAAACCCTCAGCTGGTCCTACATGATGTATTTTGCATTCTTGGTTTTAAATTCAATCTTTATCAATACCTTCCTTTATGAATCATACAAAAGGTGAATCTGTTTTTTCTGCTAACAAGTGTGTTTTGCAGGACAAGAACAATAAAGTGATTGGTTCAGCTGAGTTACACAGTGGACTCTATCTCATGGATCATTCAATCCGAATTTCTGCTATTAACGCTGTAGAAAATAACACTTTGTTTGATAGACTAGATGATGCCCTTTTATGGCATTATAGACTAGGACATTTTCCACATAATAGACTGCAAGTTATTAGTTCACAGTCTGTTGATTTCAAGTTTTGTGCTCATGATCTTTGTTATGTTTGCCTTATGGCAAAATTAAAGAAACATCCCTTTCCATTAAGTACCACTGATGTGAATACTGTTTTTTTTATCTTGTTCATATGGATAATTGGGGTCCTTTGAAACAACATACTTTGAATGGACAACAATATTTTCTTACTGTTGTAGATGACTTTTCTAGATTTACTTGGGTTTTTCTAATGAGGCTCAAATATGAAGCTTCTGACCTTGTTAATTCCTTTGTTAAATCTGTCTCTACTCAGTTTAATAAAATCATCAAAGTAATTAGATCTGACAATGGAGATGAGTTCCAGCTTACAGATTTTTATGCTCAGTAGGGCATCATGCATTAGACATCATGTGTCAGCACACCTGAGCAAAATGGTATTGTTGAAAGGAAACATCAGCATGTGCTGAATGTTGTCAGGGGTCTGAGGTTCCAGAGTAATTTACCCATTGAGTATTGGGGGTTTTTGTCTTTTACATGCTGTAAAATTGATTAATGCCACATCTACACCACTGCTGAAGGAAAGCACTCCACATAAGGTGCTTTATGGCACCAAACTAGATTATTGTGTGTTTAAAATTTTTGGTTGCTTAGTTTTTTCTTGCACAATTCAGCAGTACAGGAAAAAAAAATTGATTTCAGGTGTAGGACTTGTCTACCTTGGAAACTCAAACAACTCCAAGGGTGCTATTCTTTTGGACATCACCACCAAAGATATCTTTGTAGCTAGATATACTCAATTCAATGAGACTTATTTTCCTATGTTAAAATAGGTTCTAGGTAAGTTTGATATCATACTGATATGCCAGTACCACTACTAGTCATGGACAATTTTGATGATCTTATGAATGAGTCAGCAGACCAACCAGACACAGGGTCAGCTGTAGCTGAGGCTTCTAATGAAGGACCTACTTCTATCAGCCAAGCACATGCACCTGCCCAATTGAGTAGATAAAAAAGGATAAGTAAATCACCAGTCTTTTATCAAGGTGGTGCTCATACAGTACAACAAACCCCACATCTGCTAAGTGAGGTAATGAATCGGGAAAAACTTTCAGCAGAAAATGCTATATTCATTAATGCTATTGATGATGTTAAAGAATCTGAGACCTACAATCAAGCTATCAAGCATGATGAATGGAAAGAAGTAATGCAATAAGAGATTTAAGCTCTGCAGAACACTCATACCTGAGAAGTAGTTGATTTTCCCCCAGGAAAGAAGCCTATTGGGTGTAACTAGGTGTATAAAATCAAGTACAATCCTGATGTTTTAGTGGTGAGATACAAATCCAGATTAGTGGCAAAGGATACACTCAGACATATGGTATTTATTATCTAGAAACCTTTTCTGATGTTGTCAAGATCACTATAGTCAGGGCTTTACTTGCAGCAGCAGCAGCCAATAATTGGCATCTTCATCATATGGATGTCAACACTGCCTTCTTACATGGAGATCCACATGAAGAATTGTATAAGCAGCTGCCCCCAGGTTCTGCAACAACCAAACCAAATCAAGTTTGCAGATTAACAAAATCTTTGTATGGCCTAAAGCAAGCCAGCAGACTGTGGAATTGCAAGTTGACTGAATCTTTGGAAGCACAATGATTTGTTCAGTCCAAACATGACCATAGTTTATTCACCAAAGGGTCAGGACATTCTATTATTGCTTTGCTGGTATTTGTAGATGATATAATAGCAGCAAGCCCTGATGAGCAACTGATTCAGCAAGTCAAGAATGCCCTGCATCAGCAGTTCACTATTAAAGACCTTGGACACTTGAGATATTTCCTAGGTATTGAGGCTGCTAGAACTCCTGCAGGCATATCCATTTCTCAAAGGAAGTACACACTCAACCTCCTAGAAGAATATGAAATTTTGAGGGCCAAACGTGCCAAGTCACTTATGGAGTCCAAGCAGAATTTATAGCATGGTGATTCAAGATTATTGGAAGACAACATTGCATATAGATCACTAGTGGGTAAACTAATCCACCTCACTTTTACCAGACCGAATATAGCTTTTGCAGTTTAGTAGCTGAGTTAGTTTCTGGACACTCCTATTGAAAACCACATGAAGGCAACAAACATACTGTAGAGATAGTTGAAAGACATTGATTGGGCTAGTTGCCTTGAAACAAGAAAATCAGTATCATGCTACATGATTGATAAGCCAAACCCGCAAAAGCACCCTCGGATTCAAATTGGGCTTCTGCAATGGTCCAGTTACGGATAGGGTCCTCTGTCCTCTAAGTTCACATCTCCATTAGTTGTACCAAAGCTGGTACAATCCAGCCCACCTCACACCATTATGATACTTATCACTGGCTAGGCCACGGTCATCAAATATCAAATCCTTCAACTCTCCTTCATAGGACAACCTGAAGCACTGAGGGTAGATCAACTCACCCCTCAACGTGTGGCCCGCTTCATTGGGCAGCACAGTCACAAGTCTTAGGCGAAGAACCCGCAGTGTTCAAGATACATGTCGGCTCGTATACAAAGAGCTCAAATCGCAGCTTTATAAATTATGTACTTGTATCTTATTTCCCACCTAACTGTGACTATGTAAGCCTTATAAATAGTGCTACTTCAGACCCTTCAAAGGGACCGATAATTGAAACACGCAGCCAAGCTTTGCCAATTTGTCGGCAAACACTCCCTCTCATATTTTCTTATTGTTCTTGTCGATCCTCATAAATGTTTATTGAACAATATGTTATTATCAACCACAAACACCCAAACTCTAGGCCAAATATGTTACAATGTAAGTGCTGAAGGGAATGCTGAGTGCAGTCTGCTGAGGAACTCATCAGACCACATGAAGACTCATCAGAATGCTGAGTTGATTAGTGCAAAAATTATTATTCAGTTATAGTTTGTTGTTGGGTATACAACACTCTGCCCGCTTATGTACATTTGAACCATGGCGTTGTGAAGGTGTGGTATAAGGAAATAAAGTAGCACCTTTACTAACACCAATTGGTTTTAGTACAACGGTAAGCGCTTGATCCTAAAAAATGGTAGCAGAGCAGGTCATGGGTTTGAATCCCGGTAACAACATACTGTGTAAATGCCACGATTTGTGGCTGGCAGGTGCTGGGAGGGAGATTGTTGGGTATACAGCACTCTGCCCGCCTATGTGCATTCGAACCATAGCGCTGTGAATGTGTGGTATAAGGAAATAAGTTGCACCTTTACTAACACCAATAGGTTTTAGTACAACGGTAAGCCTGGTCTAAGGAAATAACGTAGCACCTTTACTAACACCATGGCACTGTCTTTGTTTTTATCTTTTTGCTTCGCTGTAAGGAGGGTATTGGCATCATCACTAAAAATAGGGAAATTGTTGGACATATTTTAAGTTTTAATGATGAGTGCCAGACTAGCTGTTATAGAGCAAATGCAAAAAGATGTCTTGATTAAATGTATAGGTTTACTAGAGTTTGATATTTGCATAGGTTTGATCAAACAAGCACTGTAAAGTGGTCAGCTGACTTTATCAACAGACTTGTCTAATTCAGTAGGGTGTCTAGGTCAGTAGAGTGTCTAGGAACCTGCTGATGGTTGAAGGCTGAGGGCTCAAACTCAGTCATTGAAAGCTAATGGATCAAACATAGTATTTAAAGTCAAGGATTGGAATCAGAATTTAGGGAAGTTGTGTGATGACCTAAACTGATTACATATACCTTGTGTACAAGGTCTAAGATCCATATGTTAAGTGGTGATTGGAACTTAGTTATAAACAAAATGGTGTACTCTAAATTCAGAATACAAATTTAGATGAGAAGCAGTTGGCTGAAGTGTTATTAAAACACAGCAGACTAAAATCAGCTGACAGATATGTACATCAGCAGACTGATATAATCTAGATGTCTGCTCAATGGAAATCTTGATTTAATCAAAGTTTACCTTGAAAGATTAAATGGATAAGGATGGATTACAAGCCTTGATTTAATCAACAAATCAATGGTCAAGATAAAAGGAATGTTGGAAAGATTCAGAGGATTCTCCAATGGTTATAAGTCAATGGAGGACAGTCTGAATGCTGAAAAAAAGCTGACTGACAATGTCAGTACTATGAACAGTGATAAAAAGCAAGTCAAGATGGAGACAAGTCTGAAACGACTATATTTGAATTTCATAACACAAGTCACAAGTTTCACACCTATAAATAGGGGACTCCTGACTCAGTTTGAAAATGATGAACAACATTATAATCCATACGAAGCTGTCAAGTTTTTAATCAAGAAAAATTCCTTGCTGACATATACTGAGCTAAAATTTGCCGATCAAGATTTATCTTTAAGTGTAACCTGCAATCAAGTTACATCAAGTATACACACTTAAAGACCTCAAGCTGTTGATCATTTCATCTTGATCAAAAGCTGCTACAAGCTGAATCACTTACTTGATTCAACCCTTCTTTTACAAGAAGTTTGCTGAAGACAGAGAAGCATCTTTTGGGTGTCAAGAACTGTTGTTTGTGGTGGAGCTGGTGAAGAGGCAATACTACCCTTCCAGGACCTGTAGAATACTTTGGAGCAGCAATCCTACATGTTTCAAGTGTTCAGTTTGTGAAGCCATAGTCATTGGTGAAGGACAAATAGTTTAGGGATTTTTGTAACATAAACCTCAAGAATCTCTAGTGAATTACCTCCAACATCATAGGAGAAGAGTGGACTGACATGATTACACCACCTGGAACCACTATAAATCCTGCCTACTTTACTTTACTGCATTTACTTTCTGCATATTATTTTATTAGCTTACTGATCATATCAACCTACTGAAACTAGCAACTAAATCACACACATACACTACCGAGTACTCAATACTTGGTATCATCATTTTATCAACAAGTAATCAGGCTTAATTTAAATATAATCCGCTGCAACAATTTCAGTAACCTTAATAGTCAGCAGACTACTGAGTGGTCAGCAGACTACTGATAATCGGCATACTACTGACCTTGCTGAGTTTGCAAAACTCCGAAAAGTTTTTAGGGTGAAGTTTATTCACCCCTCCTCTAAACTTAACCAAATCCTTTTCAAGTGACCAAAAATTGGTATCGGAGCAGTGCTTCTGTTCTGAAGTAATCCTACTTTTTGTGCTTGTGAAGATTCTTTGAAAACCTTTTCAAGTTTCTGTTTTTCAAAGCTTTGCATCATGGATAACAACCAGTATGCTAGGACTATGTTGATGTGCTCTCTAGATCATTTTGATGAGTATAAACGTCGCATGCAGGCTTATTTAGTTGCAAAACATGATAAGATGATGGATGTGCTGACTGCTGGACCACTGGAAATCACCAAATTCATAACTGTGGATGGTCAAAATCAAATTGTACCAAAGCCAAAGAGAGAGTGGGGTGATGAAGATAGAAATGAGCAAACCTCAACAATATTGCTATTGATATCATTTACAGAACCTTAGATAGAAATATGTACAAGAAAGTGAAGGATTGCAAGACTGCTAAGGAACTTTGGAAAGATTGCAACTAATCTGTGATGGCACTGATGCTATCAAGAAAAACAAAATCAGTGTAGCCAAACAAAAGTTCCAAGACTTCAAAATGAAATCAAATGAAACCATTGAACAAATGGAGTCAAGATTCAATGCTATCATGGATGAACTCACCCTGTTGAATGTAATATATACAAAGGAAGAGATCAATACAAGAATTTTAGAAGCCCTACCTGCAAAGGAAGTTTGGGAAATGAAGGTCACTACCATGGAAGAGTCTAGGAGACTACATGAAGAAGACACCTTCAAATTGTTTTCAGATCTCAAGGCTTATGAATTCAGTAAGGATCTTGTACCTAATACTGAAAAAGAAGAACCAAAGACTAATGCATTGGCTGCTGCACATAAAGAAGAATCATCAAATGTTCAAGATAATTTACTGGATGAAATGCAAGAGCAAATAGCCCTGCTGAGTAAGAAAATCAGAATGATGAAATCTGGAAAAGAAGCTTCAAGGAATTTCACCAAGAAATCAAGTGAGAAGAAAAAGGAAGAATCCAAGAAAGATCATGACTTCTTGTGTTTTAATTGCAAGAAACCAGGACACTTCAAAACTGACTGTCCTGATTTGAAACAAAAGAAGGAACCTGATTATCTACGCTTCAACTGCAAGAAACCTGGATATTTCAGACTTGATTGTCCAGACTTACTGAAGAAAAAAGGTTAGCAAAGAAGATCTGGCAAGAAAGCCCTGGTTGCTGATGATGAATCAGGATATGAAGTTGAATCAAAAAAATCAAATGAATCTGATGATACTACACTTATAGTACATATGGATGATTATGCTTTAATGGCAAATATGGATGAAACTGAGGAGGCATACAATTATGTATCTGTAAACACTCTTGCTGAAAGTGATTGTGAATCTATTTATGGTTTAAATCCTAAAATTTCTGACAGTGAAGAAACTTAGGATGCCATCCTTATTCAACTAAGGAAAATATAATCTGGTTATGAGATTGTTAAGGCTGAATAAGAGGCTCTTCAAGCAGAAATTCAAAGATTAATTGCTGAATTAAGAATTCTCAAAGGTAAGGAAAAGGATTATGAACAGATTCAACATAAGCCTGCTGTACCTTCAGTAGCTGCTGAATTTGCTGCACAATCTAGTTCCACCACTGTATTCAAATCTGGAAAGCCTTATGGTGATAGAACAGGGCTTGGATTTGAAACTCAACAAAATCTACTAAGGGTGGATCCAGCAAGGGTACTGAAACTAGTACCAGAATTGGTCCTAAGTTAGCCTACATAAGATCCAACTCCCAAAAATGTTGCTGAGGCAGTTAAGTCTACTAAGAATGCTTCAAACAAGCAAAATCAGAAGTCCAAAAAGACAACAGTACCTAACAAAAAGGGTAAATCGAATGTAGGACTGATGGACCTTCTAGACTTGCTGATAGCAGACCTGCTGCAAAGTCTGCTGGCCACAAAAAGGGCAAAAACCAAAAATATTCCAAAGATAAGAATCCTAAACCCAAAAATGTTAATCCTTCAAGGGATACTTATCTTAGGAGGAAAGGTAGATTGTTCCCTACTGATGAAGATTGGAATGTTCTTGCCCCTACTGCTAGAAACGATAGACATAACCATAATGCTAGGGTAAAACCTCAACAGTGGAATCATCAGAGGACTTAGAAGAGGACTTATTTAAAACCTCAGCAAGGACCTCAGCAGACTCCATATTATAGGACTATTCCTAACAGAGAGCAACCTTATGGTTATGCTAGTGCTTCTAACAATAGAAATCACTTCAAACAGCATTATGTACCAAAAGACCAGAAACCATATGTGAATCCTACACAACCAAATGTTAGATATTATGGAAATGTGGGATACATATATGAACAAAAGTGCAACACTTTCCAAAGAAGACCATATGGAAACTTGCCAAGGGTTGTGCTTACCACTGACCACTGACCACTATGGAACCAAATAGTTTTGGGTACCTAAAACACACTAAATCTATTTTGTAGGGTGTCTGGTACTTTGACTGTGGATGTTCCAGGCATATGACAAAGGATAAGCACTATTTAACAAATTATGTGGCAAAAGATGGTCCAAGAGTCAATTTTAGAAACAAGAACACACCAGGACATACAAGAGGATATGGAACACTGGATACAAAGTCACTTTTGTCAAAGGCTACTGCATTGTCATTAATGAAAGAGGTGAACAAGTTGTGTTGGCTGGAAGAAGACAACAAAACATGTACGTTGTAGATTGGTCCACTGATGTTCTAGAAACTTGCCTTATAGTGCACACCAAGTCAGAACGAAATTAGTTGTGGCATAAGAAGTTGAATCATCTCAATTTTGATGATATCAATCAGTTGGTGAAAAAGAAGTTGGTGATTGGTTTACCTGAGATCACATTCAAATAGGATGGTATATGTGATGCATGTCAGCAAGGTAAACAAACAAAGTCAAGCTTCAAGTCAAAGACCAAACAATCAACAAAAAGAGTTTTGGAGCTGATGCATATGGATTTATTAGGACCAGTAACACCAACAAGTGTAACAAGAAAGAAGTACACTCTGGTAGTTGTGGATGATTATTCAAGATACACTTGGGTAATATTCATGAATAAGAAAAGTGAGACACTTCAAAAGATGCCTGAACTTTTGAAGAGATTGCAAAATGAGAAAAGTTTGACAGTAGTGAAGATCAGATCAGACAAAGGTACTGAGTTTCTTAACAAAGTCATAAGGGAATACTGTGAACAAAATGGTGTGCTGCATCAATTAGCAGCTGCTGGTACACCTCAGCAAAATGGGGTTGCTGAGAGAAGAAACAGAACTTAAAAGGAAGCAGGGAGGACTATGATCTGTGAAGCATTACTACCTGCAAGATATTGGGCTGAAGCAATCAATACAACATGCTACACACAAAATAGAACCTCAATAAACAAAAAGTTGCTAAAAACACCTTATGAGATATGGAATGGAAGGAAACCAAATATATCATATTTCCATCCATTTGGGAGTAAGTGTTTCATTTTAAATCATAAGGAACAATTGAAGACTTTCCAACCAAAATCAGATGAAGGAATCTTTTTGGGATATTCTTCAGTCAGCAAGACATTCAAGGTACTGAACAAAACATGAAGAATCTATACATGTTGTTTTTTTATGAACCTAAGTTCATTGGAATGGAAGATGATGAAGTTTCAGAACCTACTGTGAATCAGGAAGTCACTGATCCAGAATATGTTGATATTTTGAACAAGATAAATGACTTAAAAGTTTCTAAATCTGGAAGTAACGATGTACCTGCTGAAGAACCTGCTGATAACACTACTGATGCAACAATAGATGCAGTTCAAGGATCTGCTAATCCCCCTACTGAAGCAACAGCAGACCCTACTGAAGATGAGGTCCCTGTAAATCAAGAAAATCAAGATTTTCAATGGTTGAAGGACCACCCTGTTGAACAAGTAATTGGTAACATACAACTAGGTGTAAGGACTAGAAGACAATTAGAAGAAATGTTCACTTGCTTTCTATCTCAATTAGAGCCTAAAGTTGTTGTAGAAGCAATTTTTGATCCAGATTGGATAATTTCTATGCAAGTGGAATTGAATGAGTTTGAAAGAAACCAAGTTTGGACACTAGTGGAGAGGCCTAGTCATGCAAATATAATTGGCACAAAATGGGTATACATAAATAAGTTGGATGAATCTGGTACCATTGTTAGAAACAAGGCCAGACTGGTGGCAAAAGGCTATTCTCAAGCAGAAGGAATAGATTTTGATGAAACATATGCCCCAGTTGCAAGATTGGAAGCTATAAGATTATTTTTGGCATATGCTGCATACAAAAACTTCAAAGTATATCAGATGGATGACAAAAGTGCATTCTTAAGTGGCATTCTGGAGGAGGAGGTTTATGTTCAGCAACCTCCTGGTTTTGAAGTTAAAGATCCAGAAGATAAAGTGTAGAGACTCAATAAAACACTTTATGGTTTGAAACAAGCACCAAGAGCATGGTATAAAACACTATCTCAATTCTTGGTGAACAATGGTTTTACCAAAGGTACCATTGACAAGACTCTTTTCAGAATCAATGAAGGGAACAACACCCTGTTGGTACAAATTTATGCGGATGACATAATATTTGGTTCTGAAAATGAATTGCTATGTGAACATTTTCTAATCTCATGAAAAGAAAGTTCCAAATGAGTATGATGGGTGAAATGAACTACTTTTTGGGATTACAAGTCAAACAAATGAAAGGTGGAATCTTCATTCATCAAACCAAATATACCAAGGAGCTGCTAAAGAAATTTGGTATGGAAAATAGCACCAAGGTATCAATCCCAATGAGTACAAGCATCATATTGGATGAAGATAAAGAAGGCAAAGATGTTGGTTAGACTTTGTACAGAAGGATAATAGGAAGTATGTTGCACCTCACTGCCAGCAGACCTGATATATCCTTTGCTGTAGGTGTTTGTGCAAGATTTCAATCTAAACCTAAGGAAAGTCACTTAGCTGCAGTCAAAAGGATTCTCAAGTATCTAAAAGAGACTTTGGAAGTAGGAATATGGTACTTTATTGATGAAAGTTTCAAAGATCCTACTCAGATTCTGATTATGCTGGATGCAAGATTGATAGAAAAAGCACCACAAGAACTTGTCAGTTGATAGGAAATAGACTTGTTTCCTGGTTTAGCAAGAAACAAAATTCAATATCCACTTCCACTGCTGAAGCTGAATATATTGCTGCTGAAAGCTGCTGTGCATAAGTACTATAGTTGAGACAACAATCAAGGATTATGGGATTGAAGAAAGAGAAATTCCCATAATGTGTGACAACATAAGTGCAATAGCAATCACAGAAAATCCTGTTTTGCACTCAAGAACCAAAAACATTGATGTGAGACATCATTTTATAAGAGATCATGTGGAATAGAAAGATGTGGTGGTTCTCTACATCCCTACTAAAGATCAACTTGTTGACATCATTACATAACCTTTGGACAATGAAAGATTTGCTAAGTTAAGAACCGAGCTTGGCATCATCAAAGTTGACCGACATTTTAATAGTCAGCAGAGTACTGGAATTCACCAAAGGAATTAGTCTTTGCCATGTTGGGTGCGCTCATTGGGTAGATTGTCATTGGTATCAACTGTTCCTAAGTACTTATACAGTTTGGAAAATTGAGCAAATGATGTTGCCAAGGGGATTGATCCTTGTCCTGTTGGGTGAGCTCACTTGACAGATCAGTCATTGGTATTAAACTTCATCTTGTATTATCAATTTATAACGGTCATTTTACGCCCGTTATTATATGGTTTTTATCTCCGATTCTTGTTTGAAAGAGCTATAATATAGCAATAATTAGTCGTAATATGCTGAATTTACGTATGCCAAGAGTTACGATTCATTATGGTGTATTTAAAGGTTTTATTGTATTATTTGATGTTACAGACCGTGTTTTATGTTAAATTTGCAGTGGGATATTTGAGGAAGCAGAAAGGAGGGAATTCGGAGAAGGTTCAATGGATTGCAGACATGTTCAGGCGGCCCAAGACAAAAACAAGAGGAAGCCCAGAAGACAGAAGGTTCGGTCGACCGAGCCTATGCATTCGGTCGACCGAGTGTCCACGAAGCCCAGCAAAAGTCTAATGCATCCTTTGAGGCGGTTAGGGTTCAATAATGTCGGCATTTAAGTCGGTTTTCTTAAGTCGGCTGTAGCTCTATATAAACACAAGTCCTTTGTATTTTTTTTAAAAGGGGAGACACCAATACCAATTCATTCGTAGATACATACAAGCAAATAAGGATTCTTTAGGCTTGTGAAGGTGCTGGGGGTGCAATAATGTAAGCCCTAGTTTCTCTTCTTGTTTTCTTTTAGTAATCAATTTCCCAATTATGCTTTGATTGTTTGAGTAGTTATTCATAGCTAGATGATGTAGATTTAGGCTATGACGTTAGGGAGGTGGTGATGCCTTGTCTATAAGGATCTCATACCCTACGTCCTCTTCCTAAGATTTATGGATGAATCTACGTGTTTAATTTATGTGTATTTAGGTTAATTTATATAATGTCCTGATGATTCACTATATAATCTGATTCGTATGAGAAACGTTGAGAAATATATTCAGGGTGTAATCTGGGGAGTGAAGCACTCGGGTGACCGAGGGGTGTCACTCGGTCGACCGGGACCATCTATTCGGTCGACCGAGAGCCTCTAGCCCTGTTTCATCCGTTAATCAGTCACGTCTTTATGATTAGGTTAGCTTAATTGAATCTGTTATCTCAGTAGGTATGGCTATGGCTACGTTACTCACTTAATTTAATTAAAACGTGTAAAAAGGAAATACCGATATAAAACTCTTAGGTAGGCTTATGAATTGATCTTCACGGACGTTCAGCGTTATCTAGGTAGGTTTATATTAGGGAATTGCGCGCACCTTGTTTATACGTAGATCGTAAACTAGCATGAGATTATAACTTGGTAATTGTTAGTTGGACGAGAGTTTGAGTGATCGTTTAGGAAGTGCGCCTAACCATAGGAATGTTGCCTAGACGAGGTGTACGGTTAATATCAGCATCCTTGGAGTCGTAAGCGTGTGAGTTATACGAGATGGAGGCACTTAAAAGGCGAAGTCACGTAACAATATCCCAGTGATCTAGTGACCTACCGGTGCTACGTCAAGTTTTAGAGGATGACTCCCGTAGCCAATATAAATAGATATGAACGGATTAATAGTTGATAAGTCTTGTTGTTATATAAATTGTCTAGATCCAAATGATTACTGTTATAATTGGGCAGTTGATTACGTTATTTGTTTACATGTTATTTCTTTATACGTTTAAGTATGTCTTTATTCTCTCGTATCCTATGTTGGTCATAGACCGTCTTTGTCAAATGAAATAAATAGGTTGCCTGTTTAAGTTAGGATCCACAAATTGATTCTCTGTGGGATCGACCTCGACTCTATCTAGCTATACTGCGATTGAACCTAGTTCACTTGCTAGTGGTTATTTAGGCATCGAGTTAATAATTTAACTTGACCTCAATCAAGTTTTTGGCGCCGTTGCCGGGGAATCAATGGTCCAATTGCTTAAATAATTTACTTAATTATTTCGTTTTTTTTCTTTCTGTTTTCTCTTTAAAAAAAAATAAAAAAAAAATAAAAAAAATAATCTGTTCGGTCGACCGAACCCATTTTCTATTTTATATTTTCTGACAGCTGTCTTCCCCCTGAGATTCTGTTTTTCTCAGTTAGTAGGTTACAAGCCTAGCAGCAGTATGAGTAATCATACTGCCTGTTAGTTCAATAACCGTTTGTTGTTTTTCTTATGATGCAGTTAATTGGAAGGAATCACTCAAGCGAACTGTTTAGCAAAATGTTATTACATCAGTTTTCTGAGGCTCGAGGAGAAGAAGTATTGGTGCTGAGAACCAAAACCACACCAAGAAAGCCGTTGACACCGAAACTCAAGGAGAGAATAGCGAAGATGAAGGCAAGAATTCAAGAAGCTAAGAAGTCAAAAGAGTCTAAAGAAGCTTACATATACAGAGGTATGTCCAAGTTAAATCCTGAAGAGATTTCTTCAGATTCAGATTCAGGATATGACTACATGCATCACATGTCAGATATAGAATCGGATTCTAAGGTTAGCATCGACCTAAATCGCCCTATAGTCGTCTGTCCCAGAGATGCAGCGCATATTGAGAATGAAGCTCGGTTGATGCCGAAACTAGATGACCCAGGAGCATTTATGGTAGAGGTTACCTTAGAAGGAACATGCCTAGGTTTGGGTTTGATAGATTCTGGCTCGAGTCTGAGCATTTTCCCGAAGAGTCTTTGCGATAGAAATCTAATCCTTACCCCCACAAGTACTCCCTTGCAAAGTTAGGTTTGCGGATAGGACCAGAACGATCATGTCTGGAAATATGAATAATATGATCATTGGCATAGGACAGCTCAGGTTTAAGATAGATATAGTTGTTATGGATATAGATGAGCACCCTCACTGCCCTATCATTTTAGGGAGAGCCTTTATCAATACTTCTAGAGCCCTAATTCGTATGTCCAGGCGTGAGATCACATTTTTCGATGCTAAGGGTTCTGAGACCTATGGGAAGAGGAATCCAGATTTCCCTATTCCGGTGAGCGTGAATGTTATAGGAGGTGGTAATTCGAAACCAGATTTGACTCCGGACTCAGAAAAAAGTGCTGATGACGAGATAGAAGAAAGAGATGAGACCCTTACAGTTCTGAGTCGTGAGAAAGCTATCGAGCCTGCCCCTGTTCTAGAAAATCATAATTCTGAAGGCCTGCCTTTATCCAGACCCAAGGATAGAAGGAAGCGAGCAAAGAAACGAACTCGTAGAGTTCGTGCTAAAGAGAGCTCATCTAGTTCTGAGACAATCACGAAAGTTGGAGCTTGCTTGGATGGACAGTTCGACTGTCTTTTCGTTGGACTCACACCTCGCGGAAAGGCACTCGTGCAAAAGGACAGCAAGACATTTTCGGTAAAGGCTAACCGGGTGAAAACCTGGCAAGCCAAGAGTAGTTCGTAGAAAGTGATGATTTTTGGAAAGTCGAGCTACTGACTTAAACTATAGAACTATTTCTGTTTTTCGTCATTTTATTTAATTTTTTTAAAAAATAAAAGTAGCGTGAAACGATAAGAAGTTTTTTTTTTTTTTTTGCCGTGTTCCGACGACTGCTGAGTTAAGGATGTGCAAAAAATCTTTTTTTTATTCGAATCGTTTTTACGTGAAGTAGGGTGCAGTAACCGAGTCTTTGTAAGAAAATGTTGATTAAGGAAATAGAAATGCGTTATTTTAAAAATGCTGTAGGCCAGATTGTTTGATTTTTTATTTATGAAAAGAATGAGATTGTTTTTGTGCTTGAGACAACTTGTTGGTTGGGATAATTTTTGCGGTAGGAATTGAAAAAGTGAAATAATAGTTTTGACATGGTTATATGTTGTAATTAACTTATGGTGTGTCAAAAAAATTAAATGGACAACGCCATTTATTTCTACATATCCCCATTCACTTTTCCCTCTTCCCAATTTCTTTATTCTTTCAATTTAAACTTTCAAATTCCACCCTTACACCTCATCAATCCCCAACCATGCTTATCCACCAATCACATTCCACTTTTCAATTTCCCCTTTTTCTATTTAACCCATTCATCATCTTTTCCATTTTCTTCCACCAAATTCTCCACCTACATTTTCCCCAAATCCTTGTAGAAATCAAATGGAAACATTTTGCAAATCTTCATCCATTACACCATTTCACTTACTTTTCATCTTTTAATCGCAAGGAAGCTGTCGAATTTTTTTCTGATCGGCCAAATCAGTCACTGAGAGGATACAGAGCCGGAAACGAAGCAACACCTGACCAGCCACCAGTTCGGTCGACGTTCCGCACTCGGTCAACCGAGTGATTACTCTCGGTCGACCGAGAGTCTCCCTGCTGCCGCCGTCCGCTGCTATGCTGCTTGTCTGTCAGAATGCCACCACGAAGACACAGAGCCGCCTAGTTTGTGGCAGTTGAAGGCGACATACCACTAATCGGCGGGGTACCACAATTCGTGAGTCGGGAGGTATATTCTTCATTTATTAATCATTTCTCAAGTGCCCCTGTACATCGAGCTCGAGGACTGGATTTGGATGATTGTGGAGATGAGCTTTTGGAATTGGTGGAACGTTATCAGTGGCGAGATGTCGTAGCGCCCCCCGGCCGAGTCAAAGTCAATTGGGTAAGGGAATTTTATGCTTACTTACGCGTACATACCGATACCAATATTGTTACCATTCGTGGACGACCGATTGTAATTTCTCCAGGAACGTTTAATGCTTATTTTGGTCTGGATATCTTGAAGGACGGGCCGGAGTATATGGTGACGTTTGACGGGTCCGACACTTGGTTGGAGGATGTTGGTGCCTATCTGGGGATAGAATGGACTATAGGAGAGGTTGCCCGCACATTTGCGGAACCCAATTTCAGGAGATGGGAGGATAAATGCCTTCATCGGCTTATCCATTCTAATCTCTGTCCGGCCAAGCATGTATCTACGGTCTACTATGCCCATGCCACTCTACTTTATTGGTTATACATGGGATGGCCCGTGAACGTGGGGGCATTGATACGTAAAGAAATGACAGACGATGCTCTCAAGCCTCGGCACACCTTACCTTTTGGTTCACTGATTACTACATTCTGTGAGGGTGCCGAGTGCCCAGTGTTAGGCAGCGATTCCTATGTGGGGCCAATGCCTATCTTATCTTTAAATTCTGTCGCACCACCTATCGTTCACGGCCACGATCAAGAACAAGCAGGGGAGCCCGAGGACGATGCTGACGAAGCCGGCCCGAACAATTTGCAACTAGCACCATTCAATCCTATTTATGGGCCTTATGCTCCCAATGATCCAGGATTTTGGGATTAAGCGTTTGTATTTCCGTATTTGCATTTCCTATGATTAACGCGTTTTTTTTATTTTTTATTTTGACTCGGTTCTACTAGTGTGTTGTGTTATATAGAGTAGGTTTCACTACTTCCTAAATTTGAACTCATGTCATGTTTTGGACTTAATGAAATATATTGACATGTAATCATTAATTTTTGTGGACTTGAAAATGTTTAAGGAATTTGTTATTCCTTTTACGGTCCCTTTTTCTGATTATTACTGTTTGGACTAATCCTGTAATGAATTTCGAGCTTTGTTTAAGATGCATGTTGCAGTGATTATTCTTCTGTCTTGCTAGCGGCCAGTGCCTGTGCCTATTAGACTTTTCCGAATTCCCAAGACTTGTTCAACTTCCACGCTTATCCAGAGCTAAGTTCCTTTTCTGAGTTTGTTCTTTCGGTTTTTATACATTGAGGACAATGCATGGTTTAAGTGGGGGGTACGAGTCACTTAGCTCATATAAGCTTCAACATATCAAAGAAAGAATAAAATGTGTGAACTTTAAATTTTTTTCATTAACTTAGAATCACACCTTGGTGAGTTCCTGATAATTATATCTAATAAGAAATAAACCATATTTCATGAGTACGTGATCACTTTATACTTCTGGAATTTATTGATTAGTAAACTTAATGATATTCATATTGTCCATTGCGAGTAGTTGTTTATTATTCAATTATTCGATAAATGAATCGAGTTGTACTACGCTTATTATAAATATGAAAAAAATTATGTGTACATTGCATAGATAATTGGTTATGCTTACCTAGTGTCAAATTTATCGTCTGATGTGTTCCTAAAATTCTAGCCACAAAGCTGAGTAATAAGCTTGAGACGCACCTGTGTTTGATAATACTAAAACACTGGGCTTGTAGTAAGTTACCAAAGTAGCCTCGCGCTTGTGGTGATATTTGATGCTATAATTGATCTGAGATAGGGGGATACTAAAAAGTTTTCTCCCTTGAGAGTGGTAGTATTCGAAGATATGGAAAATTGAAATTTTTTTGCTTCTATAGAGGCTTTGAGTATTTTTCTCGGTCTCCAAGTCCAAAAACCCGATAGATACGCTCTTGCTTATTGCTCTAGTGCTTCAAAAGGCTAAAGAAATGGGAATACTGATGTTGATGCGTTAAGACGGCAAAGTTTGCATAAACTCTAATCTTGCTACGAATATCTAAAACTCGATGCACATGCACACATCACTTCGATTCATGATGAATAGTGGATAATGGATATCTGATGAGCATATAGGGTATGAGTTGATTTGAGTTTCTTGTGTCAGTATACTGTGACCACGGGAAAATAGTTTATGGGGAATGACTTATTGATATTTTGATCGGGACGATCAAAGGCTAAGTGGGGGGTAGTTGATAACGGTCATTTTACACCCGTTATTCTATGGTTTTTATCTCTGATTCTAGTTTGAAAGAGCTATAATATAGCAATAATTAGTCGTAATATGCTGAATATACGTATGCCAAGAGTTACGATTCATTATGGTGTATTTAAAGGTTTTATTGTATTATTTGATGTTACAGACCGTGTTTTATGTTAAATTTGCAGTGGGCTATTTGAGGAAGCAGAAAGGAGGGAATTCGGAGAAGGTTCAATGGATTGCAGACATGTTCAGGCGGCCCAAGACAAAAACAAGAGGAAGCCCAGAAGACAGAAGGTTCGGTCGACCGAGCCTATGCATTCGGCCGACCGAGTGTCCACGAAGCCCAGCAGAAGTCCAATGCATCCTTTGAGGCGGTTAGGGTTCAATAATGTCGGCATTTAAGTCGGTTTTCTTAAGTCGGCTGTAGCTCTATATAAACACAAGTCCTTTGTATTTTTTGAAAAGGGGAGACACCAATACCAATTCATTCGTAGATACATACAAGAAAATAAGGATTCTTTAGGCTTGTGAAGGTGCTGGGGGTGCAATAATGTAAGCCCTAGTTTCTCTTCTTGTTTTCTTTTAGTAATCAATTTCCCAATTATGCTTTGATTGTTTGAGTAGTTATTCATAGCTAGATGATGTAGATCTAGGCTGTGACGTTAGGGAGGTGGTGATGCCTTGTCTATAAGGATCTCATACCCTACATCCTCTTCCTAAGATTTATGGATGAATCTACGTGTTTAATTTATGTGTATTTAGGTTAATTTATATAATGTCCTGATGATTCACTATATAATCCGATTCGTATGAGAAATGCTGAGAAATATATTCAGGGGTGTAATCTGGGGAGTGAAGCACTCGGGTGACCGAGGGGTGTCACTCGGTCGACCGGGACCATCTATTCGGTCGACCGAGAGCCTCTAACCCTGTTTCATCCGTTAATCAGTCACGTCTTTATGATTAGGTTAGCTTAATTGAATCTGTTATCTCAGTAGGTATGGCTATGGCTACGTTACTCGCTTAATTTAATTAAAACGTGTAAAAAGGAAATACTGGTATAAAACTCTTAGGTAGGCTTATGAATTGATCTTCACGGACGTTCATCGTTATCTAGGTAGGTTTATATTAGGGAATTGCGCGCACCTTGTTTATACGTAGATCGTAAACTAGCATGAGATTATAACTTGGTAATTGTTAGTTGGACGAGAGTTTGAGTGATCGTTTAGGAAGTACGCCTAACCATAGGAATGTTGCCTAGACGAGGTGTACGGTTAATATCGGCATCCTTGGAGTCGTAAGCATGTGAGTTATATGAGATGAAGGCACTTAAAAGGCGAAGTCACGTAACAATATCACAGTGATCTAGTGACCTACCGGTGCTACGTCAAGTTTTAGAGGATGACTCCCGTAGCCAATATAAATAGATATGAATGGATTAATAGTTGATAAGTCTTGTTGTTATATAAATTGTCTAGATCCAAATGATTACGGTTATAATTGGGCAGTTGATTACGTTATTTGTTTACATGTTATTTGTTTATACGTTTAAGTATGTCTTTCTTTTCTCGTATCCTATGTTGGTCATAGACCGTCTTTGTCAAACGAAATAAGTAGGTTGACTGTTTAAGTTAGGATCCACAAATTGATTCTCTGTGGGATCGACCTCGACTCTATCTAGCTATACTGCGATTAAACCTAGTTCACTTGCTAGTGGTTATTTAGGCATCGAGTTAATAATGTAACTTGACCTCAATCATCAATTGAACAAAACTATGCCTAATAAAAATCAGCAGAGCACTTTTGTCAGCAGGCTGCTGAGCCAAAAGAAGATCAGAAGATCAATTTCAAAGTAACCCTGCTGATGTTCAACTCTACTGAAGACCAAGTCTGCCAAACTATACGTTATAAAGACAGTCAAACTTTAATGAAAGTCAATAGTGAAATAAACGGATATTATTCTTATCCATTATAACTGCGGTTACAATATCCAACGTTACAACACTTAATGGGACATGTTAGTGGGACACGTGGCAGCATTTCATTTATTCCTAGATTAATCATGGTTAAATGTTACAGTACGTGCACAGTACTTGCCTGACAGTTATCAACCACTATCTTTCCTTATATATATAGAAGATACATACAGAGCTCAGATTGATTTCTCTGATTATACACAAGTGTGAACACAGATTTATAGAGTTTTCTTCTTTATCTTTCTCAAATTTTTACAACAACGGACAAAGATATTCATCTTGGTAGAAGCCAAAGTGTTAGAGGTTTTGTTGTTGATGCTAACAAGACTGATTTAGCAATCAATATTGGAAGAAGAATCAGACGGTATGAAGGATTGGAAACCATCCTAAATCTCAGATTGGAAAGTATCTCATACACCAACGTTATCAACTTTTGGAGAAATATGGTAATGAAAGATGACAGAGTGGCATTTATTACCACTGTAAATAGCCAAGAGATTGAAATCTCCTCAGACCTGCTGAGAAAAGTCTTTGGATTTGGACCGGGAAATGGAGCTCCTACAAATCCAGAGTTGATGGAGCTGCTAAGGTTGGAGTTTGTTGAATCAATATAGATAGACAAGTCCATAGCAGCAGCCTTGAATATTAATGTGAAGAATATTGGCTTGGAATATAACCTGCTGAGCAAACTTATTGCCAAGAATATTCTGGGATTCAGTGGAAGCCTTGATACACTTTTTGGATCAAAGATAGATCTGCTGATAATCTTTTGCAGAAGCAAGAAATTTGATTGGGCTGGATACTTTGTCCAATACATGAAAAATGTTGTGTCAGATGAAAGAGATGGCACAAGGAAATCAAAGACAAAGCCTCAAGGTGATTCAGATCCTGCTGAATCATCTGAAGATACATGATGTTGCACCTAGCGAAATCAATAAGTCAAGATACAAACCAGAAATCAGTTATTCTATCCCTGGTTTGGATGATGAGGAAGAAGATGAAAGGACAGAAAGTGATGATAATGATGATGATAACAATGATGGTGAGCAGGAACAGAGGACCAAGGCTAAAAATGATGTGCAACCTGTTGCACCAAAGTAGCCTGTGGAGAAAAGAAAGGCTGGTGAAACAAGAAAGATTACTGAGATGTTGAAGCCTAAAAGGACAAAGCATCAATCAGTAGACACTGCTGAGTCTACTGAGGCTCAAGTTGATATTGAGGCTACTGAGCGTACTGGAGTTGCAAAGGCGACTGCTGTTGAGATCTTAAAAGAACAAATCAAAGATGACTCAAGAAAGAGGAAAGCTGCTAGCAAAGAGCAGTTAGAAAAGGAACTTTTCAAAGCTGAGCAACAACCTGCAAAAAGAAAGAAACAGGTTGTGAAAAAGAACGGCCATGGAAAAGGCAAGGAATTTTGGGTTTTAGAGGCCCAAAAGGAAGCAGAAAAAGAAGAAGATGTTGCTGAAACAACACAAGGTGTTGAGCCTACTGAGGCTGCTGAGGTTGTTATTGGACAACAAGACCCTACTGAAATTGAAATAACTCAGGGGGAAGAATAGACTGGCACAAACCCTACTGATGAGCATGTGAGTCAGGGGGAAGGAAGTGTTGAGCAAATGGAGGTAGTAGGTACAAATTTGCAACCTGAAGAACCTACTGACCTATATGTATCTGCTGAAGATACATTGAGCCATCTTGTTGAAACTTTTTGAGGTCAACAAGTTGAACAACCTGCTCCCAGTAATCCTACTATGCCATATGAAAGAAGGGAGAAAATGTTGAAATGTGTCTTAAACCCAATCGGGTTGGACCGGTTCCGACCGGGTCGGATCATTCTACTAATTCTTTGTGTTTATACATATATGAAATGGCTTCTCTATTGTCATATATATGTTGTTTTAAAGAACCAATTATGAATTTTTATATGATAACGTCCATTAAACTGTGGTAGCTAGAGAAACCATGATAGGCGATTATGGTTGATGAGATCTCTAATCAGTTTAATAAGTTTGATACTTAAATGTCTCTTGGCTGAAGTACTATTAAATTGGGCATTGATAGTATAAATAGGCTAGTACGTATTAGATGTCTTCTGTCTTTAAGGGCAGGGATAGATCTCGTCTATCGAAGTATAGAGACACTTGGACTGTACGTGGACATGTATTAGAGAATGTGTATGTTAGACTGACCCACTTACATTAAGTGATTGGGTTTGATACTGAAGCATGCAGAGTATACATGTTAGTTCATCCGGGAATCGCGTATCTTATGATTGGGATTGAATATCCGAAATGGCCTTCTTATAAGGAATGTCTAGCACTCGTGAATCTTTGCAAAGTGTGAGTAAATGTGTTATTTTGAGAGAGCATGCTATCCAGATTATAAGATACGGTCGTTGATGTTTGACACTCGACAAACGACCATATGGATATTATTACATCGATAGGATTGTAAGTTACACGGTAACTGTTTCACATGAAATGTAGGAGTCATTGCATTTGACTCCTCCGATGATTGGGGATCTCGGTGTGTTGCTAGACACTATCCCGTGATCGTTAGGTATGAAGGGCATTTTCGTAATTTGCACTTTGTGCCTACGACCAACATATTCGGAAGCCTATCGGGTCACACACATATGAACATCCAGCCGGATTAAAATGTGGTTATAGTTGATAACCAAATAAGGAAGGAATTTATCTCACGACTATAAATGTTATAGTGGTAAATTAATATGGTGGTATTTATTTATTATGAATAAATAAGATACAAGATATTAATTATGTTGATTAATTAAATATACACATAATGTATGTGTATGTTGAAATTATCATGTGTATATGACACAGATGTATTTTGCAAATTAATTAATCATAGTATTATATTAATTGATTAAACGTATATACATTTGGATATATGTATGTGGCGCCACTTTCTAAGTACATAAGATGTATTTGAATTGTGCACATTGATTAATGAAATAAATAGTATTATTATGTATTAATATTGGATATTAATGACTATAGATTTACATACATGTGTAAATTGATTTATGATAATAAGATAAATATAGTCAATATAAGATATTGACAATATATTGGAAATATTTAATATGAGAAATTGAATATTAATGAGATAAATCAATCAAATATATTTTCCTTATTTTACTAGTAAAAGGTTTCTTCCTCTCTACTCTACTAGGGGGCACCCCATCCACTATAAATAAGAGGTAGGTGTCATGCTCTTTTATCATCACAACTCCAAGAGCTAATAGTTCTTGTGAAAATAGAGAGCTTCTTAGAGAGAGTTTTGAGAGAGAGAAAATGCCGGTCGAGCAACTGAGTTTTTCTAGTAGTAATCCAATGATGGATTCCGGTGGGTTGTTCGTGTGGACTAGCGGTAGAGGCCGAACGCTTGGGCGGCTCCTTGCACCACTACTCTCCTTAGATGGTCAAAGCGTCGATATTTTAGATCAACCAAGGTAACTACCGTCTACTAGCTTTATATGTTTGTTACTTAAACGAAGTCGATCCTGGTCAAAGGAAATAAATTATTGAATTCCGCTGCGTTCCCATGTAGATTTCCTATCAGTGGTATCAGAGCGAGCTTCGAGCGTAAGCAATAAGCATGTTAATTTGCGTAGTTAATTTTATCGTTTAAATCACGTAATTAAAAGATGAAAGTTTTTTGATTCGAAAACAATACACGAAAAGAGAATAAAAATGAGATCTGTTGGTGCTCGGCCGACTGGCGGCGGCACCACCACCGGCAGCGGCGAAGCGACTTTGCCGGCGTCGATGGCCGTCAATCTTGACGGATCTCCAAATTTTTGTTCTGTGTATTTTGTGATTCAATATGTTTCATAGTTGTGATTGATAATATCTAATTTGTTTAGTTATGCCATGTGGCTAACTGATGGCTCAAATAGTTTGGGCCATTGGGATGCCACATGGCATTAAAATAATAATGGTATTTCCTTGTTTGGAATAGGCATAGGTCCTTTCCTATTATTTGATTTGGGAAAAGGCCTAGGCCTAGACCACTTTCAAAATTTTGATTTTGGAAAGTGGCCAGGCATATCAACCAAAATATTGGCTTTTCCAAATTTTGTTTGGAATAGGCCTAGGCCATTTTCAAAATATTTGATTTTGGAAAAGGCCTGGGCTCTTTTCAAAATTTTGATTTTAGAAAGGGCCAATGGAGATGCCTTTTGGTTTAGGAAACCAAATATATCCCTTTTGATTAGGAATCAAAAGGAAAGAAACAAAAGAGACCTAATTTTAAGTTTGATTTATTTTGAATAGTTCTAATTAAATAAATTAAAATTGAAACCGTTTAAAAGTAATCGTTAATTTTATTTCGATTAAAATCATTAAATGTTAATTAGTTAATTGATTGGGTAAAATTATTTAATTGATTAAATGTTAATCGATTAATAAAGACGCAAGTAGTTAAATTTTAATTTTATCTTTTTCATAAGATATTATTGTATGGATTAGATATAGTAGATATAATATGATTATATGGACCCCGATTGATCATGGACTCGACCAATAGGATAGATGTGAATGATTTTATTTTTTGTTGGTTTAAAAATTGTCCTAGGCCATTATGAAGCACACGACCTAGTTTATTTTCTGCATTTATCCCATTCCCGTTGACTCCCCCGTGTGCGGCTGGTGTTATTTTATTAGATAGAATTATATGTAACAAGAATGGAGCAGAAGATAGAGACCAAAGAAAGAAGAATAAAGATCCCATTAAAGATGACGCATAAAAGATCCTATTGGCGGTTGCAGCTACCTTTAGGTTGTGGCCCACGGTTTCGTCAGTTTGTATTCAAAACTGCACCTAGGAAAAGTTCATGATCATACCGGTTACTTTACTCATTTATTTATTTTGTGCTTGTATTTATTTTATATAATACGATAGATGCATGACTAGGAACGATCTAGATAAATGTGTAGGATATATATCTAAGGAGATAGATATATTTGATGAGACCATGATTAAAATTAATTAACTGAATTAATTTACATAAATACTTCCACAACAAAAATTAAGTCGAAATATTGTCTCCCAATATTATAACGACGGTGAAGAGCCCTTGTTCGGATCCAACTGATCGACCACCACTTGGAGTTGACCTACCTCGGGTATATCGTTGTTATTGCGATATGATCGTATGAGATCTCGTGAATATTGGGTTATATCTTGACTAGAGTCTTTCGGTGATTGGTCACGTACCGTCATGGCTGTCTGATATTAGACACAAGGGGTTGACTAACGCATAGTGATGTGTATAGCCAAAGAGTTGACTAGTCAACCACTGAGAATTACATAGTGATGTGAGTGGTAAGTGTTACCTACCTTTCGAAAATATCTTGATTGATCGACCACCGCCGGGAATCAAGTAACTAGATTGGATCTTAGCCACTAAAGAATTTTTGAAAATTCTTGAAAGTCAATTGTGAATAGTTGACTAGTGGGAGCAAAATCATAAACCAAAAGACCATTTTGATTTTGCGTGTATAAACAAGAACACTCTTTTAATTTCATTTTAGGTTGTAGTTTTAGCAAATTTTTATATATATGTTTTATTCTCGATTAGTAAAACCAAATTATGACTGCTTCCTTTTGAGAAACGTTCTCAAATATGGTTGAGTAATTTTGATCCCTTTAAATAAGCAATGACACGAGCAACCCCGTTATAGTAGTTAGAGACAATGAGACTACAAGCTTTATGTAGTGCTCCAAGACTTTAATGAAAAGCGGAAGCCCATAATATTGGATACAATCCAATATGATCATTCAGTCATACAATGACAATTAATTCAAACATTGGATAAGAATGACCACACCGAATTTTGGAAAGGTTGTTTTCAAAATTGTAAGATTTAAGTACTAACTTAATTCTTTAATCATTGCTTGAAAGTAAATTAAATAGTTCATGTTTTGAATATGATTTAAAAGGCTAAATAAACTGTTTAATAAACTTTAGATTTTGTTTATGAAAGGAAATCAAAGACAAAGCTTTTGTGATTTTTCTTATGAAGACTGAAGTAAGAAATATTTACAAATGCTTAAGGGATTAAAAGGGAAAGTTAGGGCAAGTGCTTAAATAGAGAACTTATTGAAGTTTCTATTCTAGGCAAGTGTGTTGAGATGAATCCATCTAAGTTCAAGTCAACTCTTATATATATGATATCTTACGAGTATGATTAAATTAGAAGGATTAAAACGGAATACACAAAGATACGAGAGAGTGAAGCAAACGTTGCGACATTTTCGGTTTTGTGTTCTGAATGTAGTATACTTATAAGGGAACTAAATAAATGTTATTATGTTCCGGTTCTTATGAAGAACATATTCTCAGCGGTACATTATGATTTAATGGACAAATTCAATTGTAAGGAATAAATGTTATTCCGATAAGGTTGAACAGTCACTGAATCTAACATGCTAGATTATTGTCACCATATAGTTGATATGAGTGATGAGATCTCAACAAAATAATTGTATGGTTGTTATCCTTGATCTTTATGGTTATTCTAGATGTTGACTCTCTGGAAGAGAAACGTGTAATCAAATCTCATTCAGATGATGTCTGAACCATGTGATTATGAATCATGTGGGTAATACGTATCTTATCTAAAGATGACTAAAATACCCTTTTATGAAAAGGTTATGAAATCTAGAAAATTGACTAGAGCCTAAACATATTGATGTTTGTTGGCTCATGACAATTTATACCATAATTAATTGTTTATCTCTCTCTTGGACTATTTTTAGAAATAGTTGAATGTACTTATTGAAGTAAAACAATTCGGAAAGCCTGAAAATTCGAGCTAGTACGAATATGAGATTGATGAACTACTTAAGAATTAATCTTCAATTGGATTGAAGTAATTAATATTTGAAGGGTGTTTTAGACGTCGTCGGAAAAGGAATAAGATTCTCCCTTGAAGGATACCATTTTTGGGATACACAATTAGATTGTGTTCCTAAAATGGAAACAACACTTTATATGATAAAGGTGCGACGCAAGCCATGCGAAGTATCCCTTACCTGTTTCGGGATAGTTCCCTTATACTTAACCAAGTTGCAAAGAATAAAGGTTGAATAAAATCTATATTAGATATGGAAAGGGATAATGTCTAATCTATCTTAACCGATGATTTGAAATTGTCACAAGCAAAGTTAGAAAGGCTTGGAGCCTAGTACGACATATGCAACTTTGTGGAATATCTTAGCAAGTATGCTAGATATTATTTACTTGTCCGCGGAGCAAAATGTGTTTGTCTCCAAACATGCTGTCTTCTAGAGGAAGTGTTTCTTCTAAAAGAAACAGTGTGAGTATATTAGATCTCAAAAGCAGTTTGAGAACCACAAGGAGATATTCAGCCATAGGAATGTGAGCAGACGCCACATAGTGATGACGTGTGGAACACTGCTCTGTGCACACAAAAGTTCTATAAGTCTGAGGATAACCTCAAGCCTGAGAAGGCTGATGATATGTTCGTATTGATGAATGAATATCTCATGACTTATGAAGGAATGTTTGGAAGGCAAGATTGAGAGATATGGCCAAGAGCCATAATATCTGAATTAGATTCCATCAGTGACAGCCAGGTTGTGAACCTAGTCTGTCTTACCTAGAAGGAATGTCCCTGAAAGGCTGACATGGATAGTAATATGATTACCATAAGGCTATAGCAAGGGCTGAAGGGTTTGGGGTGTAAACTATGTAATTATCTTTATGCTGCCAGCCGAGCCTAGTTCTATTTAGACTATGCTTGTTACAACTTCGTATCATGACTATATGATAGTGTTGAAGACATTGGGCACACATCCCGATGTTCATAGATGGTAACATGATATGTGAGCCCACAAGATCCATTTATGGACTCAAAAAAGTTTCTCTAGACAATTTCTTTGTTTTATAATCAAAGGAGTTTGATTTAGTCAAAAGAAGGGATATGCCCCATGTGCAATATGGATAGTGGGAGTGTGTTACGATTTTCGAGTAAGGTACTGGATATCTCTCTCGGTAATCATCACCCCATGTTACAGTCAATTAATGTTTGGTAGTTCAAGGTCTTTACAAAAGCACTTGGATTAGCAGTTCTTATTTTAGAAATAAGAATCTATTGTGATAGATTTAACTGCTGTTAGATTATAGTTTACCTGTATAGATGTGATGCTAAAATAGTTTAGCATAGATCGCGACAGGAGATACTGCTAGGCTGGGTTCTCAAGATCTATCTATGTTAGGACGTTATTCCTAAATATAAGGTGAAAGATGATGCTTATGGAAGGTTTCCTTTGCTGCTGTGATATGAACCATCATAAAACTAATTCCAGATGTTCATAGTCCATGAACTTATCATGAGCAAGTATGAAAGTAAATCTGGTGAATGTCGAGAATATCCTTAAACCAGTTAAGGATGGTTTCCGGGTTTATCGAAACTTTGAATCAGATAAATATAGTTATACAGACATATATCCTGAGTCTTATGAAGGCGAGTGAGAGCTACAGCCAGGGTTTGCAGTCACTTTGATTAGGTAATACAGTGAGCTGGAAATGTTCTTGGCTATGGTCACTGTAAGTTCTACAACTTAGCAAAAACACAGTAGTTCCTTGAAGGCGTGGCGGGAGCAATACATGGATCTAGGAGGTTCATTCCTGAACCTTATACGGTTCTTCCACCTTTTCTATATAGTTGATATTGTAAGTGGATTCATTGCTTGAAGCTAGGACCAAGGTCTCGTCAGAGATTCATGTGTGTGTTGAGGTGGTTCCTTTGACTTGATCATTTGTAGCATGATATGAAGAGAGTCTGAGTCCCCACGGATAGCGATCCATTCATGGCTAGGGTTGGTTGTGAGTATTGCATGAAATTATTGTGTTTCAACTTGGTCTTGTGTGTACGAGTGATTGGTTTTAGGCCAAGTGGGAGATTGTTGAAATAGTGTCCTAAACCCAATCGGGTTGGACCGGATCCGACTGGGTCGGATCATTTCTACTATTTCTTTGTGTTTATACATATATTAAATGGCTTTTCTGTTGTCATATATATGTTCTTTTAAAGAACCAATTATGAATTTTTATATGATAACGTCCTTAGTATTAAACTGTGGTAGAGAAACCATGATGGGTGATTATGGTTGATGAGATCTCTAATCACTTTAATAAGTTTGATACTTAAATGTCTCTAGGCTGAAGTACTATTAAATGGGGCATTGATAGTATAAATAGGCTAGCACGTATTAGATGTCTTCTATCTTTAAGGGCAGGGATATATCTCGTCTATCGAAATATAGAGACACTTGGACTGTACGTGGACGTGTATTAGAGAATGCGTATGTTAGACTGACCCACTTACATTAAGTGTCGCACTATGTGGCAGTTGTGTAATTATCCTAAGACCGGAGTCTTCATGGCATCACGGTGTGGATTGTCATGCTTTGACACTATTGAGATTTCCCTTATCCACGGGGTGATCATGCAGTAGTGATTGGGTGTGATACTGAAGCATGCGGAGTATACATGTTAGTTCGTCCGGGAATCGCTTATCCTATGATTGGGATTGAATATCCGAAATGGTCTTCTTATAAGGAATGTCTAGCTCTCGTGAATCTTTGCAAAGTTTGAGTAAATGTGTTATTTCGAGAGAGCATGATATCCAGTTTATAAGATACGGTCGTTGATGTTTGACACTCGACAAACGACCGTATGGATATTATTACATCGATAGGATTGTAAGTTACACGGTAACTGTTTCACATGAAATGTAGTAGTCATTGCATTTTACTCCTCCGATGACTGGGGGTCACGGTGTTTTGCTAGACGCAATCCTGTGATCGTTAGGTATGAAGGGGCATTTTCGTAATTTGCACTTTGTGCCTACGACCAACCTATTCGGAAGCCTATCGGGTCACTCACATATGAACATCTAGTTGGATTAAAATGTGGTTATAGTTGATAACCAAATAAGGAAGGAGTTTATCTCACGACTATAAAGGTTATAGTGGTAAATTAATATGGTGGTATTTATTTATTATGAATAAATAAGATACAAGATATTAATTATGTTCATTAATTAAATATACACATAATGTATGTGTATGTCGAAATTATCATGTGTATATGATACAGATGTATTTTGCAAATTAATTAATCATAGTATTATATTAATTGATTAAATATATATATATATATATTTGGATATATTTATGTGGCGCACTAAGTACATAAGATGTATTTGGAGTGTGCACATTGATTAATGAAATAAATATTATTATTATATATTAATATTGGATATTAATGACTATAGATTTACACACATGTGTAAATTGATTTATGATAATAAGATAAATATAGTGAATATAAGATATTGACAATATTTTGGAAAAAATTAATATGAGATATTGAATATTAATGAGATAAATCAATCAAATATATTTTCCTTATTTTACTAGTAAAATGTTTTCTTTCCCTCTACTCTACTAGGGGGCGCCCCATCCACTATAAATAGGAGGTGGGTGTCAAACTCTTTTATCATCACATCTCCAAGAGCTGATAGTTCTTGTGAAAATAGAGAGCTTCTTAGAGAGAGTTTTGAGAGAGAGAAAAGGCCGGTCGAGCAAACGGGTTTTTCTAGTAGCAATCCATTGGTGGATTCCGGTGGATTGTTCGTGTGGACTAGCGCTAGAGGCCGAACGCTTGGGCGGCTCCGTGCACCACTACTCTCCTTAGACGGTCAAAGCGTCAATCTTTTAGATCAAACAAGGTAACCAGTCTACTAGCTTTATATGTTTGTTACTTAAATGAAGTCGATCCTGGTCAAAGGAAATAAGTTATTGAATTCCCCTGCATTCCCGCGTAGATTTCCTAACAGAAAAAGTCTAAGAAAGAAAAAGTGGATCATAACTTCAGGAAGATTCAGAAATATTTTCAATGGAAGTTCGGATTTTACAAGAGACAGAAACCAGCAGCAGAGCCTATGTCTGGATTTGAAGAATGGGCCTTTGACAATCTAAGAGTGGAAAATCTATTGCGATTGATTGATACATCTGAGTTAGAGATGAGGCTGTTGGAATTAATTGAAGAAGGAAAGGAGAGTGGGAACATTATGTTTAGAGATCCCAAATTTACACCTGACAGTGATGAGTCATTATCCTCATCTGATTCAAATGATGATCATCCTCTGCATCCAGGGGAGTCCAGTGGAGTTGCTAAGGAAAGATCAATGGAAGAAACTAGACAGGGTTCTACTGAGAAATCAGCAGAACAGCCTGCTGATTGGGGCAAGTCTGCTGAGGGTCAGTAGACTGATAATTTGGATCAAGAACTGTTTGCTGCATTTACAGAAGATCTAGAAGAACAAATGGCTGCAGCAACACTTCTTGAAGATGCTATGCTGAAGGCCACCACTGATGCTTTGATGATTGACCTGTATGAAATTCTATCAGACGACATAGCTCAATATCAAGACAGTATTGATACTGATGAGGTTTAGCATAAGCCCCTGAAAGTCTTAAAGAAATAGCTACAGTACATGGTGTGTTAGAGGAAAATATGGCTGTATTTCCTCAAATCACAGTTAAAGGAGTGGAGGTTCAGTCTGTTGAGGAATAGACATCAACTGAACAAAGGTTGGAATAGGAGTTTCTAATCACTGAGGATCAAACAGTGTTGGGACAATGGTTGGAACCTTTGATAGGATTAGAGAAATCCCCTGTGCATTGTGTGGATGCTACTGAAGAAAGAGTTGCTGTTGGAAAAGATAGACAACAGGCTGCTGATGAATCTGATTTGGAACAACTTGTTGACTATGATTTCAGTGATGAGGAGTTTCAAATGCCTGAAGAAGAAAAAGAAGAGGTAGAGCCCCAACAAGCACATGTACCTATTTTTGAGGAGGTACCAGTTACGAATGTGGTTGAAGAAGGTCCTGAACATGCTGAATGGGACGGACAAGAGCCATTGTTGTCAGGATACCAAGGGCATATGATCATGTTGAAGAGGCTGCTGGTGATTTTGCTGGACAAATGGCTGGTGGTATGGCTGGTGCAGTACCAGCACATATTTTGGAGGAGTTAAGAGCTGTAAGAAATGATATTACACAGCTAAGAACTCAACTAACAAGGAGTGAACAAAGGTTTGAAGACTTGGTGAATCTGATTGAAAACAGAGGAAGAACCACTAAAACAATTGCTTCCAACATTACTTCTGCTCAATTTGCTATAAATGATCTACTCAACGATGTAAGAGGTATAAAGCAAATTTCTGCACACGGGGATAAGAATTTGCATGAGCAGATTGCCTCACTACACAAGAAGATTGACAAGATTGCTGAGGCACCTAAGCCTATTGTGGCACCTCACCCTGCTGAGGCACCTCAACTTGCTCTACTTGATCCTAAATTAACTGAAAGGATAAATATGTTTGAACAAACTATGGAAGGCAGAATTACTGCAGTTGACACAAGGACTGAAATTATGGAAGGATAACTAGCAAATTTGATGATCACACATGAAAGTGTTCATGGCCTACTGAACCGGTTTATTGATGATGTCAATAAGGGGGAAGAAGGTCTTACAGCAGAAGCAAATGAGGCAGCAAGATTTTTAGCAAAAAGAGATGGGAGGCTGGCATCAATGAATTTAGAAAGCCTACACCTGGCAGGATACAGTTGACTGATGACCTTCTGAAAGAGTACAAGAAGCTGTACTATTCAAAAAAAAGACCTTACCATGACATGGATTTTCAGGAAGGACTGAATTCCTTTCTAGGACCTAAATTTTGGGAAGTTAGGGTCAAATCCATGAGAGCTTATAACAGAGGTGGAAGAGGTGACAGAGGTGGAAGAGGTCAAAGAATGGGTAATTGGACAGCATGGGATTCACTGGAAGAATTCAAACATTTTTACATGGGACAAGGCTTCAATGTTCATACCGTAAGGTTGACTCTACCAGAAGCCTGGAAATGGTGGAAACAAATACGTACTTGGATTGATTTCTATACACTGGAAAATCAATGGATGCTAGACATAGTCAGAGAAATCAGGGAATACCAAGAGAAGCAAGAACAAGACAGAACATAAACTAGATCAGCACATTTACTTGCGCATTTATCATTTTCTGATCCTAGTTTGTAATACCTTTGAACAAATATGATTTTAATGAGATATAACTGAATTTTGTTCTGTCTTTGTATATTTTTACTTTGCTGTAAGGAGGGTATTGGCATCATCACTAAAAAGCGGGAAATTGTTGGACATACTTTAAGTTTTAATGATGAGTGCCAGCCTAGCTGTTATAAAGCAAAGGAAAAAATATGTCTAGATTAAATGTATAGGTTTACAAGAGTTTGATATTTGTATAGGCTTGATCAAACAAGCACTGTAAAGTGGTCAGCTAACTTTATCAGCAGACCTGTCTAAATCAGTAGGGTGTCTAGGTCAGTAGAGTGTCTAGGAACCTGATGATGGTTGAAGGCTGATGGCTCAAACTCAGTTATTGAAGGCTAAGGGATCAAACATAGTATTTAAAGTCAAGGATATGGAATCATAATTTAGGGAAGTTTGTGATGACCTAAATTGATTATACCTTGTGTACCAGGTCTAAGTTCCATATGTTAAGTGGTGATTGGAACTTAGTTATAAACAAAATGGTGTACTCTAACTTAACAATAAAGGGTTATATGAGAAGCAGTTGGCTGAAGAGTTATTAAAACACAGTAGACTAAAATCAGTTGACAGATATGTACATCAGCAGACTGATATAATCCAGATGTCTGCTGAATGGAAATCTCGATT
The DNA here is from genome assembly GCA_024500145.1 of Gentiana dahurica var. dahurica. Taxonomy (NCBI): domain Eukaryota; kingdom Viridiplantae; phylum Streptophyta; class Magnoliopsida; order Gentianales; family Gentianaceae; genus Gentiana; species Gentiana dahurica. The sequence continues at coordinate 40,347,002 of CM044908.1, forward strand.
TAATCAAAGTTTACCTTGAAAGATTAAATGGATAAGGATGGATTACAAGCCTTGATTTAATCAACAAATCAATGGTCAAGATAAGAACGTTGGAAAGATTTAGAGGATTATCCAATGGTTATAAGTCAATGGGGGACAGTCTGAAAACTGAAAAAAAAGCTGACTAACAATGTTAGTACTATGAACAGTGATAAAAAGCAAGTCAAGATGGAGACAAGTCTGAAATGGCTATATTTGAATTTCAAAACACAAGTCACAAGTTTCACACCTATAAATAGGGGACTCCTGACTCAGTTTCAAAATGATGAACAACATTATAATCCATACGAGGCTGTCAAGTTTTTAATCAAGAAAAATACGTTGCTGACATATACTGAGTTAAAATTTGCTGATCAAGATTTATCTTCAAGTGTAACCTGCAATCAAGTTACATCAAGTATACACACTTGAAGACCTCAAGCTGCTGATCATTTCATCCTGATCAAAAGCTACTGCAAGCTGAATCACTTAATTGATTCAACCCTTCTTTTACAAGAAGTTTGCTGAAGACAAAGAAGCATCTTTTGGGTGTCAAGAACTGTTGTTTGTGGTGGAGCTGGTGAAGAGGCAATCCTACCCTTCAAGGACCAGTGGAATACTTTGGAGCAGCAATCCTACCTGTTTCAAGTGTTCAGTTTTTGAAGCCATAGTCATTGGTGAAGGACAAACAGTTTAGGGATTTTTGTAACAGAAACCTCAACAATCTCTAGTGAATTACCTCCAACATCACAGGAGAAGAGTGGACTGACAGGATTACACCACCTGGAACCACTATAAATCTTGCCTACTTTACTTTACTGTATTTACTTTCTACATATTATTTTATCAGCATACTGATCACATCAACCTACTGAAACTAGCAACTGAATCACACACATACACTAATGAGTACTCAATACTTGGTATCATCATTTTATCAACAAGTAATAAGGCTTAATTTAAATATAATACGCTGCAACAAATTCAGTAACCTTAATAGTCAGTAGACTACTGACTTTGCTGAGTTTGCAAAACTCTGAAAAGTTTTTAAGGGTCATGTTTATTCACCTCCCCTCTAAACTTAACCAAAGCCTTTTCAAGGGACCAACATTTGTTGTAACCATTTGTAACTTTCTTATCACTGATTCATGAGGTGTATGAAGCTATCAATACCCCATTATCAGCAGCATTGTAACTTAAGTTGTTGATTTTACTTCAATAATCATTCTTCTGCATTTTATTTACTTTCCATTTGTAATTCTACAAACTTCAACATGGTACAAAGCAGAAATTTGAGAATTTCTGAATGCTTTCCTGTATTTTCTTTGGTTATTGAAGAATCTTGAGAGAATTCTTCATTCTTTCTTTGTTTTCCAGTTTTTTGAGAGTAAATTGTGATCAATTTCTGAGTATTTTGATCATTTCTCAATCATTTTTTCCTCTGTAAATTGATGTTTGATAAATTTTTGAGTTGTTGATAGCCATGGCAGCTAAGAAACAATAATTAAGCCCCTCTAGTCCATTCTATGTACATCCCAATAAGAATCCATCTTTGGTAATTGTTTAGCCATTACTGAATGTCAACAATTATAACCCATGGAAGATGTCCATAGAGATGGCGTTAATCACCAAGAAAATTGGCTTCGTAGACGTCACAATCAAAAAGCGAGAAGCAGATTCAGCAGGTTCCATTCATGGAGACTTTGTGATACGATGGTGAGATCTTGGATCTTGAATTCTGTTGAGAACACCATTGCCTAGAGTCTGATTTATTTCAAGAGTGCACATGAAGTTTGGAAAAATCTTCCTGCTAGATTTTCTAATATTGATGCATTGAGGCTTTCAGATCTTCTTGAAGAGATGCATCTGTTGAAGCAGAGCACAAATTCTGTCAATCTATATTTTACAAAGTTAATGGTTCTGTGGGAATAGACCAAGACCATCAAACCCATTCCAGTTTATTCCTATGATCCTCAATGCCACTGATGGATCATATGAAGGCTAAACATGTCATGAAATTCCCTAAAGTTTTAAGGGATGCGTTTGAGCCAATGGTTTCACAGAGAATGCTAAAGGTACCTTTTCCAGAAATCCATAATGCCTTTTCAATGGGCATTAAGTTAGAAAGATAGAAATTACATGTGGAAAATAAGGCCAAGAATCATGATCTTTGTTATGTATGCCCTATGGAAAAATTAAAAGAAAAATCCATTTTCATTAAGTACTACTAATGTGAATGCTTTTTTTGATCTTGTTCATATTGATATTTTGGGTCCTTTGAAACAACATACTGTGAATGGACATCAATATTTTCTTACTGTTGTAGATGAGTTTTCTATATTTGCTTGGGTTTTTCTTATTTGGGACGAGTCTGAAGCTTCTAATATTGTTAAATCCTTTGTTAAATTTGTCTCTACTCAATTTCATAAAATTATTAAAGTAATTAGATATGCCAATGGAGCTGAGTTTTAGCTTATAGATTTTTATGCTCAACATGGCATCATACATTAGACATCCTGTGTCAGCACACCTGAGTAGAATGATATTGTTGAAAAGAAACATCAACATCTGCTGAATGTTTCTAGGAGTTTGAGATTCCAGAGTAATTTACCCATTGAGTATTACGGTTTTTGTCTTTTACATGCTATAAAATTGATTAATGCCACACATACACCACTGCTGAAGGAAAGCACTCCACATGAGGTGCTTTATGGCACTAAACCAGATTATTCTGTGTTTAAAATTTTTGGTTGTTTGATTTTTTCTTGCACACTTCATCAGTATAGGACAAAACCTGTTTCCAGGTGTAGGACGTTGTGTCCATCTTGGAAACTCAAACGCCTCCAAGGGTGCTATTCTTTTGGACATCAACAACAAAGATATCTTTGTTCCTGGAAATTCTCAATTCCATGAGACTTGATTTCCTTTTTTTCAACACTTTCTAGGTAAGGCTAGATATCTTACTGTTATGTCAGTACCATTACCAGTCATGGACAACTTTGATGATCTGCTAAATGAGTCAGCAGACCAACCAGACACAGGCTTCCAATGAAGGACCTGCATCTGCACTTGCACCTGCCCAATTGAGAGGATCAACAAGGACAAGAAAATCACCAACCTTTTATCAAGGTGGTTATTGTTGAAATAGTGTCCTAAACCCAATCGGGTTGGACCGGATCCGACCGGGTCAGATCACTTCTACTATTTCTTTATGTTTATACATATGATATATGGCTTTTTGTTATTATATATTTTGTTTGTATAACGAACCAATTATGATATTGTATGTATGATAACGTCCCTAGTTTCAAACTAAGAAAGAGAAATAATAATACTGATTATGGTTGATGAGATCTCGACTCACTTTAATAAGTTTGATAATTAAATGTCTCTAGTCGTTTTCAAAAAAAAAAGTCTCTAGCGCATTTGCTATTAAATGGGACATTAATAGCATAGTTAGACTAGTACGTATTGGATGTATTCTATATTTTGAAGATATGGATAGATCTCGTCTTTCGAAGTGTATGGACACTTGGACTGTGCGTGGACGTGTATTAGAGAATGCGTATGTTAGTCTGACCCACTTACTCTATTAAGTGTTGCACTATGCGGCGGTTGTGTAATTATCCTAATCTGAAGCATTCATGTCATCACAGTGTGGATTGTCATACTTTGACTCTATTGAGGTTTCCCCTATCCATGGGGCGATCATGAGGCAGTGATTGGGTGGGATACTGAAGCATGCGTAGGATTCATGTTGTTCGTCCAGAAATCGTGTATCCTATGAATATTAGTAAATATCCGAAATGGCTTTCTTAGAAGGATTATCTTATCGTCGTGAATCTTTGAAAAGTGGGAGTAAATGAGTTACTTCGAGAGAGCATGATATCCAGATTATTAGATACGGTCGTTAATGTATTGACACTCGAGATACGACCGTATGGATGTTATTACAGCAATAGGATTCCATTTACACGGTAACCTTTTCAGATGAAAGGTAGTAGTCATTGCATTTGACTCTTACAATGATTGAGGGTCATGGCGTGTTGCTAGACGCTATCAATGATCATTAGGTATGAAAGACATTATAGTAAATGCATTTTGTGCCTACGGCCAATATATTCGGAAGCCTATCGGGTCGCACACATAAGAACATCTAGCCGGATTAAAATGCAGTTATAGTGATAACCAAATAAGGAAACTTTTTATCTCAACTATAAAGTGTTATATTGTTAAATTAATATAGTAGTATTTATTTATGATGAATAAGTATAATACATGATATTAATTATGTTGGTTAATTAAATGTACGTATAATACATATGTATATGGCGCATTTGTGTGTGTATGATACACATGGATTTGCAAATTAATTAACCATACTATTATATTATTATGTATTAATATTGGATATTAATATAGATATATGTGTAGTATATATATGTGATATATACACATGTATAATTGATATATATATATATATATATATATATATTTATGGTAATATAATAAAGATATATTCAATATTAGATATTGAAAATATATGTCTTGGAAATATTTAATATAAGATTTTGAATATTAATGAGATAAATAAATCAAATATATTTTCCTTATTTTCCTAGTAAAAGGTTTTCTATCTACCTAATCCATTAGCAAGCTTCTCCCAATCGGATCGAGACTATTAGGGGGCGCATATCACACAATTTATGTGTTGTATGTGCAGTGATATTTTGTATCATCACAATTAGAAGAGTTCTAATTTACTAGAAAAATTGAGAGCTTCCTAGAGAGAGTTTTGAGAGATAGAAAAGGTCGGTCTAGCAACAGAGTTTTTTAGTAGTAATCCAAGACGGGAATCCGGCGGGTTGTTCGTGTAGACTAGCGGTGGAGGCCGAACGCTTGGGCGGCTCCGTGCACCACTAATCCTTCGTAGACGATAAAACTTCAATCTTTTAGATCATCCAAGGTAACTTTCTCGTTTACTACTTTTATATTTGTTGCCTAAACGAAGTCGATCTTGGTAAAAGGAAATCAAAAATTTAAGGTCCGTTGTGTTCCCGTGTTGATTTCCTAACAATTGTATCGGAGCGAGGTTTGATCTTAAGCAATAAGCATTTGTTAATTTGTGTAGTAATTATTTTAGATGCATTCGGTGGCTTTCGGCGTCGGCTGGTGGTTTTTCGGTGGATTTCAGAAGTTTGTTTTTTGCTTTTGTGATTCTTTATGGTACATTGAAATATCTTGTTGTTTAATTGATATCGTGTGGCTAACTAATGGTTCAAATAGTTTGTATAATTAGGATGCCACATGACATGAAAAGTACCGTTACTCAACTTGTTGGAGTAAAAGAGTTAGGCCTATGGTCCTTTTTATGGATCTAAGGTTAACCTAGGACTTCACCAAATATTTGTTAATTGCCTAGGTCGATGCCTTTTGGTTTAGGAAACCGAAGGCATCCCTTTAAGGTTAACCTAGGCCTTTACCAAATATTTGGTAATGACGGCATCCTTTTTGGTTAGGAATCAAAAGGAAACGAAACAAAATAGACCTATTTTATTTTTTGATTTTATTTAATAGTTCTAATTAATAAAATTAAAATTGAAATCGTTTTGAGATTAATCATTAATTTTATTTCGATTAAAATCATTTAATTGATTAAATGTTAATTAGTTAATTGATTTGATAAAATAAGACACAAGTTGGTAATTTTAGAGTTTATTTTTTTTCATAAGATTTCATTGTACGAATTAGATGTTGTAGATATAATATGATTATATGGACCCGATTGTTAATGGACTCGACCAATAGGATAGATGGGAATGATTTATTTTTCTGTTGGTGTAAATTTGTCCTAGGCCATTATTGATATGCCAAACCCGAATACAATCCGGCGCACCCACGAGCTGACCTGATCCAGCGGTCACATCTCAGCTCGCGGCCCTCATGGCTGTCCGGTTACCTAGTGACCAACCCAACAGGTCATTCAGCTATCACACTCAACATGTAACAAAGGTTGGGAGCGAGCCCGCCTCTAATCAATTGCTGTCCGATTGGCCGGACTGTGCCTGCAACATAGACGGACATGATCCATGCATGGAATATAATAAGGACAAACACACCACGCGATCAGGAGAGTAGCACTGCGATCAGCGGAATTGTCCATCAGACTCCTAATTACTTATTCGTCTGATTGTGCTTAATCATGTCAAATTGTAGTTAATTATGTCTTGTCGCAATTAACATAATCGCCATTAGTGATCCGCCTATAAATAGGGGCACCTTGTAAATCATTATTCATCTAAGAATTAAAACAAGCAGACCAAGCTCTGCCAATCTGTCGACTATTGTGCTCGCCGTCTTACTTGTTTTTTTCGCTGCCAGAATCTTCATACATTTCGTAATCACCAAAACTCCACACCGGAGGAATCACTCCAAATTAGCGTGATATCCACAAAAATACTTTGTTACCACGCCCGTGATATTTCTGACAATATCAGCTCTGAAGATTGAGCCTAGTTTATTTTCTGCATTTATCTCATTCCCGTTAGCTCCCCCCATGTGCAGCGGGTGTAATTTTTGTTATAATTTTTTTGTAACAAGAGTGGAGCGGAAGATGGAGGCCAAAAGAAAGAAGACAACATAGAGATCCATTGGTGGTTGCAGCTACCCTTAGTTTTTGACCCGCGGTTTCGTCAATTTGTATTCGAAACCGCAGTTAGGAAAAGTCCATGATCATACCGGTTACTCAACGCATTTATTTATTTTGTGCATGTATTTATTTTATATGATACGATAGATGCATGACTAGAAACGATTTAGATGAATTTTTAGGGTGTATGTCTATAGAGATAGATATGTTTGATGTGATCGTAATTAATTAAAATTAATTTAAAATACACCAACAACAAAAATTGAGTCGGAATTGTCACCCAAAATTATAATGACGGTGAAGAGCTCTTGTTCGGACCCAATCCATTAGCCACAGCTAGGGGTCGACTTACCTCAGGTATATCATTATTATTGAGATATGAACATATGAGATCTCACGAAATTGGGTTATGACTCAAATAAAAGTTATTCGGCCATCAGCCACAGTAGGGGTCGGGTAATTTTTGGAAACAAGGATTGGCCACCACATTATGATGTGTATTGTGAATGAGTTGACTGGTCAAAAACCAAGATTCACATATTGATGTGATTGGTGAGGTGTCACCTACTCATCGAATTATTTCGGTTCACCAGCCACAACACGGAATCGTCGCAACAAGGTGGGATCTTGGCCACTAATTTTTTTTTGGGAAATTTTTGAAAATCAATTGGGAGTAGTTGACTAGTGGGAGAAAAATCATAAACCAAAAGACCATTTTTGATTTTCCATGTACAAATAACAACACTCTTTTATCTTTTTTTTATGTTGTAGTTTTTAGCAAACTTTTATTTATGTTTTTATTCTCTATAGTTAAAACAAAATTAATGACTGATACCTTTTGAGAAACGTTCTCAAACAAGGTTAAGTAATTTTAATCCTTTTAAAATAAGCAATGACACAAGCAACCACATTATAGTAGTTAAAGACTGCATATTTGATGGAGTGATCAAAGACTTTAATTATTAGTCAAAACTTAGGCTCATGATATGATTAAATCACTTGAAATGAGTTTCAATGAATTAATCATATATTGGATACGACGATGTCCAATGGGTCATTCTGTCATGCGATGACATATTATTCTAACATTAGATGCGTTGAATGTGAGTGACCCCAACGAATTTTGGAAATGTTGTTTTCAGAATTGTAAGATTTTAGTATTGACTTAATTTTTAATCGTTTCTTAAAGGTTAATTAAATGGTTCATGTTTTGAATATGATTCAAAAGGATAATAAACAATTTGACAAACTTTAGATTTTCTTTATGAAGGATAATTCAAGATTTAGCTCTTGTGACTTTTCTTAAGTCTTATGAAGACTAAATTAAGAAATGTTTACAAGTGCTTAAAGGATTAAAAGGAAAGTTAGGACATGTGCTTGAATAGAGAACTTATTGAAGTCTCCATTCCAAGCACGTAAGTTGAGATAAATCTATCTAAGCTCAAATCAATGCTAAGATATATGATATCTTATGAGTATGATTGAATTAGAAAGATTGTATACAGAATATCCCAAAATATGCAAAGTGAAGCAAACGTTGCAACATTTGCTATATTGTATTCTGAAAATGGTAAACTGATTAAGGAACTAAATAAATGTTATTGTGTCCCGTTTCTTATGAAGAACATGATTTCGGTTATCTTTTAGGATTTTACAAACAATTCAATTGTAGGAAATAAATGTTATTCCGACAAAGTTGAATAGTAATCGAATCTAACATACTAGATTAGTGTCACTATATAGTCGATATAGATGATGAAATCTCAACTAAATATTTGTATGGCTGTTATCCTTGATATTTGGTTGCTATTCAAGACATAGTCTCTATTAGAGAGAAATGTGTAATCAATGTCATTCTGATGATGTCTGAACCATGTGATTATGTGGGTAATACGTGTCTTACCTAAAGATGACTAAAATACCATTTTATGAAATGGTTATAACTTCTAGAAAATTTCCTAAGCTTAGACATACTGATGTTTGTTGGCTTATGACAATTAATGCCACAAAAGATATTATTGTTTATTACACTCTTTGACTATTTTAGAAATAGTTGAAGTGAAGCACAAAATTTGGAAAGCACGAGACATTCGAGCTAGTACGGATATGATATTGATGAACTATTTAGGAGTTAATCTTCAATTGGATTGAAGTAATTAATACCGGAAGGGAGTTTCAGAAGTTGTCTGAAAAGGAATCAGATTCTCCCTTCAAGGATACCAATTTAGGATATTAAATTATATTGTGTTTCTAAAATTGAAATAGCACTTTATACGATAAAGATGCGATGGAAGCCATGCGAAGTATCCCTTACCTGTTTCGGGATAGTGTTCTTATTCGAAACATATACATAACCAAGTTCCAAAGAATAAGGTTGAATGATGATGATACGGGATTTCACCCCTCCACGTGGAACTATCTGATCGGTCCAGCTGGCGTTTTAGGGAATCCAACCTTTAGTAATCACCTCGGGTCGAACAAGGGATGCGTCAATGAAGACCACAACAGTCAGAAGGTTTTACAAGTGATCCACCTCGAATGTCCATGTCGGAGATATTCGAGCCGAGACCAGAAGTCCGGCCCAGCTTTACAAGCCCAATGTCCATGGGATTACTTGGGCAAGGGGTTAGGCCCAATAAGGGTTATTAATGTCAATAGACATCACCGCCTTATGATTTAGGGCTGAAGACGGATTTATGACTATAAATACACACCTCCAGGAACTACGTAAGGCTTGATTCCTAACGATTCACAGGATACGTAGGAAATCCATGATACATTCTTGGACTCAGCCACAAAACCCTAAAAAACCTATATTTAACATTATTAGAGCCATCCTTATTCTTCTTAACTCATCCTTAGATCATATTTGGCCCTGTTAAACTAGTGGTGCTTAATTTAGCTATTGGAGCTAGAAGGAGGGCCTTCTACCGGCGAGTTATTGAGGATATCGATGGCACCACCACCTAAGAGACAGAAGCCTATGGGCAGCAAGAATCTACCGACAGAAAAGCACACGGATTTATATCCAGCAGGGGTTCAAACCCAGGTTCCTGAAAGCGGCCTGTCAATCCCCACTGGATCTAGACCCGTAGCGGCACAACCGCCGAAGCCTCAGCTTCCCCCACAATTGCAAGACATGGCCGATCACCTGGCGTCTTTGGATGAAGACGCCCTGAAACGAGTGGTGGCGTCCGCATTCATAGATAAAGGGATCTATAACACCACTAATGAGCAGAACCCTTTAGACCCACAGGGTCGAAAGGAGTTGGAGAACTCCAAAAGAAAGAAACTTGTCGATCCTTGGGAAAAGTGTGAAGACGAAGCGGAAGTCAGCATCACCAACGCCAAGAAACATGCTGTGCAGGAAAAGAACCAAAGGCAAATCGAGGATAGTATTCGAAACGAGTTTAATCGCATCGTAGGTAAGGATCAGGTCACAGAGTGGCTCGAATCACCATTCAGCTCTGAGATAGAGGAATTCTCGTTACTCGAGTCATTTAAGCCGCCAAAAATGGAGCCCTATGGTGGTATTATGGACCCAGAGGATCACCTGTTTCGATACATATTGCTGATGAGATTAAGGAATGCTAACGATGCCATGAAGTGTCGTGCTTTCGATACCCTACTTACAGGACGAGCTCGGGAGTGGTTTCACAAGCTACGACCTGGGTCAATTTCTAGCTTTCTACAGTTGGGGCAGAAGTTTCGAGATGCTTTTATCGAAAATAAGAAGTTCCACCTCAGTGCCACTCACCTCATGAATATCAAGCAAGAAAAAGGAGAATCCACTATTGACTTCATGAGGCGCTTTAATCTCGAAGCTATGAAGGTGCATAATGCAAGTGACGCCCTTCAGGTCAATTCTTTCGTCGGAGGCTTACGTAACATGAAACTATACAACAAGCTTTGTAAGAAGATGCCCTAGGACATGGACGGATGTGTGAACATAGTCCACAAGTTTTTCCAAGGTGAAGAGGCAGTGGGCCTGCACACCATTTCACTTGGCCTCAACTTGAGAAATGACGCCCGAGGCCAGACCAAAGGTCAGCCTAAGGGACAGAGCGACGAAGGGAAGTCAAATGTATTCGATCGATTGACAGCTCCGATCACGGATCGCTTAGGAAAGAAGGGAATTTAAAAGACCGGGATTTCATCCCCCTCAACCGATCTCGAGGGGAGGTGCTGTCCATCATGATCAAGAAAAAAATTGCATGAACTCCTAAACTGATGTCTAAAGACCTAGAAAAGAGGAAGAATACCCACAAATACTGCGATATCACAAAGATGTGGGGCATGACATGGAAGAGTGTTTCGACCTCAAAAGAGATATCAATGCGTGCATTCAAGAAGGTCGGTTAGATGAGGTGGTCAACAGATCATAGAAGGATGAGCCAAAAGGGCGTCGGGAATATCAGAGGCGTCGAGACAGGTCGTCTGAGCTGACTCACAGAGATAACCGTAGGGACGATCGTGGGGAAGATCAAAATTGAGACCCCCATGGGGATAATCGCATCGGATATGGTGTCAACACAATTGTTGCTGAGCACGAGTCGGATCGTCCCCGATCCAGTCGACAGTCTACAGATAGATCGAGGGAAGCAAAAAAACTCAGGTTCACGACAGAAGTGGGGTATGGACCCAAGGATGATATTCCAAGCTCTCATGACCATAGTGAAGGATTGGTGATATAGGCAGTAATAAGAAGAGGCCTGATAAAAAGGGTCTGTGTCGATAGTGGAAGTGCAGTCAACATCCTCTACTACTCAGCCTTCAAAGCCATGAAGTTGAGAGATGAGGACGTTGTGCCGTTATCAACCCCTTTGTTCGGATTCACGGGATAGGCCGTCCATCATGTCGGGTCGATAAACTTACTGGCCACAGTAGGAGATGGAGAAAAGGGTAGAACGATGGAAATGACTTATGTCGTAGTTAAAGCCCCATCGGGTTACAACGCGATATTAGGTTGACCCACCTTATACGACCTGAGAGCCATTATTTCTACCTTCCATAATAGCATGAAGTTTCCCACCTGGTATGGCACCCATGAGGTAAAAGGAGATGTTGAAGTTGCAAGGAATTGTAGTTTGGTTATGATAAAAGGGAAAGGCGTCGGACAAGTGTTGGTCGAGGAGTTAATTCCGGAGGAAGAAGAAGATAAAAGCTGGGTCTCCGTCGATCCGACAGAGGAAGTCTGCGTTTGGAAAGAGGAAGAGGGCCAAGGAGTCCAGATCGGGAAGTGGATACCACACCCCGACATGCAAGCCTTGGTCGACCTCTTGGTCGAATACCGAGATGTGTTCACTTGGAAGGCCGACGATATGCCAGGTCTCTCGTCAGATATTGTAGTGCATCGACTCAATGTCGACCCGGAGAAGAAGACGATATGGCAGAAGAAGAGAAACTTCACCCTAGAGAGGAAAGAGGCGATAAAGAAGGAAGTGGAGAAGTTGCTAGTTGCCGGTATCGTAAAAGAGGTATTCTACCCGGAATGGTTATCCAATCCAGTCTTGGTAAAGAAGTCAGACGAGAGTTGGTGAATGTGTGTGGACTTCACGGATCTAAACAACGCATGTCCTAAAGATTCGTATCCACTTCCTAAGATTGATCAGCTGGTCGATTCGACTCTGGGTTTCGAAGTTTTCGAATTTCTAGACGCCTACAGAGGCCATTATCGATTTTTATGGACCCTCAAGACTCGGAAAAGACCTCCTTTGTTACAGTGTTCGGTACGTTCTGCTTCATGACCATGCCATTCGGTCTAAAGAATGCAGGGGCCACTTATCAGAGAGCGGTCAACAAGATCTTCAAGGGACTGATTGGTCGTAATATGGAGGTCTACGTCGATGATCTATTAATCAAGAGCAGGTCCATGGGACAGTTCCTAGTCAATGCTAGAGAGGTTTTCGAGGTGCTCCGGGCCACGAGTATGAAGCTCAATCCAAAGAAGTGCACCTTCGGGGTTCGATCTGGTAAGTTTTTGGGTTATATGATATCGAAAGACGGGATTCGAGCTAACCCGAACAAGATTGATGTGCTAAAAAATATGCCTGCACCTCGTAACATCAAAGAGGTACAAAGGTTGACATGTCATATGGAGGCTCTCAACCATTTTTTGTCAATATCAGCACAGAGAGTGCTTCATTTCTTCAAGATATTAAAGAAGGTAAGTCCCTTTCAGTGCGATGACAGGTGTCAAAAAGCATTTGAAGACTTGAAGAACTATTTATCCGATTTACCAATGCTGACTTCACCTCGGGAAAGAGAAAAACTACTGGTTTATCTGGCAATTTGTGAAGAGGCTGTAAGTGCAGTGTTGGTCCGAGAGGGGGAGCATGGACAGGTCCCAGTTTATTTTGTGAGTAAAGCGCTACATGGAGCAGAGATCAGATACTCGCCTGCCGAGAAGTTAGCATTAGGTTTAGTTCATGCCTCGAGGAAATTAAAGCCTTATTTCCAAGCACACCCTATTGCTATGGTCACTGACCAACCTTTGAGGCAAATTTTGGCTAAGCCCGAGACATCGGGTCGATTGGCGAAATGGGTAGTTGAATTAGCTGAGTATGATATCGGGTTCTTACCTCGAACATCAGTTAAAGGCCAAGCCCTGGCAGAATTCATTTCCGAGGGATTATCTATTCAGCTAGGGCAAGAGAAACAAGCACCAGAGGAGCAGTGGACCATTCATGTCGATGGTGCACCCAGTAAAGAAGGGTCAGGAGCTGGATTACTTCGTCAGTCCGAATGTAGAGGAATTCCCCTATGCACTTCGGTTTGAGTTCAAGGCCACCAATAATGAGGCAGAATATGAAGCCATGATTACGGGTCAGAAGCTAGCATCCAAGTTAGGGGTCGAGAATCTCCTAGAATATAGTGACTCACAACTCGTAGTCAATCATATACGAGGCGAATATGAAGCTAAAGAAGAAACTATGAAGAGTTATTTTAAAGTGGTTCAAGGGTTGATGTCAAAGTTTAAAACGGTTCAAACCGAACAGGTGCCTCGTAGTGAGAACAAAAGGGCCGATGCATTGTCTAAACTTGCATCGAATTTCAAGTCAAAAAGGAGAGTCCTGGTTGAAATGTTAGCAGAACGGAGTTACAACGAGGTCGATGTGCAGCCGGTTACTCAGGGATCAACATGGATAGACCCGATAGCTCTATACTTGAAGGATGGGATTCTTCCATCTGACAAGTCCCAAGCAAGAAAAATTCGACTACAAGCCTCCCGGTATGCTCTGTTTGATTACGTCTTTTATCGTAAATCCTTTGTGACCCCCCGGATGCGATGTGCCTCGGAGGAAGAAGGGGCATATCTACTCGAAGAAATACATCGGGGAGTTTGTGGTAATCACTGCGGAGTTCGGATGCTGGCAAGAAAATGTAAGCTAGCAGGTTATTTTTGGCCTTCTATGCAAAGAGATGCCAACCGTCTAGTGATGAGTTGTAGAGCTTGCCAAGTGCATGATGTGGTAACATATCAGCAAGAGCAGGAAATGAATGCAATCGAATCGGTATGGCCATTTGATGAGTGGGGAGTCGATATAGTAGGGCCCTTACCTCGAGCTCTGGGCAACTTCAAATTCGTGGTGGTAGCAGTTGACTACTTCACCAAGTGGGTCGAGGCCAAGCCTCTTACCGACATCAGAGCCTCGACCATCAAGAAATTCCTCTGGGAAAATATCTTATGCAGGTTTGGGGTGCCAAAGTATTTAATCTCGGACAATGGAACTCAGTTTCTCGATGAAAGGGTACAAAATTGGCTTAAAGAGTACAAGATCGAGCACATGCGAACCTCAATGGCCTGTCCTCAGTCCAATGGGCAGGTCGAACAAACGAATACACAGATAAAGTTTGGTTTAAAGAAGCGACTGGAAGATGAGGGTTGTGATTGGGCAGCTCAACTACTAGCATTCTATGGTCATATCGATCAGCACCTAATACGGCCTCGCAAGAAACTCCTTTCGCCATAGCCTACGTTTGTGAAGCAGTGATTCCTGCGGAGATCTGATTATCATCACCTCGGGTTCTTGCCTACAACATCGAGACCAACACCGCCGATCTACGTCAGGAGAAGGATAATGTCGAAGAGAGATCGCAGTGCATCGAATGGATAATTACAAGAGGAAGATTTCGCAGTACTACAATGCAAGTGTGAAGTACAAATACTTCCAAGTAGGTGACCTCGTGTTGAGAAAGAACGAGGCAAGCATGCAAGATCCAATCGCAGTACTACAATGCAAGTGTGAAGTACAAATACTTCCTTACAAGATTCTGAAAGTCCATCCTAAGGGATCGTATCAACTTGAAAGATCGAAAGGAAGTACAGTGCCCCGAACTTGGCACGCCACCAATCTAAGGAAATATTTGGTTTGATTTACTTTTCCTTTATTTCATTCGCAGTTTTTACATTCCCAGTTATTTGTAATAAGTCAATATGACAGTTGCTCTCGATGCATTTTATTTTAGTTTTTTTCCTTTCAGAGTATGCCTTACTTACAAATTCATGTGGTTAAAAGATAAAGTTAGAACAAAATAGTGAATAAAGCCAAGTCAGATAGTGCTTGTATCACTCCCGACCTGCCAATAAGCCACGATGCGAGGCAGTTGAAAGATCCCACGATGGATACCTTATTCGACCAGTTCATAAGCATCACGAAGTGCGACAGTCGAATAAGGAGTTTCTAATTCGACCAGGTCACAAGCCTGACGAGGCACGACAGTCGAATCGAGCTCCGACCAAATAGCCAAGTCAAGCCCATAAGGCAGTACGATGTTGGGTCAACTCATATTCAAGTGTACCATGAGTCACGTACTCATATTACACTTTGAGGGGTTTAGGGAAAATAAGTTCAAAGGACAACACCCCACAAAGCAATAGGGAATTAAGTCCAAAGGACTGTACCCTAGGCAAATTTTCGACAACACAAACGACATTCAACGGAAATTTTAGAAATTGAAATTCAAAATACAAAATTTCAGAAAGTTTCAGAGATCATATCGTATATTCGCCTCGACAAAAATTATATCCAGATAAGAAAAGGTTCGGTAAAAAGTTATTACAACCACATCGAATGAAATTGTTCCCAAAAAATAATAACGCGAAACGGCCTCAAACAGCAGGCTGGTTTGAAGTTGATGCGTTTGGTTCGACTGGCTCCTCCAAGGCGTCATCATCCTCCCCATCCTCGTCCATAGTGGGGGCCACGTACTTTTCATACAAAGACACGCCAGCCTTGAAATCCATAAAATATTGAGTATATCGAGGGATCACATCAGGATCGTATAAATGGGCCTTCCCGATGCTGGAAACTTCAAAATCCGGGATGACCACCTTGACCTGATCGATCGCATTGGAAAACCCCCCCTTCATAGATTGGCTCATCAGCAAAGTCAGGACATTTTAAAGTTCCTCAGAAAGCAGAAAGTTTTTTTTGGCAGAGCCCAGGCGAGATGCGTTGCTGTCGACCTCATATTGAAGGTCGTCTCGATCTTTTTGAGATCTCACCAGTGCAGTTTTTGCTTCATCAAGCTCGGATGTTACCTTAGCAAGCTGAGCTTCCCTATCAGATAAGTCTTTACGTGCCTTGGACAATTCGTCCTGGGAGGTTGCCAGGTCGGACTCGAGTTTGGATCGTCGACCCTTCAACTTTTTCAGCCCCGACTTCTGCTTCTCGATATCGGAGGTCAATCGGTTGATTGTTTCTCTCTGTTCCTCCAAAACAGTGGATGGGGACTCGATCATGTTCATGGACACTTTAGCCGCTAGTCGAGCCTGCAAGGGGGATGATTTTTGTACAAGGAACAGACAAAAAATCCAAAAATTAAAGAAATGAAGTAAAAACTTACAGCTCGGATACTCTTCGTAAAGTAGTCACTCTACTCCTCAGGAGCCATGGCTTCCATCTCAACAACACTCACCTCAGGGATCATATCGATCACATTCGAGCCTTGAGGAAGGAGGTTACGAGCTTCTTTTCCGACTCCATGTCTCACCTCTGTGGTTTTCTGGCGTTTTCTCGAGGCCAGACTCCCTTCAGGCTGTTCAGTTACCCGGGCCTCGTCAGGTTGCTCTCTCAGGAGATCGGATGTTGAAGCAAGGGTAGAAGATCGAGCAGGAGTCTTTTGACCCCCAGAGATGATTGTGCCAGATATAGGTTTCTTCGACGCGATGCCCACCAGTTGCTGAATTTTCTTAGGATCGACCCTCTTGGGGTTAAGCACTTTACCTACCTCCTCCAACTTTGAGAAAAAATCCACTGTGAAGAAAAGAGGATCGATATTAATACACAATACTGTAAAATACATAGAAAAGGAATAAACGTGAAGTATAGCGGCTCGACAGAGCGAATAAAAGCCCTACGCAATATGCGAACGTCCTCGTCAAGTTCTACATAACCGTCAGGACATGCCGTCTAGATATCAGCAAAAGGGTATAAAGAATGTAAGTTTCGAGTCACGACATCAAGGTTAACCCTCTCAAGGATTCTGCATTCGGATGGAGCATCAGAGTCCAGCTTATCATGCCATTTTTAGGCCGTTTAAACCAAGTGTGGATATCGGCATCTTCCACACCATGACGGATAAAGAAAAGGTGGGGCTTCCACTCGCCCTGAGACAAGGTCACCCTTCTGACAAATTATGAGACCAGGGGACGCCTCTGAAAAGTGTACCATCCCGCATCTTGCAGGGCCTCGATCGAGTAGTATTGCCTGAACAGATGGACGGAGAATTCTACCTTGGCGATTCGACACGCCACTACAAAACCCATAATGCTCCTGATTCCGTTTGGAGCAAGTTGTGTGATACTGATCTGATAGTGGCGGAGAACATCTATGAGGGCCGGATCGAAAGGGAACCTTAACCCTTCTTTCAATTGTGCCTCGTATATAGCACAGAACCCAGGGGGAGGATCACAAGCATAATGATATCTCCCGTGAGAGACTTTGATATTTTCTGAAGAGTAAGGGATGCCATACTTTGTACAAGCAGCCTTTGCTTTTTCTTGGGTTAGGATGGACATACAGCCATAAGGCCCCTGACCTTTCATCCTGGTTTTGCGTTTATTAACCCTTGGATGGGAGGTCGATTCCTCTTCTCCTCCTTCCTCTTCTCCTCCGGCTACCCTCTCACCAGAAACCTGAGGCCACTCAGAAACTGTCCTCTCCGCCGATTCTTCTTCTCCCTCAATAAACTCCACCCTATTTTGAGAATCGCTCTCATTACCAGACATAGGATTGAGGAAAGATAAAAGAAATAAGAAACAAAGAAAGAATTTAAATGAAAAAGTGCCTTACTTGTATTTTCGGATAAAGTAGGGAATTGGGATGGCAAATGAGAGACTCTGGCACCAGGGACTCCCTTTTATGCTGCAAAATCCTCGAAATGATTTGAAAAGACAAGATTTGGGGCAGTTATAGAGTTGGAGGTGCGGTAATCAAGGGTAGAACCCTCGTGTGGACCAATAAGAACGCTTCGTTTCCTGCACCCTTTAATGCTAATACAGCGTGACTTCATCATACGACAGCCTACATCGACTAAAGGGACATCTGTTTTCCCACCTAGAGAGAATCACATATCGAAAGATAGTTCAAATTTTTAGATCCGAATTCAGCATACGAGATAGGCTTCTCTCCGATCTGGGGGGCTTATGACGATACGGGATTTCACCCCTCCACGTGGAACTATCTGATCGGTCCAGCTGGCGTTTTAGGGAATCCAAACCTTTAGCAATCACCTCGGGTCGAACAAGGGATGCGTCAATGAAGACCACAACAGTCAGAAGGTTTTACAAGTGATCCACCTCGAACGTCCATGTCGGAGTTATTCGAGCCGAGACCAGAAGTCCGGCCCAGCTTTACAAGCCCAATGTCCATGGGATTACTTGGGCAAGGGGTTAGGCCCAATAAGGGTTATTAATGTCAATAGACATCACCGCCTTATGATTTAGGGCTGAACACGGATTTATGACTATAAATAAACACCTCCAGGAACTACGTAAGGCTTGATTCCTGGACGATACACAGGATACGTAGGCAATCCAAGATACATTCTTGGACTCAGCCACCAAACCTAAAAAACCCTATCTTTAACATTATTTATTAGAGCCGTCCTTATTCTTCTTAACTCATCCTTAGATCATATTTGGCCCTGCTAAACTGGTGGTGCATAATTTAGCATCGTCAAATGAATTCCATATCAGATATGGAGGAAGATGATGACATCAAATATATCTCAACCGTTGATTTAGGGTTGTCATGATTCTAGCAAACAGGCAGCGTCTGAAAGGCTGAAGCTTAGTATGACATATGAAACTTTGTGGAATATCTCATCACGTATGCTAGATATTATTTACATACCCATGGAGAAAAATGTTTGTCTCCAAACATGATGTCTTCTAGAGGAAGTGTTTCTTACAAAAGAAATAGTGGCAGTAAATGGACATCTCAAAAAAGTTTGAGAACCACAAAGAGATATTCGACCATTGGAACATGAGCAGGAGCGGCATAGTGATGAGGTGCAGGACACCGCTTAGTGCACACAAGTATTTTATAAGTCTATAGATAACCACATGCCTAAAAAGGCTTTTGGTGTGCTCATCTTGAAGAATGAAGATCTCATGACTTATGTAGAAGTACTTGAAAAGGAAATATTAAGAGATCTGGCTAGGAGCCATTGTATCTGAATTAGATTCAATGAGTGACAAAGAGGTAATGAACCTAGCCTGACTTACCTGGATGGAATGTCTCTAGAAGGTATAGTAGGTCTTTAAGAAAGACTAACATGGATGGTAATACGATTACTAGTTAAGCTAAGTTGATGGGTAAAGGATACAAGATCAAAACCTTGTAATTACCTTATGGCTACCAACTATGCTTAAATCTATTCAGATAGTGCTTGTTGTAGCCGCGTATCATGGCTATATGATAGTGTTGAAAACATTAGGCCAATGACTTGATGTTCATAGACAAAAACATGATATGTGAGCTTGCGAGATCCATTTATGGATTCAAACAAGTTTCTCTATATAAGTTCTTTACTTTGATAATCAAAAGAATTTGATTTGATCAAAAGTGAAGACATGGATAATATGCAAAAGGGTCAGTGAATGTATTGCAATTTTATGGAAGGGTATTTCATATCCTTCTCGGGAATCGGCACCCCATGTCTCAGTCAATTAAAGTTTTGTATTTCAAGGTCTTTACGAAAGCTCTTGGAATGGAAGTTCTAATTTTGGAAATAAGAATCTATAGTGATAGATTTGGAACTGCTTGATTATCATAGTTCACCTGCATAGATGAGATGCTAAATGAGTTTAGCATAGGTCACGTCAAGAGATACTGGTAGAGTATTCTTGGGATCTGTCTATGACAGGACGTCAGTCCTGAAGATAAGGTGAAAGATGATGCTTATGGAAGGTTCATTTTCCTACTTTAATAGGATCCATATCATAAGAATTGTACCAGATGTTCTTCCTCCATGAAGATTCATGAGTTAGTATGAGAGTGATTCTGGTAAATGTTGAGAACATCCTTAATGGTGTTAAGGATGGGTTCCTAGTTTATTGAAACTTGGAATCGAATAAACATAGATATACAGATGTATACCCCGGGTCTTATGAAGATAGTGGGAGCTACCCTCTGGGTTTGCAGTCACTTTGATTAAGTGATAAAGTGAGCTAGAAATCTTGAGTTCACTGTAGATTCTAAAACTGAGCCAAAACACAGTATTGCCTTAGAGGCGCAGCGGGAGCAGTACATGGATCTAAGAGGTTCATTCATGAACCTTGTATGGTTCTTCCACCTTTAATGTATAGATGATATAGTAGGTGGATTCATTGCTTGAAGCAAGGACCAGGGTCTCATCAAAGATTCGTGTGTGTGTGTTGAGGTGGTTCCTTTTGACTTGATCATTTGGAACATGATATAAAGATATTCCGAGTCCCCACGGATAGTGATCCGTTCACGCTTAGGGTTGGTCACGAGTATTGCATGAGATTATTGTGTTTCAACTTGGTCTTGTGTGTCCGAGTGATTGGGTTTAGGCGAAGTGGGAGATTGTTGAAATAGTGTCCTAAACCCAATCGGGTTGGACCGGATCCGACCAGGTTGGATCACTTTTACTATTTTTTTATGTTTATACATATGATAAATGGCTTTCTGCTATTATATATTTGTTCGTTTAATGAACCAATTATGATATTGTATATATGACAACGTCCCTTGTGTCAAACTGTGAAAGAGAAATTGTAATAGTGATTATGGTTGATATGATCTCGACTCACTTTAATAAGTTTGATACTTAAATGTCTTTAGTTGCATTTTCTATTAAATTGGACATTAATAGCACAGTTAGTCTAGCATGGATTGGATGTCTTCTATCTTTTGAAGATAGGGATTGTTAAGAACATTTTGGTATAATTATGTTCAGGCTTATGAGGGTTTTGGCATCATCAAAAAGGGGGAAATTGTTAGGAACATTTTATTATGTTTTGATGATGGCCAGACTAGCTGTTATAGCAAGCCTGAAATAAGTGATAATTCTCTGTATAAGTCTTTACTTAGAGTCTGACATGTTGTATAAGTTAAGTCAGACAAGTTTTGTACTAGTTGGTAGGACGGCAAAAAAGAAACAGATATTCGGCAAAGTGAAGGAAACCAAGTACAAGCAGAGAAGCATGAAGACATTATGGTCTGACTTATAACCAAGGAAGTATGTGATGACCTTGGATAAGTCTAAGTTACATTCCAAGTGATGAAAATTAATGTTTAAATATGGTGTACACTGATCTCACACAAATCAAGGTGAAGTACAAAGATTCTCCTGAACTGAAAAGAATGAAGGAAACAGTGAATCGGCAAAGTGAACTGCCTATCGGATAAGTAAAGAAAAAACAGTGAAGGAATGTCTAAGCGGCAAAGTCAGATAGATCACTTAACCGTTCAGGGAATGGCCAAGTAAACTCTACGTGATAAGATTTTGAAGTATGAAGAAGATTAAGAGGATCAAGCATTAAATGCACAATCAATTGA
The DNA here is from genome assembly GCA_024500145.1 of Gentiana dahurica var. dahurica. NCBI lineage: Eukaryota > Viridiplantae > Streptophyta > Magnoliopsida > Gentianales > Gentianaceae > Gentiana > Gentiana dahurica. Next base: position 40,368,701 of record CM044908.1, read on the forward strand.
GGATCAATCAAGGACGGATTTTCTGATAAACATTTGAAGAAAAATCGGATCAGTAAAATCAAGAAGAATATAATTAAGGGGGAATCAAGAATGAAATCAAGGATTATTCCCCACATTAAAATAGCCAACGGACGGAAATCAAATCAAGGCTATAAATAGAATGCATTGACAGACAAGAAAAATATACAAGAGAACGATTGAATCTGAGCAAAAACTCTGTCAAAGTGCAAAGCCTTTTATCTGTGCTGAAAAAGAATCATCTAGTGATCAACTCAAAACTGAGAACTACAATTCCAACGTCAAGCATTGAGATTGATCAACAATATTTGTGAATCCAATTCACATCAATCAAGTAACTGAATAAGAGGCATCTGAGAAGGAGTTGCAACCTTTGTGATAGCTGCTGAAAGATTTGTTCTCAAGGAGCAGTGAAAGAGACTGAGTCACTGAAGCTTTTGAAGCCAGGGAGTGATAGTCTTGTAGATTGTGAAGCTTGTGTAGCCAAGGACAATCAGGCTATTGTAACTATGAAAACAATAGTGAATTCCTCCAATCATCACAGGAGAAGAGTGGATTAAGGGATTACACCACCCTGAACCACTATAAACCTTTGTGTATTTACCTTCAGCAATTTACCTTACTGCATTTACTTCATTGCTTATATTATATTTTATATATGTGATTGCATAATCTACTTTGAAACCACATTTTAAGAAGTGGCTTATCCGCTGCCCAAAAGCTTTTAAATATGACAATTTTTTTTCAAACTCCACTATATTCATTCACCCCACTCCTCTCTGACTATTATTTTACCCTTCTCTAGGACCAACAATTCGTATCGGAACCAGGTTCCTAGTATCAGAACTTGTTCAGATCTAATTTCTGGTAACAAGGAGATCACATATTTTCAAAGTGTTTTCAAATTTGTGCTTTCTATATATATATATATATATGTATATATATATATATATATATATATCTTATTTTTATTTATGGATTCCTCAAATTTTATATCAAAAGTAGAATGTTAATAATTTTAATGAATATAAAATTAGAATGTTGTCTCACCTTGCAACAACTAATGAGGAGATGCTGGGTGTAATCAATGATGGCCCAATCAAGATCACAACTGCGGTGACCACAGGAGCAGATCAAGGAAAAGTAATAGACAAACCCAAGAAACATTGGACCAAGGATGACAGAAGAAGATTAAATCTAGATTTTGTTGCAAAAGATATGATATTGAAGACTCTGGACAGCAACATGTTCATGAGAATCAAAGATTGCAAAACAGCAAATGAGATGTGGGACAAGTTGGCACTGATCAATGCAGGATCTGAAGCAGTCAAAGAAAATAAATTATCTGTCGCAAAACAGAAATTTGAGAACTTTAAAATGAAGACAGGAGAATCCATTGAACAAATGGACATTAGATTCTCTTGCATCATCAGTGAATTACAACAACTTGGACACACATATCCTCAGAAAGAAGCGTGACTAAAAATCTTAAGAGGCTTACCTAAAAGATGAAAGTTCATCACTTTAGTAATCAGAGGGACAACAAATCTTGCAAACACTGATACCTTAACTCTGATGTCTCAACTAAAAGCTCATGAATTTGAGTTGAACGGAGAAGGTAGTGCACCAGCAGAGGCACATAAGGCCAGTGCACTGAGTGCACCACACCATAGTAACACAGCTGATGCAAACAGATAAGAGACACAGGAGCTGAAGGAACATGTAGCTTTACTAGTAAAATGTTTTGACATGTTTAGCAAAAAGAAGCAATTCAAAGGAGGTTCATCATCATACAAGAAGTCTAGCACAAGCAAAGACATGAAGAAAAAGGATGATGAATATAGATGTTTCAACTGCAAGAAGAAATGTCATTTCAAGGCTGATTGTCCTGAAGAAAAAGACAAAGATAAGGATAAAAAGAAATACAAGACATCAAAAAAGAGAAAAATCAAGAAGGCACTCAAAGCTGAAACCAGTAGTGAAAAGATTGAAGAATCATCTGAATATGATTCTGATGATGATGATGAAGCTAACAGCTCAAAAAATGAAAAGGCTTACCTATGTCTTATGGCTAAAGAATCTAATGAAACGGAGGATGTCTAGTACATAGACAGTGGATGTTCCAGACACATGACAGGAGACAAGGGATGCCTCACTGACTTTAAAGCTTTTGATGGACCCAAAGTTACCTTTGGAGGCAAAGAAACCCTGGTAAAATTATGGGGGAAGGCATAATGCTCAAAAACAATTTAAAGATTCAAAATATGGCTTATGTTAAAGGGCTGAACTTCAACCTATTGAGTATCAGTCAATTTTGTGACAAAGGCTACAATATGCACTTCAACAAGGAAGGTTGCAAGGTAATTCACAGCCAAACAAACACAATTGTTCTTACAGGAAGAAGAGAAGACAACATGTATGTGGTTGATTGGAGAACAGCTAAAGCAGAAACATGTTTGCTTGTCAAAAATAAAAAATCAACTAGCTGGACTTGGCATAGAAGATTGAATCATCTAAATTTCAAAATCATCAACACACTGTCAAAGAAAAAGTTAGTTGAAGGCCTACCAGAGATCACATTCAAGAAAGAAAGTTTCTGTGATGCATGCCAATAAGGAAAATAAATCATAAGATCCTTCAAGTCAAAGCCCTATCAATCAACAACAAGAATCTTACATCTATTGCATATGGATCTATTTGGACCATTCACACCGGTTAGTGTAAGTGGAAAGAAATATACTCTAGTAGTGGTGGATGACTTCTCCAAATTTACTTGGACCATTTTTTTGAACAAGAAAAGAGAGACACCCAAAAAGCTACCAGATTTGCTAAGAAGAATTCAAAATGAAAAAGAACTGAAGATCATCAAGACCAGATCAGACAGAGGCACATAATTTCTAAATGAAATTATCAAAACCTACTGTGAAGAAAATAGAGTACTGCACCAACTATCAGCAGTAGGGACTCCACAGCAAAATGGTGTAGCAGAAAGAAGAAACAGAACTCTCAAGGAAGCAGTCAGAACAATGATTGCAGAAGAATGCTTACCAAAAAGGTTTTGGGCTGAAGCAGCAAATACATCATGCTATACACAAAACAAATCAATCATCAACAAACATCATGGAAAAACTCCATATGAAATATGGAATGGAAGAAATCCTAACATCTCACATTTACATATGTTTTGGATCTAAATGTTTTGTTTTGAACATGAATCAGTTACATACCTTTGATGAGAAAGCTGATGAAGAAATCTTTATGGGATACTCAGACACAAGCAAAGCTTTCAGAGTTCTCAACAAAAGAACATTGGTGATTGAAGAATCAATTCATGTAGTCTTTGATGAGCCAAACACAAATGGTGAAAGCTTACAAGAACCTGAAGAAGAAGCAGGTCAAAGACAAGTCTATATGAATACAACAATACCAGCCACCATTCTGAATCACAATTTTGGAAATCAAGATGAACCACCAGTCCATACAACAGCAGTGGCACCAGAACAAGAACATGAAGCAGATGCACAAACTGAAGTTGTGGAAGCCACAAATCATGATCAATTTCAACCTGACCTCAACTGGCTAAGAGATCATCCTGAAGATCAAGTCATTTGAGACATTCACACAGGAGACAAAACCAGAAAGCAACTGGAGAATATGCTAACATATTTTCTTTCTCAAGTAGAGCCCAAACAATAGATGATGCAATCCAAGATGCTGATTGGATTACAGCTATGCAAGAAGAACTAAATGAATTTGAAAGAAATGAGGTATGGGAACTTGTTGACAGACCAGACATACCCAACATCATTGGAACAAAATGGGTATTCAGAAACAAGATGGATGAACAAGGAAAAGTTGTCAGAAACAAAGCAAGGCTAGTTGCTAAAGGTTACTCTCAAGAAGAAGGAATAGATTATGATGAAACCTTTGCCCCAGTAGCAAGATTGGAAGCAATCAAACAGTTTCTAGCTTTTTCAGCCCACAAAGACTTCAAAGTTTACCAAATGGATGTCAAGAGTGCATTTCTGAATGGACTTCTGGAAGAAGAAGTATATGTGGAACAACCTCTTGATTTTCAACTCAAAGGAAAAGAAGATAAAGTATACAAGCTCAAGAAGGCCCTTTATGGACTCAAACAGGCACCTAGAGCTTGGTATGAAACTTTATCACAATTCTTGATCAACAATGGATTCAACAAAGGAACTATTGATAAGACTCTTTTCAAGCTAGAGGAAGGAACAAGTACATTGCTAGTATAAATCTATGTTGATGGCATTATCTTTGGATCAGAGGATGAAAAGTTGTATGAGAAATTTGCAAACCTAATGAAGAGCAAATTTCAGATGAGCATGATGGGAGAATTGAATTACTTTCTTGGTCTACAAGTAAAACAAATGAAAGATGGCATCTTCATTAATCAAGCCAAATACACAAAAGACCTGATTCACAAGTATGGTATGGATACAAGTGGCACATCAGATACACCAATGTGTGCAAGAGTTATTCTTGGAAAAGATGTTGATCAGAAACTTTAAAGAGGAATCATTGGATCCATACTCTATCTAACTGCAAGCAGACCTGATATAGCTTTTGCAGTAGGAGTGTGTGCAAGATTTCAAGCTCAACTAAAGGAATCACATCTTCTAGCAGCTAAAAGAATAATCAAATATCTGAAGAACACCATCAATGTTGGAATTTGGTATCCAAAAGATGGAGGATTCAAAATTATATCATATTCCGACTCAGACTATGCCGGATGCAAGATATATATAAAAAGTGCCTCTAGAACATGTCAGATGCTAGGCAGTAGACTAGTATAATGGTTTAGCAAAAAGCAAAACTCCATATCCACATCAACAACTGAAGTAGAATATTTAGCAGCCGGCAGTTGCTGTGCTCAAGTTCTATGGATCAGACAATAGCTGAAGGATTATGGAATGGAAGAAAATACAATTCCAATTAAGTGTGACAACACAAGTGCAATATCTATTACTAAAAATCCAGTATTACACTCAAGAACAAAGCACATTGATGTGTGACATCATTTCATCAGAGATCATGTTGAGAAAAGAGATGTCATACTAAAATACATACCTACTGAAGATCAATTGGCTGACATCTTCACAAAATCACTCAGTCATGAAGATTTAGTAAGCTGAAAAGTGAGTTGGGAATGATAGAAATTGACTAAAGAGCGGCTAACTGGAGTAATCAGCTAAGTGACTTCACCAGCTGATTAAACCTTTGCCATTACATGAGCTGTAGCAGGTAAGGCACTGGTACTCATTGAAGTGAACTAAACTGATTGTTAGGAACAGTCATAAACATCAGCTCAAATGAAAAAGTCACTACACCGGCTAAGTGACCAGCCAAGGCACTCCACCGAAATGTAGATTGGAGTCACCAGCAAACTAAAGTATGAACTAAATCAGTTTAATACACGTGGAAAATTAAGAATTTATGGAGGATTATACTGTGAAGGATTACACACGTGGAGGTAACTATATTATTTTGAATTATAAACGCCTCGATTCCAGGGATTTATCAACACTTACCTCAATCCTCTCCCCCTCTACACTCAAATACCGTGATTTATATACATAAAATCACGTCATTACGTCACAAAATCCTTCCATATTCAACCACATTCACACTACCAAAAATCCATATATATAAACAACTCTTAGAGGTTTTTCAGAAATCTTTACGCTTGTTTGCATATCATAAACCCTATTTCTTTCCGAAAAGTTGAAGCCTTCCTTTCAAAATCTCAAAATTCAATTCAACAATGGTCTCATCCTCTTCAATCTCTCCCACAGAAAGATTTTATGAAAAATTGATCATCACTGGATCGTTTTTCAAGCCTGAACACTATCTCTCTTTCTGTGATAATGATGCACAAGCTCAACGTTTAGTGGATTTCTGTTCAAATATGAGGTTAATGACCTTTCTAAACCACCTAATAAGTGGGATATGCTATGAAAATCTGATTGCATTTTGGAAAAATGCAAAGTACGTGCCCAACACAAAGAAGAGTGATCCCGATTGCATTAAGAGTTCAATTTTTGGGAAAGTAGTGGTCATCACACCTGGCCTTATCAACAGATTCCTACATCTACCCAGAATTGGTCCGGCTAATGTGAAGTTTGTACAGATTGACATCAACAACTTCTGGGCTGAAATAGCCAAGAATCCCAAAAAGAACAGCAAAACCTACAACCTCCCCAGATCTGCACTCAAACTTCCATTTGCTGAGTTCGCACCTGTTATCACCAAAAACATTGAAGGCAGGAAAGGGTCGATGTAAAACTTGACCGAGTTACAGGCCAAGTTAATGGCGATTACCTATCAAGGTATTCCCTTTGACTGGTCAACTTTTGTATTGAACAGGCTGAAAGACCAAATTCAAAAGGAAATCGAACTAGCAATTACGGCTCCGAGCAAGGGTTTGCAGAAGAAAGGTGATTTCTGGCAGAGGAAATCATATGGGTTCCCTCTTCAACACTTATTTGATACATTGATGGTAAAAACCACCAATCTACATCCTCCACACAAGGCCAAGGTCTTGTTTACCTACATCAAGGCCTCTCTGAAACCCAAACCCTCTGTCGGAAGAAAAAGAAAAGAGCCTGAAAGCAGCAGATCAGGAGTGGGGAGAAGAATAAGATCTCAGAAAATACAAGATGACATCCCTGTCATTAGTGCCAGCAATCCGGATAACCCAGTAGTGATCAGTGATGACACTACTTTTGAGGGAGAAAAACAAGAAGAAGTCACATATCTGGGAGAGGGTGAAGAAAAATATCATCTTACTTCATCCGATGAAGAAGAGATTGAAGGTGAAGCAGACGATACTGAAAGCGAGGCAGACACACCAGAAAAGGAGCCAGAAGAAGAAGATCATCCTGAAGATGATCAAGAAAAAATGGGTCTGTCTGATGATGATCTGACTCTTCAAGAGGTTCTTCTCAAGAGCCTCAACACAATTGATAAACAGCCAAGCGAGCCAGCTGATAAAGCTCACTCTGCTGAAATTATCAACACCCCCACTATTGATCAAGGGGGAACAACAGCCGAAGTAATTCAGTCTCTGGCTCACAAAGAAGCAAACCAACCATCAGAAGAGAAAGAAAAAGTGAAGAAAGACGAGAAAGAAGAACAAGAAACAGAAGAGCAAGAGAAAGAGGAGGAGCAAGAGAATGAGGAAGAGGAAGAAGAAGAAGAGGAAAAAGAAAATGAGGAAAATGCAGACAATGAGGATGGTACCACAGCACCAGCAGACGATGATTCAGACAGAATTTTCAATCTGGACATTCAACCCCTCATTGTGGACATGGAAAGGCAATACCACAGCAGGCAATGTTTGAAACTTGCCTTAAGGAGTGATGCAACCTCCTTGAACCACAAGATTGAGGCCCTCATCAGTCATATTAAGGTTCAAGATGAGGTGATGGAGAGATAAGGAAATTTTCTATGCAACCTACAACATCTCATCCCGTACCATGTCCAGACCAATCTTGAGTTTCTTGCTGACAAGATTGATGACAATCTCAAACCTTGTGTGGACACTTTGAATGCTCATACACATCAAATCCACAATCTGAATGAGGCTGTGGAGTACTCTGGCCAGCAGCTAACCACAATCATCAATGTCTCTGAAGCAACAAATAAAATTCTGGAGAAAAGGTATGGTCCTCTCCCTGAATCTAAAGAAGCAAACCAAATTCTTGAAGCATGATTTGGTGCTGCCAAAAAGAGGGAAGGAAGCTCAAAGCCTGAAAGTTCCAGTGGGAAGAAGGAAAGCCCAACAAACAAGGGCAAGGGCATCAAAGGCAAGGGCGTCAGGTTTGAAGAAAAGAAGGAGTAGTCCTTTTTGATTTGGTCTTATATGAATAAATTTATGTGCCTTTATATTCCTTTGATTTTAAATATAAAGATGCAATATTTTATTGCCCTTAAATGGATGAATAAAATTGTTGAGTTTTATTCCAGTGTTTATTATGAAAATGTTGATCACTTATGTTCAAGTTTATGAGGGTTTTGGCATCATCATAAAGGGGGAAATTGTTAGAAACATTTTATTATGTTTTGATGATGGCCATACTAGCTGTTATAGCAAGCCTGAAATAAGTTAGAATTCTCTGTACAAGTCTTTAATTAGAGTCTGACATGTTGTATAAGTTAAGTCAGACAAGTTTTGTACTAGTTGGTAGGACGGCAAAGTGAAACAGATATTCGGCAAAGTGAAGGCAGCCAAGTACCAGCAGAGAAGCATGAAGACATTATGGTCTGACTTATAACCAAGGAAGTCTTTGATGACCTTGGATAAGTCTAAGTTACATTCCAAGTGATGAAACTTAATGTTTAAATATGATGTACACTAATCTCACACAAATCAAGGATCAGTGAAGTACAAAGATTCTTCTGAACTGAAAAGAATGAAGGAAAAAGTGAATCGGCAAAGTGAACTGACTATCGGCTGAGTAAAGACAAAACAGTGAAGGAAGATCTAAGTGGCAAAGTCAGATAGATCACTTAACCGTTCAGGGAACGGCCAAGTAAACTCTACGTGATCAGATTTTGAAGTATGAAGAAGATTCAGAGGATCAAGCATTAAATGCACAATCAATTAAGGATCAATCAAGGGCGGATTTTCTGATAAACGTTTGAAGAAAAATCCGATCAGTAAAATCAAGGAGATTATATTTAAGAGGGAATCAAGAATGAAATCAAGGATTATTCACTATATTAAAATAGCCAACGGACGGAAATTCAAATCAAGGATTATCATGGCTATAAATAGAAGGCATTGACAGACAAGAAAAATATACAAGAGAACGATTGAATATGAGCAAAAACTCTGTCAATTTGCAAAGCCTTCTATCTGTGCTGAATCATCTAGTGATCAACTCAAAACTGAGAACTACAATTCCAACATCAAACATTGAGATTGATCAACAAGATTTGTGAATCCAATTCACATCAATCAAGCAACTGCATCAGAGCCATCTGAGAAGGAGTTGCAACCTTTGTGATAGCTACTGAAAGTTTTGTTCTCAAGGAGCAGTGAAAGAGACTGAGTCACTTAAACTTTTGAAGCCAGGGAGTGATAGTCTTGTAGATTGTAAAGCTTGTGTAGCCAAGGACAATCAGGCTATTGTATCTGTGAAAACAATAGTGAATTCCTCCAATCATCACAACAGAAGAGTGGATTAAGGGATTACGCCACCCTGAACCCCTATAAACCTTTGTGTCAATTTACCTTCAGCAATTTACCTTACTGCATTTACTTCATTGCTTATATTATATTATATATCTGTGATTGCATAATCTACTTTGGAACCACATATTAAGTTGGGACTTATCCGCTGCCCAAAAGCTTTTAAATATAACAAAATTATTTGAAACTCCATTATAGTCATTCGCCCCCCCTCTGACTATAGTTTTATCCTTTTCTGGGACCAACAGGGATATATCTCGTCTATCTAAGTGTCTGGACACTTGGACTGTACGTGGACATGTATGTGAGAATACGTACGTTATACTGACCCACTTACTTTATTAAGTGTCGCATTACGTGGTGGTTGTGTAATTATCCTAATACCGGAGTCTTCAAGGCATCACGGTGTGGATTGTCATACTTTGACACTATTGAGGTTTCTCCTAGCCATGGGGCGATCATGCGTTAGTGATGTGGTGTGATATTGAAGCATGCATAAGATTCATGTTGCTCGTACGGAAATCGCGTATCCTATGAATAGGAGTAAATATCTGAATGCTTTCCTACGTTTTCCTTGGTATTTGAAGAATCTTGAGAGTGTTCTTCACCTTCTTTGTGATTTCAGTTTCTTGAGAGTAAACTGTGATCGTTTTTCCTGAGTTTTGTGATCAATTCTTGATCGTTTTTCCACTTTCATTATTGATTTGTAACAAATTATGGAGTTCTTGGTAGCCATGGTATCAAAGAAACAAGAAATAAGTCCTTCAGTCCATATTATGTTCATCCTAATGAGAATCCGTCTCTGGTTCTTGTCAGCCATTGATGAATGGCAACAACTGTAATCCATGGAAGATGTCTATGGAGATGGTGTTGATTACTAAGAATAAGATTGGCTTCATAGACGTCACAATCAAAAGGCCAGAAGCAGATTCAACAGATTTTCATGCATGAAGACAGTGTGATACAATGGTGAGAACATGGATCATGAATTCTGTAGAGAACACCATTGCCCAGAGTTTGATGTACTTCAAGAGTGCACATGCAGTTTGGAAAAATCTTGCAACTAGATTTTCTAATGTTGATACCTTAAGGATTTTAGATCTTCTTGAAGAGATGCATCTGCTAAAGCAAGGTACTGATTCTGTCAATCAATATTTCATAAAATTGATGGTTCTGTGGGAAGAAATTAAGAGTATTAGGCATGTGTCAGTTTTTTCTTGTGATCCTCAATGCCACTACAATGCAATCATCACACTAATGGATCATGTGGAGGCTGAACATGTCATGGAATTCCTAAAAGGTTTAAGGGATGATTTTGAGCCAATGGTTTCACATGCAATACTGATGGTGCCTTTCCCAGAAATTCATGATGCCTTTGCAATGGCCATTAAATTTGAAAGACAGAAATTATATGTATCTAATAGGGCCAAGAATCAAGATTCCATGGTTCTCTTGTCTCACAAAAGTGGACGGGGGCAAAATCAAACAGTCAGTAGAATGAACTCTGCATCTGCTGAAATCCCAGACCTAAGAATCTCAAAAAGGTTCAATTTAATTTTTGTGGATTCAATGGTCATACTAAAGAGACCTGTTACAAGGAACATGGTTATCCTCCTGGTTTCAAGTCATAAAGGCTAATTTGGTATAGGAAGAAGAATCAGCAGAATAAGATCAGGCCCAAAATAGATCTACTGGACCAGGGTTTCCAAATCTTACTGCACAGCAACTTGAAAAGTTGATGGCTCTGCCGAGTTCTGATCCTCCTAGACATGCATGTTTTGCCATTGGACAACCTGCTAAGATTGTTACGCATTACTCACCTGCAACAGGGACATGTGATTTGAATATAGTAAGATCTATACATTGGATCTTGGACTCTAGTGCCACAGATCACATTGTAGGATCATTAGATATGTTAAGTAATCCAAAACCTTTATCTGGTATAAAAATGGGATTACCTAATGGAAATAATGTTTTTGTCACACATATAGGACAAGTAAGGGTCAACCCTCAGCTAGTCCTACATGATGTTTTTTGCATTAGTGGTTTTAAATAAACCTTTTGTCTTTACCTACTTTTATTAACCATACAAAAGGTGCAACTGTCTTTTCTGCTAACAAGTGTGTTTTGCAGGACAAGAACAAGAAAGTGATTGGTTCAGTTGAGTTACACAGAGGACTCTATGTCATGGATCAACCAATAAGGCTTTCTGTTGCCAATGCTGTAGAAAATCACACCTTATCTGATATATTAAGTGATGCTCTTTTATGTCATTACAGACTAGGACACTTTCTAGATAAGTGACTGCAAGTTATTAGTTCATAGTCTGTTGATGTCAAATTTTGCAGTCATGATCTTTGTTATGTTTGCCTTAGGGAAAAATTATAGAATATACCATTTCCATTAAGTACAACTTTTGTAAATTCTATTTTTGATCTTGTACATATGGATTTTGGGGTCCTTTGAGACAGCATACTGTGAATGGACATCAACATTTTCTCACTATTGTAGATGATTTTTCTAGATTTACTTGGGTTTTTCTTATGAGGCACAAATCTGAAGCTTCTAACCTTGTTAAATCTTTTGTTAAATTAGTATCTACTCAATTTCACAAAGTTATCAAAGTTATCAGATCTGATAATGGAGCTGAGTTCCAGCTCACTGATTTTTATGCTCAGCAAGGCATCATACATCAGACATCTTGTGTCAGGACACCTGAACAAAACTGTATTATTTAAAGGAACATCAGCATCTGCTGAATGTTGCTAGGGGACTGAGGTTCCAGAGTAATTTACCCATTGAATATTGGGGTTTCTGTCTTTCACATGCTGTAAAATTAATTAATGATACACCTACACCACTGCTGAAGGAAAGCACTCCACATGAGGTGTTTTATTGCAGTAAACCAGACTATTCTGTGTTTAAGGTTCTTGGTTTCTTAGTTTTCTCTTGCACACTTCAGCAGTACATGACAAAATTTGACTCAAGATGTTGGAGTTGTGCCAATCTTGGGAATTCAAATACATCCAATGGTGCTATTATTTTAGACATTACCAACAAATATATCTTTGTTGCTAGAAATACTCAATTTCGTGAGACTTATTTTCCTCTATTTCAACAGGTACTGGGAAAGGCTAGATATCTTGCTGACATGCCCGTTGCTTTACCAGTAATGGACATTTTTGATGATCTACTGAATGAGTCAGCAGACCAGCCAGACACAGGGTCATCTACGGATGAGGCATCTAATGAAGAGCATGCACCAATCAATCAGGCAACAAGGAAATCACCAACCTTTTATCAATGAGGTGCTCATACTGTTCATCAGACCCCACACATGCTGAGTGAAGACATGATCCTAGACAATCTCTCAGCAGATTATGATAGATTCATTAATGCTATTCATGCCATTAAAGAGCCTGAGACTTACAATCAAGCCATCAAGCATGATGAATGGAAAGAAGCATTGCAAAAAGAGATTGAATCTCTACAAAAGACTCATACATGGGAGAAGTTAATCTGCCCACAGGCAAGAAACCCATTGGGTGCAAATAGGTATAACGAATCAAATAAAACCCTGATGGTTCAGTAGAGAGATATAAAGCTACACTAGTAGCAAAAGGCTACACTCAAACATATGGGATTGATTATCAAGAAACCTTTTCTCCTGTTGTCAAGATTACTATAGTCAGAACTCTACTAGCAGCAGCAACAACTAATATTGGCATTTGCATTAGATGGTTGTCAACACAGCCTTCTTACATGGAGATTTGTATGAAGAAGTATATATGCAGTTGCCACCAGGTTGTGTAGCAACTAAACCAAATCAAGTTTGCAGATTAACCAAATAATTGTATGGTCTAAAGCAAGCCAGCAGACAGTGGAACTGCAAGTTAACTGAATCTTGGAAGCTCAAAGATTCCTTCAGTCTAAGAATGACCACAGTTTATTCACCAAAGGATCAGGACAATCTTTCATTGCTTTGCTAGTTTATGTAGATGACATCATAACAGCAAGCCCCAATGAGCAGTTGATTCAGTATGTAAAGGATGCCCTACGTCAGCAATTTACTTTCAAAGATCTTGGAAAATTAAGATATTTCCTAGGAATTGAAGCTACTAGAACCCCTACTGGCATATCCATTTCTCAAAGAAAATACACTCTTAATCTTATAGAAGAATATGAATTTTTGGGAGCAAAGCCTGCCAAGACAACTATGAAGTCCAAGCAAACTTTACAGCATGGTGATTCACCATTTTTGGAAGATAACACTGCTTATAGATCATTAATAGGCAAACTTATCTATCTTACCTTTATTAGACAAGACATTACCTTTATTGATACTCCTACTGAAAATCATATGAAGGCAGCACACAGACTGCTGAGGTATCTGAAAGCCAACCCTGGACAAGGAATCTTCTTTCCAGCAAGCAATGATCTTATACTCAAACGATTTACAGACAGTGATTGGGCTTGTTGTCCTGAAATAAGAAATCAATATCAGGCTACATGATGTTCCTAGGAGATGCACCAATCTCTTGGAAGGCGAAGAAACAAACTACTATAGCAAGAAGCTCTTAAGAGGCTGAATATAGGGCAATGGAAAATGCAGTTTGTGAAATTCAATTGCTCATTTACATTCTTCAAGATCTGAGAATTCTAGTTCAACTACCCACTGTCTTGTTTTGTGACAATGCCAGTGCCTTGCACATTTCCCATAATCATGTCTTCCATGAAAGAACCAAACACATAGAGATTGACTGTCATCTTGTAAGAGACAAAGTATAATCTGGACTTGTCAAACTACTTCCGGTCAATACAAAAGAACAAATAGTTTAAATTCTCACCAAAGCCTTGAACGCACCCGTTTTCTCTTATCTGATAGACAAATTGGGAATTTCAAAGATTTTTCAAAGTTCCGGTAGCTGAAGGGAATACTGAGTGCAAGTTGTTCATGTACTACTCTCAGTTTGAAGGGGGTGTTTGTTTAGGGCCAAATTATAGTGATTTTTATATATATATTGTATATCAATTTCCCCCATATATGGATTATTTTCATAGATATTGGGCCTTATAGTCAAATATTGAGTAAATGGTGTTTTTAATGATTAAATATGAAAACATATCAATTTAAGTGTTAATTTGTGTTTTTATATTATTTTGGAAATTATTACGTTTTGGTATGTTTTTGATATTTGTAGATACCCAATTAATGATGGAAAAGATGATCCTAAAAGGCTAAATTCGAGATGGAAGAGGATCAATTAAAGATATGGAAGAATAAAAGAGATAAGGAAAGAAATAAATCAAGATAAAGATGGAAAAATCAAGAAATTCGATTTCAAGTCAATATGGACGAGCGTCCATCTGAAGCAGACGAGCGTTCAATAGTGGACGGGCGTTTGGTGAAGTGAACGAGCGTCCTAGAAGAGATTTTACATTCAGAGTCTCCAGACGCAAGCTGAACGAGCGTTGACTCTCCGTCCAAGGCAAATGGACGGGCGTCCATGTATTCAAACGAGCGTCCGCCGCCGCCTTTGCCTAAACCGACTTAATCTTCTATTTAAACAGCCGTCGCCCCAACCCTAATGCATCCATATTTTTCTTCACATCAAAAAGAGAGCACAGCCGCATCTTAGAGAGTTGAAGGCCGGTCACCCGAGCCTTGTGCTCGGGTGAACCGAGGTTAGATTAGGAGTAGATTATGTAGCTTTTCTTTTCGTTTCCATGGTGTTTCAACCATTGTATCCAAGACTATGTGAGTTCTCTTATGATTAATTTAATTCCAGTTTTTCTTTATGACGTTTGATTTAGTTTGTATTTTTCTATGCGATTTGTATGCCATGTGAATTAGAATCGAAAGATTAGTTCACGATTGATGTTTATAATACGGAAGTTGCGTAAACGCTAGATCACCATAGAAAGATAGGGTTTTTAGCCATTAATGATGACAAGTTAATGAGTTAGATTCCTAGGTTGTTAGGTTCTTTAAAAACGAGAGTTAATTGAATCTACACCCGAGTTTTGTTTGGTAAATCAGTCTCAACACTCGAAAGATGAGAGATAGATAATTGAATTCACTACGAAAGTAGGCTTTCATAGCTTGAGAGATAAGTTCACTAAGAGATTAGGGATTAGTGTCTCGTGAAAGGGTGAAACCACAAATTGAATTAGAATCATGAGATTAACTAGAATTGAAATCACTTAGGTTTGTACTTTGGTTGTTCCCATGTTTCTTAGGTTAGATTTATTTTGATTGTTCGTTTATGTTTTTCTGTTTTTATGTTTTGCTCTTTCGTTACTTTTGTTTATTCGTTCTTTGAGTAACAATTGGTAGGGTTAGTGAAATTAGATTCAACATCCCAATTCCCTGTGGATCGACCCCTTACTCACTTCAGCTTTACTAGCAACTACCCGGTATTCGGCCGGTTAGGAGGTAGTTTTGCATGTTAAGTATAGGTTTATAAATTTTCTTTTGTTTTTATGATGCAAAATCCTCCCAACAAAAGTGGCGCCGTTGCCGGGGAATAGGTGTCGTGTTGAATCTAGTCTTGTTAGTTCTCGATTTTGTGACGATTTATTTTATTTCAATAAAAGTAGCGTTTAACAAATCGAGAGTTTTTATTTTTGCCATGTTTCGATGACCGTTGGGTTAAGAATGTGCAAAAAGTTTTTTACTCGATTTGTGAAACGTGAAGTGTAACCTAATCTAGTCTAACCCTTTTGTGCTATAATTTGATGTGGCTGCTCTGTGATATATGATGTGTGTGCTGTGATATAATTTGATGATCTGAAGTATAGGGTTTTCTGCTGTGTTTTCCTGCGTTTCTATGCAAAATTCGATGCTTGGACGGGCGTCCAAGTAAGTGAACGCTCGTCCAGCCCCTAACTTGCAGGTGAAAGAACGGCTGGGTGTATGAACGCTCGTCCGTCCAGAAAGGTTTCAACGCTGTTCTGAGTTGAAGGATCAGACGGGCGTCTGGAATTCTGAACTCCCGTCTGGAGGTTTTCAAGAGCAAACGAGCGTTTGAAAAGATGAACGTCCGTCCAGTTCTGAACGCTAAGTGAACGTTCGTCCGGGGTTCAGTCCAGGTTCTAAATTTCTTGATTTTATTTTCAATGCTTTTATTTGATGTGGATTTTTCATTCGAGCTTCTGTGGCTAATTGATTTTTACATAGATGCCCTGAACTTATATGTTTTTACCTTTCCATCTATGAATCCATGTTAGATAATTGATCAATTCCTTATATATGATTCATCTAGGCATGTTATAGTGACTGTCGGTTCTCGTAAGCTATAACTGTTCTTATGGTTAATTAGTAGCTAATGTCGGTTCCCGTATGCTACATACCGCTCCGATGAATCTTTTAAGCTTTTAAGACTTACGTGCTTCCTTTGTTTTTATAGTTCATATGGGTAGCTACTGTCGGTTTTCCGTATGCTACATCCGGTCCATATGAGTTATATCTGTTTAGTATAGCTAACTGTTGGTTTTCCATAATGCTATCACTTTCGATAAGTCTTAAAGCGCGTCTACACTGCATGTAATGAACATCACTGTCGTTTATCGTAACCTGTCATTATTTGGTAGACGTTTATTTTATATATGTCATGTTGCTAATGAGTGGGCTAGTTTTCTTTCTTTTATTTTATTTTCTTTTTGCATATCATTTAAATGCATATCATTTAGTTGCATGTCATCTAGTTGCATTGTTTTTCTATTTTTCTTTTATTTTTCTTGAGCGTAGTTAACTGTCGGTTTCCGTAATACTACCTCGTTTTCTTTGTTTTTATTTTGTTTCTGCACGGGCCGTAGTAGCTGTAGGGTTTCAGACCGACCTGATCACACTGAGCCTGTCAGAAAATTTTAGGATTGCATATCATGTAGATTGCATTGTACTTTGTTTTCATATAGTTGCACCTAGCCTACGAGTTTGTGATATTTTCATGTATATGTGTCCATCTTTATGTGAGCATAATTTGAATATCTCTATAAATTCTTTTCCTTATGTGCTTTATTTGTATAAGTCTAATCTTTTCCCCGAAGACTCTTTTTGCACTAATCAAGTCTGCAGGATACTTTCTATAGCTATTGTGCACTTTAAAGATGTATTCAGTTGTCCTGTGATGCTCCACAGTCTACTGAGCTATGCAAGCAATCCTGGTTCTTGTTGGTTCCTCCAGAATTGCCAGCATCCAATCAGCTAAGTTCTCTAATTTATTATAGTATAACTTGAGGACAAGTTGCAATCTAAGTGTGGGGGAAGGGATAGATGATTTATGTGTCTACTTTAGTTTGCTCATATTTTTAGTATTTCTATGAAAAGTGCTTAATTTTCAAATTTTTTGTTAAGTCCCGAGTAGACATAGGCATATCTTTGCTTGAGTTTATATCATTTTTGCTATATTCTGTATATTTAGTAATTTTAGTTGTTTCACCCTACACTCTTTTTCACATGCCATAGTAAATGATGAGCTAAATGTTGAAAGCCTACCCCATTTTAGTTGGAGATTTTTGATGATTATAGCATGTTTCTTTGCTTATGTACAATTCTTGAAAAGTTTAGTAGTTTGTATTCTAGGATTAAAGTATGACATACTGTGAATATCTGTAAGTTTGAATGTGATAAGTGAAACGTGATTAAGTCTTTGCAATAGTAATAAATTGTTTACTTGAGGTGTTATGCTCAGTGGTATGTGCTACTAGAAAATAATCTTTTCCACTGCCAGCCAGAAATCTCTAAGTAAACATAATTGTAATTGTGTGTGTCGGAAGCTGGTTTATGATTTGGGTGAGGTAGGGTGTACCACGTATGTCCTATTCCACTATGATGACCAAAAGCTCACGACAGTCAGTTTATAGTTGCCTTATGATTGGAGTAAGGTAGGGGATTATCTTGAAATGTCCTATTCTGCTATGAGGGCAAAAGCTTATTCTGATGTCTGTTAGAAAAGTGTGAAAAAAGTGAAAATATTGAAATATATTATTATGAATAAGTAACGACTTAGTTATCGTCGACCTTATCCCCAGTATAAACTGAAAGATATGTTGTAGGGATTATCCTCTAAGTATGACGGAAATATTTTAGATGCTCTCTATTAATCTTTTCGGAATATGTATGTCTTGTAAAGTGCCTGTTATAATTTTTGAATATTTCTAACTTAGATGGGAAACCGGGCTAGTTTTGGTTTGAATAACTTTCAAATTGTGGAACTTAGTGGAAGTTTATTATGGCTATGCACACACTCACTTGGGTGAACTTCTAAGTTATTGAATATGCTTCATATTTGCATAGATGTTTATTTATCTCGAGTTGGTTTTGTTTTGTTTTGCTCGGTGACGAGCAAAAAGATAAGTGTGGGGGTGTTGTTTAGGGCCAAATTATAGTGATTTATATATATATATATATATATATTGTATATCAATTTTCCCCATATATGGATTATTTTCATAGACATTGAGCTATATAGTTAAATATTGAGTAAATGGTGTTTTTAATGATTAAATATGAAAACATATCAATTTAAGTGTTAATTTGTGTTTTTATATTATTTTGGAAATTATTACGTTTTGGTATGTTTTTGATATTTGTAGATACCCAATTAATGATGGAAAAGATGATCCTAAAAGGCTAAATTCGAGATGGAAGAGGATCAATTAAAGATATGGAAGAATAAAAGAGATAAGGAAAGAAATAAATCAAGATAAAGATGGAAAAATCAAGAAATTCGATTTCAAGTCAATATGAACGAGCGTCCATCTGAAGCAGACGAGCGTTCAATAGTGGACGGGCGTTTGGTGAAGTAAACGAGCGTCCTAGAAGAGATTTTACATTCAGAGTCTCCAGACGCAAGCTGAACGAGCGTTGACTCTCCGTCCAAGGCAAATGGACGGGCGTCCATGTATTCAAACGAGCGTCCGCCGCCGCCTTTGCCTAAACCGACTTAATCTTCTATTTAAACAGCCGTCGCCCCAACCCTAATGCATCCATATTTTTCTTCACATCAAAAAGAGAGCACAGCCGCATCTTGGAGAGTTGAAGGCCGGTCACCCGAGCCTTGTGCTCGGGTGAACCGAGGTTAGATTAGGAGTAGATTATGTAGCTTTTCTTTTCGTTTCCATGGTGTTTCAACCATTGTATCCAAGACTATGTGAGTTCTCTTATGATTAATTTAATTTCAGTTTTTCTTCATGACGTTTGATTTAGTTTGTATTTTTCTATGCGATTTGTATGCCATGTGAATTAGAATCGAAAGATTAGTTCACGATTGATGTTTATAATACGGAAGTTGCGTAAACGCTAGATCACCATAGAAAGATAGGGTTTTTAGCCATTAATGATGACAAGTTAATGAGTTAGATTCCTAGGTTGTTAGGTTCTTTAAAAACGAGAGTTAATTGAATCTACACCCGAGTTTTGTTTGGTAAATCAGTCTCAACACTCGAAAGATGAGAGATAGATAATTGAATTCACTACGAAAGTAGGCTTTCATAGCTTGAGAGATAAGTTCACTAAGAGATTAGGGATTAGTGTCTCGTGAAAGGGTGAAACCACAAATCGAATTAGAATCATGAGATTAACTAGAATTGAAATCACTTAGGTTTGTACTTTGGTTGTTCCCATGTTTCTTAGGTTAGATTTATTTTGATTGTTCGTTTATGTTTTTCTGTTTTTATGTTTTGCTCTTTCGTTACTTTTGTTTATTCGTTCTTTGAGTAACAATTGGTAGGGTTAGTGAAATTAGATTCAACATCCCAATTCCCTGTGGATCGATACCCGTACTTATCCAACTTTACTAGCAACTACCCGGTATTCGGCCGGTTAGGAGGTAGTTTGCATGTTAAGTATATGTTTATAAATTTTCTTTTGTTTTTATGATGCAAAATCCTCCCAAAGGGATAGATGATTTATGTGTCTACTTTAGTTTGCTCATATTTTTAGTATTTCTATGAAAAGTGCTTAATTTTCAAATTTTTTGTTAAGTCCCGAGTAGACATAGGCATATCTTTGCTTGAGTTTATATCATTTTTGCTATATTCTGTATATTTAGTAATTTTAGTTGTTTCACCCTACACTCTTTTTCACATGCCATAGTAAATGATGAGCTAAATGTTGAAAGCCTACCCCATTTTAGTTGGAGATTTTTGATGATTATAGCATGTTTCTTTGCTTATGTACAATTCTTGAAAAGTTTAGTAGTTTGTATTCTAGGATTAAAGTATGACATACTGTGAATATCTGTAAGTTTGAATGTGATAAGTGAAACGTGATTAAGTCTTTGCAATAGTAATAAATTGTTTACTTGAGGTGTTATGCTCAGTGGTATGTGCTACTAGAAAATAATCTTTTCCACTGCCAGCCAGAAATCTCTAAGTAAACATAATTGTAATTGTGTGTGTCGGAAGTTGGTTTATGATTTGGGTGAGGTAGGGTGTACCACGTATGTCCTATTCCACTATGATGACTAAGAGCTCACGACAGTCAGTTTATAGCTGCCTTATGATTGGAGTAAGGTAGGGGATTATCTTGAAATGTCCTATTCTGCTATGAGGGCAAAAGCTTATTCTGATGTGTGTTAGAAAAGTGTGAAAAAGTGAAAATATTGAAATATATTATTATGAATAAGTAACGACTTAGTTATCGTCGACCTTATCCCCAGTATAAACTGAAAGATATGTTGTAGGGATTATCCTCTAAGTATGTCGGAAATATTTTAGATGCTCTCTATTAATCTTTTGAATATGTATGTCTTGTAAAGTGTCTGTTATAGTTTTTGAATATTTCTAACTTAGATGGGAAACCGGGCTAGTTTTGGTTTGAATAACTTTCAAATTGTGGAACTTAGTGGAAGTTTATTATGGCTATGCACACACTCACTTGGGTGAACTTCTAAGTTAATAAATATGCTTCATATTTGCATAGATGTTTATTTATCTCGAGTTGGTTTTGTTTTGTTTTGCTCGGGGACGAGCAAAAAGATAAGTGTGGGGGTGTTGTTTAGGGCCAAATTATAGTGATTTTTATATATATTTTATAAATCAATTTCCCCCATATATGGATTATTTTCATAGATATTGGGCCTTATAGTCAAATATTGAGTAAATGAGGTTTTTAATGATTAAATATGAAAACATATCAATTTAAGTGTTAATTTGTGTTTTTATATTATTTTGGAAATTATTACGTTTTGGTATGTTTTGATATTTGTAGATACCCAATTAATGATGGAAAAGATGATCCTAAAAGGCTAAATTTAGATGGAAGAGGATCAATTAAAGATATGGAAGAATAAAAGATAAGGAAAGAAATAAATCAAGATAAAGATGGAAAAATCAAGAAATTGATTTGTCAATATGTGTTCCATAAGTGACAGCGTTCATTGAGTGCTTTGAAGTAATGAATCTAGAAGAGATTTTACATCTTATTATTTTAACGAGCGTTGACTTCCGTCAAGGCAAATGACGGGCCCATGTATTCAAGAGCGCCGCCTTTGTAAAACTTAATTCTATTTAAAATTAGAACCCTAATGCATCCATATTTTTTCACATCAAAAGAGAGCACGCATCTTGAGAGTTGAAGGCGGTCACCCGAGTTGTGCTCGGTGAAGGTTAGATTAGAGTAGATTATGTAGCTTTTCTTTTCGTTCCATGTGTTTCAACCATTGTATCCAAGACTATGGAGTTCTCTATGATTAATTTAATTGTTTTTCTTCATGACGGATTTAGTTTGTATTTTTCTACGATTTGTATGCCATGAATTAGAATCGAAAGATTAGTTCACGATTGATGTTTAATACGGAAGTTGTGTAAACGCTAGATCACCATAGAAAGATAGGGTTTTAGCCATTAATGATGACAAGTTAATGAGTTAGATTCCTAGGTTGTTAGGTTCTTTAAAAAACGAGAGTTAATTGAATCTACAGAGTTTTGTTTGGTAAATCACCAACACTCGAAGAGAGATAGATAATTGAATTCACTAAAGAAAGCTTTCATAGCTTGAGAGATAAGTTCACTAAGATTGTGGGATTAGTGTCTCGTGAAAGGTGAAACCACAAATGAATTAGAATCATGAGATTAACTAGAATTGAAATCACTTAGGTTTGTACTTTGGTTGTTCCCATGTTTCTTAGGTTAGATTTATTTTGATTGTTCGTTATGTTTTTTGTTTTTATGTTTTGCTCTTTACTTTTTTGTTTATTGTTTGAGTAACAATGGAGAATTAGATTCAACATAATTTGTGGATCAAGATTATCCAACTTTAAGCAACTACCCGGTATTCGGCCGGTTAGAGGTAGTTTGCATGTTAATATGTTTATAAATTTTTGTTTTTATGATAAAAATCCTCCCAAAGATAGATGATTTATGTGTCTACTTTAGTTTGCTCATATTTTAGTATTTCTATGAAAAGTGCTTAATTTTCAAATTTTTTGTTAAGTCCAGTGACATAGCATATCTTTGCTTGAGTTTATATCATTTTTTATATTCTATATATTTATAGTTTCATTATTTTTTTCACATGCCATAGTAATGACAGCTAAATGTGAAAGCCTACCCCATTTTAGTTGGAGATTTTTGATGATTATAGCATGTTTCTTTGCTTATGATTGAAAAGTTTATAGTTTGTATTCTGGATTAAGTATGACATCTGAATATCTGAAGTTTGATGTGATATGAAACGTGATTAAGTCTGCAATAGTAATAAATTGTTTACTTGAGGTGTTATGCTCGTATGTGCTACTAGAATAATTTTATATATGAAATCTTAAGTAAACATAATTGTAATTGTTTTCAATGGGTTTATGATTTGGGTGAGGTATTAAGATGTCCTATTCCACTATGATGACTAAGAGCTCAGATTTATATCGCCTTATGATTGGAGTAAGGTAGATTATCTGAAATGTCTTCGCTATGAGGGCAAAAGCATTCGATGTGTGTTAGAAATAAAAAGTGAAAATATTGAAATATATTATTATGAATAAGTAACACTTAGTTATGTTAATTATTGATAAAGAAGATATGTAGATTATCTCTAAGTATGATGAAATATTTTGATGCTCTCTATTAATCTTTTGAATATGTATGTCTTGTAAAGTGCTTATAATTTTTTTGAATATTTCTAACTTAGATGAAACCGGGCTAGTTTTGGTTTGAATAACTTTCAAATTGTGGAACTTAGTGGAAGTTTATTATGGCTATGCACACAATTTCACTTGAACTTATAATAAATATGCTTCATATTTGCATAGATGTTTATTTATCTTGAGTTGGTTTGTTTTGTTTTGCACGCAAAAAGATAAGTTATGTTGTTTTCCAAATTATAGTGATTTTTATATATATATTGTATATCAATTTCCCCATATATGGATTATTTTCATAGATATTGGGCCTTATAGTCAAATATTGAGTAAATGGTGTTTTAATGATTAAATATGCATATCAATTTAAGTGTTAATTTGTGTTTTATATTATTTTGGAAATTATTACGTTTTGGTATGTTTTGATATTTGAGATACCCAATTAATGATGGAAAGATGATCAAAAGCTTGAAAGAGGATCAATTAAAGATATGGAAGAATAAAAGAGATAAGGAAAGAAATAAATCAAGATAAAGATGGAAAATCAAGAAATTGATTTCAAGTCAATACGACGAAATCACGAGCGTTCAAAGTGATGCGTTTGAAGTGATGCAGAAGAGATTTTACATTGAGTCTTGATTTAATAACGAGCGTGATCTGTCAAGGCAAATGACGTATATTCAAACGAATCCGCCGCTTTGTTTTAAACCCATTTAATTTTTTAAAGAACCCTAATGCATCATATTTTTTCACATCAAAAGAGAGCACGGCATCTTGGATTGAAGGCGGTCACCCGAATTTAATCATTAATGATTAGTAGCTTTTTTCGTTTATGGTGTTTCAACCATTGTATAAGACATGTGAGTTCTCTTCATTAATTTAATTCGTTTTTACATGACATTTAGTTTGTATTTTTCTACATTTGTATGCCATGTGAATTAGAATCAAAGATTAGTTCACGATTGATGTTTATAATCGGTTATCGTAGCCAGATCACCATAGAAAGATGGGTTTTAGCCATTAATGATGACAAGTTAAGATAGATTATTGTTATTCTTTATATTAATTGAATCTACAGAGTTTTGTTTAAATGTCAACATAAAAGAGAGATAGATAATTGAATTCACTCTGAGGCTTTCATAGCTTGATAGATAAGTTCACAAGAGATTGGGATTAGTGTCTCGAAATGAAACCACAATAATTAGAATCCGAGATTAACTAATTGAAATCATTAGGTTTGTACTTTTGTTATGTTTCTTATTAGATTTATTTTGATTGTTGTTATGTTTTTTCTCTTTTTATGTTTTGTTTTAATTTCTTTTGTTTATTCGCTCTTTTGAGTAACAATTGTTTAGTGAAATTAGATTCAATATCATGTGGATCGAATGTATTTATCAACTTACAAAGCAACTACCCGTTTTTCGTTTCTCTAGAGGTAGTTTGCATGTTACATATGTTTATAAATTTTTTTGTTTTTTATGATGCAAAATCCCAAAGTGATAGATGATTTATGTGTCTACTTTAGTTTGCTCATATTTTTAGTATTTCTATGAAAAGTGCTTAATTTTCAAATTTTTTAGTCCCAGTAGAACATATATCTTTGCTTGAGTTTATATCATTTTGCTATATTCTGATATTTAGTAATTTTAGTTGTTTCACCTACACTTTTTTCACATGCCATAGTAAATGATGAGCTAAATGTTGAAAGCCTACCCATTTTAGTTGGAGATTTTTGATGATTATAGCATGTTTCTTTGCTTATGTACAATTCTTGAAAAGTTTAGTAGTTTGTATTCTAGGATTAAAGTATGACATGAATATCGTAAGTTTGAATGTGATAAGTGAAACGTGATTAAGTCTTTGCAATAGTAATAAATTGTTTACTTGAGGTGTTATGCTTGGTATGTGCTACTAGAAAATAATCTTTTCCACCGAAATCTCTAAGTAAACATAATTAGAATTTGTGTGTGTTTATGATTTGGGTGAGGTAGGTGTACCACGATGTCCTATTCCACTATGATGACTAAAAGCTCACGACTTTATAGCGCTTATGATTGGAGTAAGGATTATCTTGAAATGTCCTATTCTGCTATGAGGGCAAAAGCTTATTCTGATGTGTGTTAGAAAAGTGTGAAAAAGTGAAAATATTGAAATATATTATTATGAATAAGTAACGACTTAGTTATCGTCGACCTTATCCCCAGTATAAACTGAAAGATATGTTGTAGGGATTATCCTCTAAGTATGACGGAAATATTTTAGATGCTCTCTATTAATCTTTTCGGAATATGTATGTCTTGTAAAGTGCCTGTTATAATTTTTGAATATTTCTAACTTAGATGGGAAACCGGGCTAGTTTTGGTTTGAATAACTTTCAAATTGTGGAACTTAGTGGAAGTTTATTATGGCTATGCACACACTCACTTGGGTGAACTTCTAAGTTAATAAATATGCTTCATATTTGCATAGATGTTTATTTATCTCGAGTTGGTTTTGTTTTGTTTTGCTCGAGGACGAGCAAAAGATAAGTGTGGGGGTGTTGTTTAGGGCCAAATTATAGTGATTTTTATATATATATTGTATATCAATTTCCCCCATATATGGATTATTTTCATAGATATTGGGCCTTATAGTCAAATATTGAGTAAATGGTGTTTTTAATGATTAAATATGAAAACATATCAATTTAAGTGTTAATTTGTGTTTTTATATTATTTTGGAAATTATTACGTTTTGGTATGTTTTTGATATTTGTAGATACCCAATTAATGATGGAAAAGATGATCCTAAAAGGCTAAATTCGAGATGGAAGAGGATCAATTAAAGATATGGAAGAATAAAAGAGATAAGGAAAGAAATAAATCAAGATAAAGATGGAAAAATCAAGAAATTTGATTTCAAGTCAATATGGACGAGCGTCCATCTGAAGCAGACGAGCGTTCAATAGTGGACGGGCGTTTGGTGAAGTGGACGAGCGTCCTAGAAGAGATTTTACATTCAGAGTCTCCAGACGCAAGCTGAACGAGCGTTGACTCTCCGTCCAAGGCAAATGGACGGGCGTCCATGTATTCAAACGAGCGTCCGCCGCCGCCTTTGCCTAAACCGACTTAATCTTCTATTTAAACAGCCGTCGCCCCAACCCTAATGCATCCATATTTTTCTTCACATCAAAAAGAGAGCACAGCCGCATCTTGGAGAGTTGAAGGCCGGTCACCCGAGCCTTGTGCTCGGGTGAACCGAGGTTAGATTAGGAGTAGATTATGTAGCTTTTCTTTTCGTTTCCATGGTGTTTCAACCATTGTATCCAAGACTATGTGAGTTCTCTTATGATTAATATAATTCCAATTTTTCTTCATGACGTTTGATTTAGTTTGTATTTTTCTATGCGATTTGTATGCCATGTGAATTAGAATCGAAAGATTAGTTCACGATTGATGTTTATAATACGGAAGTTGCATAAACGCTAGATCACCATAGAAAGATAGGGTTTTTAGCCATTAATGATGACAAGTTAATGAGTTAGATTTCTAGGTTGTTAGGTTCTTTAAAAACGAGAGTTAATTGAATCTACACCCGAGTTTTGTTTGGTAAATCAGTCTCAACACTCGAAAGATGAGAGATAGATAATTGAATTCACTACGAAAGTAGGCTTTCATAGCTTGAGAGATAAGTTCACTAAGAGATTAGGGATTAGTGTCTCGTGAAAGGGTGAAACCACAAATCGAATTAGAATCATGAGATTAACTAGAATTGAAATCACTTAGGTTTGTACTTTGGTTGTTCCCATGTTTCTTAGGTTAGATTTATTTTGATTGTTCGTTTATGTTTTTCTGTTTTTATGTTTTGCTCTTTCGTTACTTTTGTTTATTCGTTCTTTGAGTAACAATTGGTAGGGTTAGTGAAATTAGATTCAACATCCCAATTCCCTGTGGATCGATACCCGTACTTATCCAACTTTACTAGCAACTACCCGGTATTCGGCCGGTTAGGAGGTAGTTTGCATGTTAAGTATAGGTTTATAAATTTTCTTTTGTTTTTATGATGCAAAATCCTCCCAACAGTGTTACAGTATAGAGGCTAAAGGGAATTCTGAGTGCAGTCGGTTGATACACTCTACTGATTGTATGAAGACACAACAACCTGCTGACAGTATGACATAGCAGCCTACTGAGCAATCTAGTATAGCATGATGTAGAAAGCGGTTATTGATGATTGTATCTTGGAAACAATATCCAAGTTGTTGATCTTTTTGATTTCAGGCGTCCACTCATGCTTTTACTTCCTTATGAAGGGAATAGTTGAATTTGTCTAAGCATCGGGATTAGCCTTCATGATAGTGATTCGACCATCCTCTATCACTATGATCATATCCTCATGGGTTGCAGCTAGATGCGTCTTTATACGCATTTTTCATTTATCAAGATTTGAAATATAAAAAGTGGTACTCTGAAAACAGTGCTATTTGACTCCAAAATGATAAATATGTAACTTTGAAAATATAGTTTGTAAATACATGCAAGGGATCACTCCTACACACAGATTCAAGAATGCATCTATTTTTAGGAGACAAGCTCTTATACCACTTATTGGTCCGTAATACAAGTCTTGGAAAAGTTCAGAGGGGGGTTAATGAACTTTTCTGGATTTTGTAATCTTTCTTTGCAAGGATCAGATTAGAGTGTCGATCAGAGGAGTAAGAAACTCATCTAATCTACTCGTTTACTTCCAATTCATAGAATAATGCATCGTAATATTACTTTTTAAAAGCCTTGCCTTGGTTTTAAGACAACGAATTATGCAGCGGAATAATAAATTTGTAAAGTAAAGAGGCATAGAATTTGTTATCGATCTTTAGAGTGGTGTAATCTCTTATGTGACCGCGTCTCTTGTGAATTAGGAGGTATCACTATTGTACTCTTATTTAATACAATAGGCAAGTGTCCTTGACTCCCCGCATATGCTTCACACTCCAGCAGCCAGTTCTGGACAGCCCTCAACTGCTTCATGGTCTACTTCCATGCAGCTCTTCTGAAGGTTTCTCCATTAGCTGCTTATCCCTTTTTGTTCCTTCACACTTTTTTGATGCTTCAATAGGTTCAACTTCTTGGTTATAAAGTTGTGGATGTAGATTGGTGTTGTATCAATAATTATACACAATGAGAGGCTTGTAATATGTATCTTTGTAAGATTAGATTTGTGGCTCTTGTCAACACGATCTCAGAATATTCTTGGCGAGTGCTTTGTAGGTCATCTTGGTTCTTTAGATATGGAGTTGTAAGATTTGAATTTTGCAAAGATTTCTTTAGCTTTTGAATGTCACATGTTGTGTATATATATGTTTATAGTTCTTGTTCTTTTTTGTGCGCCCTTGAGTCTTGTATTTATAGCTCTTTCTGGATTCTCCATATTAATCTGAAAAACAACCGTTGAAGGCAATGATTGGTTCTTATTAATTTCCAGTTGTATAATTCAAATGTATTAATTCCGTTGTAGCATACATATATGTTCATTGGATCTTGGTACTAATAGTTAAAGTAACATGTCAGTTTATGGACTGTAGCTTTGCGGCTTGCGTTTACTTATTTGTTTCCCACTTGCTTTGTCATGTAGCCGTTGATCAAGAATTGCTATACACCTTTAATTTATCACTTTATGTGTCACATACTCACTTTGATTTTATCTTTCAATTCGTGAGTGCTTCGTTTGATTGAAATCGTTTGTTACTTCTTGCTTCGTCTAAATGTTTGATGTCGTCTTGATGGTCAAGTCTTCTGACCGATAGTAGAGAGTCAGACTGATGAGTCTTTTGAAAGGTCATAGGTCGTCTGATCAAGAGTCCGGTATCAATTCTTGTCTTCAAGTCCTCTGACATAGACTAACTGTTTGTCCCTTGGAAAGGCTTTGGACAAGTTTAGAGTGGGTGAATAAACTCATCACTTAAAGACTTTTTACGGTGTTATAATAACCGAACTGAGAAAAGATCTGCTGACTTTTTCTACAACTGAGTTAAATGCGGAATAATTATATTTAGCCTTTTTCTGTTAAGTTGAAATTTTTGAAATATTCTGAACTGAGTTTTATTGAAACTCAGTTTTGTGCTAGATGTGAGTTCAATCAGTTTGCAAGACAATTAATGCTAGAATAGGTAAAGTAAATAACTGAAAGTAAATGCTTAAAGTAAATATGCAGAAATAAACGCACAAATAATTATAGAGGTTCCATGTGGTGTAATCCTGTCAGTCATCTCCTCCCCTATGATGTAAAAGGAAATTTCCACTAGACTTCTTGAGGTTACAACGGTTACAAAAATTCCTGCTTGATTGTCCCTGACTAATCCCTAGCTTCACAATCTAAACACTTAAACAACAGGTTGAATTGCTGCTCTCCAAATGCATCACTGGTCCTTAAAGGGTTGGATTGCCTCTTCACCTGCTCCACCACACACAGTCTTCCTGACTTCAATCATTTGTCCTTGATCGGATGCTTCACAGTCCAAACCTTTGAAAAAATCAAAGTTGGGTTGAATCAAGTAAGTGATTCAAACTTGGAATCTTCAAGTGTTGGTTCTTGATTGATCTTTGAATGCTTGAACACTTAAAAGATTTTTCTGGATCTTTCTCTTAAGCATGAACATGATAGCATATAACTTAGCAAAAACTTGATTTTAGAAAATTTCAGAACTTAGGCTCAAATCTTGTAACTTCGGTGCAAAAAGGTGCTTGATCCTTGTTGATAAATCCTCTATTTATAGGGTGGAATCCAACGGTCATCGTTTTGAATTCTTCATTCAAATTGGATTCCAAGGGATATGCTATCATGTTGTCAGAAATACCAGTGTCCTTTTGTCTTGTCAGACATTCAAGCAATTAGATTGCTTAACTTTACAGTCTCGGCTTTATTCTTCATAACTGAGTTTGATCCCTCAGTTCTTCATTCTTCAACAACTGAGTCTGGGTCCCTCAGTTCTTCATCCACTGTGTTTGTTGTTTACGGTGATTTTTACGATTTATATTACATTATTTCGCAACAATATCCTTTATATTTTATTAATTTTTATAGAAAATTAAGTGTTTAATGGATTTATTGAAAGAATTAAGTTGGAAAGTATTAGAGTGCAAAGTCGGGTTATTTACGTGATTTTATTGGTAAATATCTATTTATATATGTGATGTTACACTTTGCACGTTTTTTATAATGTAGGTACGCGAATGTATCGTGGACCGAGTCAACGAGCTGAAGGGTTTCGAGCTGCATTTTAATTGAAGGCTGCATTTTAATTGAAGACTTATCTAGAAGGGCAAAATTGGAATTATCATATTTTTATTAGGGTTTTATTATTTTAAGAAAAGGAAAAAAAGGGATAATTGTTACCCTAGCTCGAAGAAGGTTATAAAAGGACGGCATTCAGCAGCAGCACATAACACGAAATTTCATCTGGAACGGAGGCAGAACCCAAAAAAAAAAAGAAGAACTCACTCGGTCGACCGAGTGAACACCTTCGGTCGACCGAGCCATTAAATTAATTTTTTTTTCTTTTTTTCGTTCGGTCTGAGGATGAGTAGAGGCAGAGTCCGAATTGAACAAGCTTTGTGAAGCCGTCTCAACAGCGATTTGATTTCAACTCTTGGATTGTTTGTGAGTTTAATTAAAGATTGTATCTTTATTATGTTTTTATTGATGTTATGCAATTTCATTGATGAATGTATTGCTGTGTGATGTTTGATATGTGATGAGAATCGTTGTTAAACTTAGGTCACCATAGTAAAGATTGGATTTTTAATCTAGTTAACGATAGTTGTTAGGTTAAAGATCTAGATTATGAGATTGACAAATTTCACACCTTGATTAGTTAAAAGCGTTGATCTTTTAGGATCGAGAGATGAAAAGATTGATAGGCGAATTTTTCTAAGATATTAGAAATTCATACCTTCGATAGGTGAATCACAATTTTTATTAAATCATCACTAAACAATCTAGAGAAGAAATTGAAGGTTGCGAGATAGGTGGATCATTGCTTGTTCGTTGTTACACTAATTGAAAAAACCATTGTTGCTTGTTCTTCGTAGCAATCTTAGGATTTTATTGTCTTTTTAGTTTATAAAATAGAATTATCCTAGTTAGTTCGGTTCGCAACTATCCTTCCTGGCTTTAGATTTTTAATCTTCTGTCCAGTTTAATTTTATTGTTTTCATTACTAGTTCATTTTGTTTTGTTATTTTAGTTGTAGTCTTTAAATTGTTTAGGACATGACGTTTTTACTTCTCGTGACAACTTTAGGAAAATTAATCAAACTAGACAAAGACGATTCCCTGTGAGTTCGACTCCGGTTTTAATCATTATACTACGATCCCTGCACTTGGGGTAAATCGGATTTATTTTATTACTTGTTATATTTCGTTTAGCATAAAATCCGAGACAAGTTTTTGGCGCCGTTTCCGGGGAATCGGTATGGTTGTCTAGTTTATTAATTTTTCTGATTTTCTGTTTTAAGTTTTTGGATAAAAGGGATCGTTAGGGCACATGGTAGTATTTTGGCCATAACTTTTGGCTCGAGTGTCCGTTTGGCGCGCAGGACCCCAATTCGGAAAGCTCGTTCCAACGCCGACGAAGTAGTGAATGGCCATAGGCCGTTCGACACCGTTTTCGAGGTCAAAATCTGCTGTTTTCCTTCCATTTTGGGCTCGAAGCTTTCAACACGTTTTTCTCCCTTTTATTGTTTTCTGTTTTTCTGTTTTAAATTTTTCGTAGGTAGGTTTCTGTTTAAGTTTTCCGTATCTTTTTTCTGTTTCTTTATCTTATAAAAAAAAGAGTAAAAAAATAAACTCGTAGCAATTCGTGCGGACATCTTGTTTTTGGTTTTGGTTTATGCAAACTCGGAGTCAAAAGGGGCCACTACTCTATACCCCTGACCTCGAGCGGACCATAGTCCGACCAAACAGGAGAAGGCTCCGTTTTGCGGACCTCCCTGACGAAGAGAACACAGTCGATCGAGATATCGAGCAAGATCTAGCTCAAGAGATCGAGAATATAGTCATTATGGCTGCTGAAGATAGGCGTACGTTGGCTGACTACGCCATGCCTGGCGAAGTCAAGGTCAACCCGGCTATCGTTCTACCAACCATCAATGCACCTACCTTTGAACTGAAACCCGGGCTCATTCAAATGATGCAGCATGCATCCATCTTTCACGGTTTTCAGTCAGAAAATCCTCATACTCACTTACACACATTTCTAGAGATATGCGGTACAACTCGCATCCAAGGGGTAAGTGAGGATGCTATAAAACTTAAACTGTTTCCATTTTCCTTACGAGGGGAGGCAAAAGAGTGGTACCACTCTCTGCCCTCTGAAACCATCACTACCTAGGCGGAACTCGAGAAAGAGTTCCTGAGTCAATACTTCCCACCTTCTAAGACAGCCCAATGTTTAAGTGATATTTTCACATTCTGCCAGAAAGAAAATGAGTCATTTTTCGAGTGTTGGAAGAGGTTTAAGTCTCTTCTTAGAAAGTGTCCCCATCATGGCCTGCCGTTACAAAGGCAAGTCAATACTTTTTTCAGTGGATTGACCGAGCTCACGAAAGGCATGGTCAATAGTTCTTCTGGTGGGGCATTTTTAAAGAAAACACCTGAAGAGGGGTGGGCATTATTCGAGGATATTGCCAAATACAATTATGCCCCCTCATATCAAGCTATCCAAGCACCACCTCCTCCCAAGATCGAGGAGGTGAATATGCAAAGTCTGATCGCCATGTTGCAAAAGCAGATGGCAGCTTCTCAAATTTCTCCTAATCCGATCAATCAGAATTCTTCCTTTCAACAGAACTCTCAAGTTCTGTACTGTGAAAATTGTTGTCAGACTGGCCATATGGTTGGCCAGTGTCAATTTGTCTCCCCCTCTGCTTATCAAGTTAGTACTGTTCATGACAATGGACAGTATAATCCAGTCACATGTCAGAACTGTGACAATGTGGGGCATACATCTCGTTTCTGTCCTATGAACGGACAGAATGCTGAAGTCAACGCTTTCTCTGGCCAGTCCAATCAGAGGTTTAATAATCAATTCTCTGGCCAGATTAATCCTCAAAGACAGGGTTTCAGTCAGAATCAAAATTTCAATCCAAATTCGAATTTTAATCAAAATCAAAACTTCAATCGAAACCCTACTTACAAACAGAACCAGAACTCCAATTTTTCCAATCAGAATCAAAGGTTCAGTCAGAATTGACCTAACAATTCTAATTCTACATTTTAGAATCGGTCCAGCCAGCCTTATGCGCAGAACCTCCAAAACTCTCAAGGCCCCACACACTCGAATGATATCCAAGCTGAATGGAACTCTTTTAGGGAGGAGCAAAATAAAAACCTCCAACTCCTGATGAGCACAAACAAGAATCTTGAGAGGCAAATAGGGCAATTGGCTGAACAATTAGCTTCTAGACCCCCAGGGCAGTTGCCCAGCTTCATAGAAAAGAATCCAAATGGTGGTCAAGTTGCTCAGACCGATCTGAATAATAGCCAATGCACTGACCTGGTACCTTCCATTCCATACGGTAGAGAAGAGGCCAGTGCGATGAACTTAAGGTCAGGTACTCAACTGAGTGGTCTCCCTCACCAGGGAAACCACTAACCCCTCCTGCCAGCGATAAGGCAGGAGAGGAAGTCGAGCACCTACGTTCCCCTTGGCTGCAAGAGAATACTCAGGTGGCTGATCCCCTGAGAGGTGAAAGAGTTGGAAGTCCTCAGGTGGCTGAACCCCCGAGGAATGAAGAATCAAGTGAGAGTCAGGAGGCTGATCCCCTGACTAGTAAGAAGAATGAAAAGGTAGTAAGGTGGAAGGACTTGGAAGACAAAGCTGTCAGTTCATCCTCGAAGAAAGCCTTTTCTGAGAGTGACTTGAAAAAACTTCCATTTCCACCTAGAAAAAGCAACATCTCCTTGAATGAGGACAAAAAGTATGAAAAAGTGCTAAACCTTCTGAAAAATACTCAGGTTAATCTTCCATTATCCGAGGTTTTGGTTGAGATGCCTAAGTATACCAAATTCATCAAGGATGTTGTTTCTTCTAAGAAGAAGTTAGCGGACATGGATCGGTTGATTGGTGAGGATTGCTCTATGATCAATTATGAAAATCTACCAATCAAGAGGGGTGACCCTGGGAAATTTGTGCTCACATTGCTGATGGGAGGCCTAGTCTTTCCAAACTCTTTATGTGATCTGGGTGCATCCATAAGCCTGATGCCATTGTCTGTCTGCAAACAGCTTGGGTTAGACAATCTTCTAGAACCCACCACCATGAATCTTCAATTCGCGGATAGATCTTCTAAGAAAGCTGTGGGAATACTAAAGGACGTGTTAGTTCAAATTGATAGATTTACCTTCCCGGTGGACTGGTACGTTCTGGACATAGAGAAGGATGAGCATGTCCCTCTAATTCTTGGGAGGCCGTTTCTGTCTACAGCCAGAGCCCTCATTGACTGTGATGGTGGGCAAGTGACGATACGTGTTGGTGATCAAGAAGTGAGTTACAATGTTTCCAAAGCTAGCCAGAAACCCTCTGAAAGACCAACCGGCTTCTCCATTGACGATATGTCTGATGACTTCAATGATTTCATGGAAAAGCAAGTCATGGCTGTTACAGCTAAATATGAGCGACTAGTTGAGAAACTGAATAATCATGGTGTGGTGAGTCTAGAACAGTTAGAAGCTGAATTTGAGGATGAGTTGTTGAAAGGAGAAGTTTTGGCAGTGGGACCACTAAGTAAACTCAGCGATGTTGAGTTAAAAAGTGGAGATCTTAAATCAAGTTTGGAAGACCCCCTTGCAGATCTGGTACTGAAGCCGTTGCCTAAACATCTAAAGTATGTGTTTTTAAGAGAAGGTGACAAGCTTCCATTAATTATATCTGCCAAGCTGTCTCGATTGGAAGAAATGGAGCTGGTAAACGTCTTGAGGAAAAATGAGAAAGCCTTTGGTTGGCAAGTAGGAGACATCAGAGGGATATCTCCTGACATCTGCATGCATAAAATCAAGACCGAAGAGGGTGCGAAATGTGTTAGACAGCCCCAGAGGAGGCTTAACCCTCATATGCAAGAGGTGGTCAAGAAAGAGATTATCAAGCTTTTAGATATGGGTATCATATACGCAATCGCTGACAGTGAATGGGTATCCCCTACTCAGGTAGTTCCCAAGAAATGAGGGATTACTATTGAGAAGAATGAGAAGGGAGAAGAAATAGCATTGAGGCTTGTTACTGGTTACAGAGTCTGCATTGATTACAGGAAACTCAATGAGGTAACAATGAAAGATCATTTCCCCCTTCCTTTCATTGATCAGATGCTTGAGCGTCTGGCGGGACACGCATTCTACTATTTCCTGGACGGATATTCAGGATATTTTCAGATACCCATCGACCCAGTTGACCAAGAAAAGACCACATTCACCTGCCCTTATGGTACATTCGCTTACATGCGGATGCCATTTGGTCTTTGCAATGCCCCAGCTACATTTCAAAGATGTATGCTGGCTATCTTTGACGGGCTAGTTGAAAAGTGCATGGAAATTTTCATGGATGACTTTTCGGTCTTTGGTCAATCCTTCGATGATTGCCTTGATAATATTGACCAGGTCTTATCCAGATGTGTGGAAAAGAACTTAGTCCTAAACTGGGAAAAGTGCCATTTCATGGTAGATGAGGGAATAGTTCTTGGCCACAAGATCTCCGCCAAAGGTATTGAGGTAGACAGGGCCAAAGTAGAAGTTATCGAGAAGATTAGTTATCCTAAGAATGTGCGTGAAGTCAGAGGTTTTCTTGGACATGTCGGTTTCTATAGAAGATTCATTCAAGACTTTTCCAAGATAGCCAAGCCCCTGTCTACACTACTTAAAGAAGACGTTGTATTCGATTTTGATGCAAGTTGCAAGCAAGCGTTTGAGGAGCTTAAAAGTCGATTAATCTCCGTGCCGATCCTTATTTCGCCTGACAGGAATCTCCCCTTCGAGCTTATGTGCGATGCATCAAACTATGCTGTTGGTGCAGTCTTGGGACAGAGAATAAAAGGGAAATTCCAGCCAATCTATTATGCCAGTCACACACTAAATCCGTCTCAAGTAAACTACACGACGACTGAAAAGGAATTATTGGCCGTAGTCTTTGCTATGGACAAGTTTTGTAGTTACTTGTTGGGTGCTCAAGTGGTTGTGTGGACTGATCACGCTGCTTTGCGATACTTCATGACAAAGAAAGAGGCTAAACCGCACTTACTACGTTGGATACTGATCCTACAAGAGTTTGATGTCCAAATTAAAGACAAAAAGGGCAGTGAAAACGTAGTGGCTGATCATGTTTCAAGAATGTTGAGTGAGGAGAAGGATGACCCTGACGATATAGATCTTTACTTTCCTCTGGAGAATGTCATGCTTATCGACGGTTGTGCTCCAAAAGTTCCATGGTATTCCTCCATCGTAAACTACCTTCATTCCCAATATCTTGATCCAGAATTGTCCTATCAGGAGAAGAAGAAATTCTTCTCTGATTTGAAAACATTCGTTTGGGATGAACCTTACCTCTTCAAGATTTGTAAAGATGGTTTGCTGAGAAGATGTGTTCCTGAATCTGAGCAACGTGATATTATTGAGCAATGCCACAGTGGACCCACTGGCGGTCACTTTGGTCCTTGGAAAACCGTTGCTAAAATCTTTCAATCCGGCTTCTATTGGCCCACGATCTTTAAAGATACAGAAGCTTTCTGTAAAGCTTGTGATAGGTGTCAAAGAACCGGAACTTTAACAAGGCGTTTCGACATGCCATTGAAAACCATCCTAGAATGCGATGTCTTTGATGTATGGGGTATCGATTTTATGGGACCATTCCCATCATCTTGTGGAAATAAATACATCTTAGTCTGCGTGGATTATGTATCGAAATGGGTGGAGGCTCAAGCCACTTCTCACAATGATCATAGAACGGTCATGAAGTTCCTAAAGAAAAATATTTTCGTGAGATTTGGATGTCCCCGCGCCTTAATTAGTGACGAGGGAACGCACTTCTGCAACCGGCCACTAGAAAAAGTTCTTGAGAAATATGGTGTCCGGCACAAAATTGGCACACCATACCATCCTATGACTACTGGTCAAGTTGAAAGAAGCAACCAAAGTTTAAAGAAGATCCTGGAGAAAACAGTTAACAGTCATAGAAAAGACTGGAGTCTAAAGTTGGATGATGTACTGTGGGCATATCGAACTGCCTATAAGACCCCCATGGGTACATCACCCTATCAAATGGTTTATGGTAAACCATGCCACTTACCAATCGAGTTAGAGCATAGAGCGTATTGGGCCACGAAGTTTTTAAACTTCGATACCCAATCTTGCGGAAAACATCGATTGCAACAGTTGCATGAGCTAGACGAACTTAGACTTCAGGCCTACGAAAGCGCCAGGATAAGTAAGGAAAAGACAAAACTCCTTCACGATGCCAAAATCAAGAAGCGAGAATTTCAAGTAGGGGAACAAGTTTTATTGTACAATTCCAGGTTACATCTGTTCCCTGGTAAGCCGAGGACACGATGGTCCGGTCCCTTTGAAATTCTACAAATCATTCCTGGAGGTGTTTTAGAACTAAGAGGTCTTGGTGACCAGCCGTTTAGAGTGAATGGTCAAAGGTGTAAGCATTATATTGGTCAACCCAAAGAGAAGCCTTTGATTGTTCACTTCCTCGACATCCTCGGGTGTGGTACTCATGAAGTCAATGAGTTTGATGAGTTTTCGCCCGATTTGTTTTCTGAGGATGACGGCAGTGGTCCAGTAGAGGAAGTTCTGGCTGGTAGTTGGGATATGGAAGAGTTTAAATGGGAGGCACAGTTGAAGAGAAGACTGAAGAAGAAGAAGTCTGCAATGGGGAAAATTAAGAATGTTTGGAAAGCGGTAAAGAACCTGACCCCATGTGTGAGATGATGTTTCTGTAGCCACACTAATGACCAGAGCTTACACGAACTAGTGGCCGGAAGGAAGATTAAGTGGCCTGATCCAGGCTGACTAGTACATGTGTCTAGCCAAAGACACTAAAGAAAGGCGCTTGTTGGAAGGCAACCCAATAATAAGAATAGTTTTTTTTTTTATTATTATTTTGGACTATTTTGTTCTTTGTTGAATAAGGGGGGCTAGTTTTGTCTTGTGTCGTTTTTGATTCATCTGTGCTTTAGTTGGAGCTACTGTCGGTTTTCCGTTGCTATTACTTTCTGATGAATCTTGTAAGCCTTAACGCGCATTTGCACTTTCAGTTGGAGTTTGGTATTTCTGTATGCACATGTTGGACCATTTTTGTTTTGTAAACCTCTGTGGTTATATTTGACGCTTAGATGCCCTGTGTATTCCGTGTGTGGTGATTTTTCCATCTGAGCAATTGTATCCTGTGCTTATATCAAACTTTTCTGCGTAATATGTTATATTCCCCTATCCCCGAGGTACGTTTTGTTTTGTTTTTCATGTGTGCAGGGTATTTGCGATAGCGATGGTGCGCTTTTAGATGAAGCCAGTTTTCCAGTGGATGGTCCACAGTTTAGTGCTTTCTTCAGGCATTTCTGGATATGACTTGCTACCACTTCCAGAATTGCCACCTTCGAGCGACAAATCGGCTAAGTTTTTCTTATTCTGCACAACATGAGGAAATGTTGTTATTTAAGTGTGGGGGAGGGATTGGTTGTACCTACAATGTGCTTAATTTATTATGCTTACCACCATTCTTCAAAAATTCAACAAATTTTGAATTTTGAATTTTTTTAAAAAAGCCGTCCCGAGCATGATTTTATTTTGGCTTACTTACTTGTTATATTCCCATACTTGTGCTCAGTTGACTAGTATTTTTGCATAGACCTTTGTTAGATAAGCCTTTACTCGAATTCTTTTCACGTAAGCGTCTTCGATGACGAGCTGAACTTAGGAAACTGTACTCATTTAAACCGATGATGTTTGATTCTGGTTATCAGACCGTTCGCTTAGTGCTCATGTCATGGAAATTGTAATATGTGCGTAGTTGGAATTGAAGTAGGAAGTATCGTGAATATACCAAAGTCTGAATGTGATAAGTGAAACGTAACTATTGTGCTTGGAAAGTTGAATTTAAAGTGAATTAATTGGGTGTGTCGGAAGCTGGTCGATGATTTGAGTGAGGTAGGTCATATCTCGAATATCCTATACCACTATGATGACAAAAAGCTCACGACAGTCAGAAGAAGCTGCCTTATGATTTGAGTAAGGTAGGGTATATCTCGAATGTCCTATTCTGCTATGACGGGCAAGAGCTCATTCTGATGTGTGTTTTAAATGTGAAAGAATACTAAATCAAATTACATAAGGAAAGTAGTATGAATAAGTGAAAGACTTAGTTATCGCCTACCTTATCCCCAGTATAGGCCAAGGTATATGTTGTAGGGAGTATCCTCTGGGTACGACTGAAAAATTTCGAAAACATATGTATTACTCTAGTCATGACATGAGTAGTTTTGCAGGGCGAATGTATAGTCAGGGTAATTCATTATCTGTCTCTAATGGGTATTGGTTGGTTAGCTTGAATTTAATTTTCAAGTGTGGAATCGGTGGAAGTTGAAGAAGGCTTTGCACACACTACACATTCAAGTGATCGTTTATTGCGTGGGATGTATGTTTTTGATGCTAGTCGACCGGTTGTGATATGGAATATGGGATTTCTGCATGAGTAAGCCTAGGTCTTCTTGTTTTGTTTTGCTCGGGACGAGAAAAATCTAAGTGTGGGGGAGGTGTTTACGGTGATTTTTACGATTTATATTACATTATTTCGTAGCAATATCCTTTGTATTTTATTAATTTTTATAGAAAATTAAGTGTTTAATGGATTTATTGAAAGAATGAAGTTGGAAAGTATTAGAGTGCAAAGTCGGGTTATTTACGTGATTTTATTGGTAAATATCTATTTATATATGTGATGTTACACTTTGCACGTTTTTATTAATGTAGGTACGCGAATGTATCGTGGACCGAGTCAACGAGTTGAAGGGTTTCGAGCTGCATTTTAATTGAAGACTTATCTAGAAGGGCAAAATTGGAATTATCATATTTTTATTAGGGTTTTATTATTTTAAGAAAAGGAAAAAAGGGATAATTGTTACCCTAGCTCGAAGAAGGTTATAAAAGGACGGCATTCAGCAGCAGCACAGAACACGAAAATTTCATCTGGAACGGAGGCAGAACCCAAAAATCAAAAAAAAAAAAGAAGAAGAACTCACTCGGTCGACCGAGTGAACACCTTCGGTCGACCGAGCCATTAAATTAATTATATTCTTTTTTTTTTCTCGTTCGGTCCGAGGATG
This sequence comes from Gentiana dahurica var. dahurica, assembly GCA_024500145.1. Classification (NCBI taxonomy): domain Eukaryota; kingdom Viridiplantae; phylum Streptophyta; class Magnoliopsida; order Gentianales; family Gentianaceae; genus Gentiana; species Gentiana dahurica. The sequence goes on from CM044908.1 coordinate 40,409,361, forward strand.
AGTAGAGGCTGAGTCCGAATTGAACAAGCTTTGTGAAGCCGTCTCAGCAGCGATTTGATTTCAACTCTTGGATTGTTTGTGAGTTTAATTAAAGATTGTATCTTTATTATGTTTTTATTGATGTTATGCAATTTCATTGATGAATGTATTGCTGTGTGATGTTTGATATGTGATGAGAATCGTTGTTAAACTTTGGTCACCATAGTAAAGATTTGATTTTTAATCTAGTTAACGATAGTTGTTAGGTTAAAGATCTAGATTATGAGATTGACAAATTTCACACCTTGATTAGTTAAAAGCGTTGATCTTTTAGGATCGAGAGATGAAAAGATTAATAGGCGAATTTTTCTAAGATATTAGAAATTCATACCTTCGATAGGTTAATCACAATTTTTATTAAATCATCACTAAACAATCTAGAGAAGAAATTGAAGGTTGCGAGATAGGTGGATCATTGCTTGTTCGTTGTTACACTAATTGAGAAAAAACCATTGTTGCTTGTTCTTCGTTGCAATCTTAGGATTTTATTGTCTTTTTAGTTTATAAAATAGAATTATCTTATTTAGTTCGGTTCGCAACTATCCTTCCTGGCTTTAGATTTTTAATCTTCTATCCAGTTTAATTTTTTGTTTTCATTACTAGTTCATTTTGTTTTGTTATTTTAGTTGTAGTCTTTAAATTGTTTAGGACAGGACGTTTTTACTTCTCGTGACAACTTTAGGAAAATTAATCAAACTAGACAAAGACGATTCCCTGTGAGTTCGACTCCGGTTTTAATCATTATACTACGATCCCTGCACTTGGGGTAAACCGGATTTATTTTATTACTTGTTATATTTCGTTTAGCATAAAATCCGCGACATTTGTTCCCTCAGTTCTTCAGCTTCTACATATGTCAACCGAGTCTGTATCTCAGCAAACATACCTTCTTCAGTTTTTGTAGCTGTGCTCTGAGTCAGTTTTCCAAACTGATTTAACTTCAGTTGTAAACTCAAATCTTTTTATGTCATAAAGTTAGTTTTTCATTTTCTCAATTCTGACCCTAGAACTATTACAGTGCTTGTCTGATTTACTTATACAATTATCAGACTCAAATAAATCCTAAACATTGATTTCTACACATCTTTTTGATTTGCACTATAACAGCTAGTTATAACACTTCACCAATGGGGTTAAATACAATAAATAAATAATTGTTGAATTACCATCAAAACATAAATTTTATTTTAAACAATTTCCCTCTTTTTGATAATGTCAATACCCTCCTTAAAAGCAATGCAAAAGATAAGGACAAAATAAAATAACAAACACAAAAAACTGAGAAGCTGAGATTTTATTGATGAACTGAGTTACAAAGCATTAGAATACAATACATGAAAAGAAACTAAGTTCCAGCTTCTTTTCTTTTTCCTTGGTCAGCTCCACTTGTCTTGTTGCCATAGATTTCAGCAAGCTCTCTCATAGCGGCATTTGTTGATGTGTTCTCAATTGCATGGATGTTTGCCTATATGTTCCATGAAGTGGTCATGTCTTGTATGCTGAAAAACTTTCTTTTGAACAATACATCAAATACGAACACAATCCTCCAAAATCTCTCGCTTGTGGTTGTTTTCAGTAAATCTAGAACGTACTTAGGTTCAGTCTTTTCAACTTTTTCTGAACTTTTATCTTGAGCACCATTTTTCTCTCATTTGCTCAGTTTGTGCCAGTAATGCACAAGAAATTTTTGCAATCAGAAAAGTTTCTAAGGCTTGTTCCCTTGATTCACCTTCATTTGTGGGTAGCTCTCTGAAAATATTGTATAGCTTTGAATCTAGACCATGTCTTTTCTCAGTTGGTTCTAATAACATTGAAATCAGCTCCATCTCTTCGTTAGTCATGTCTCCTCTGGCTTTCATCAGTTTGATCAGTTTCTCATCAATTCTTTCAAGAACTTTTTGCATATCATGTGCATTGAATTATAAAAGGTGCAGACTTTACCCTTTATTGACATCATCTTTATTGATCGTGCTTCTGATATATGAATTCAAGTGCTGTGGATTTGATGCCAATATAGTCTGTACAATCACTGAGTCTTTCATTGCATTCTCCAGAAGAATCAATCTGTCAAGCACATTGTTAAGAATTCCTTCCAATCTCCCTTGAGTTTTAGCTTTCCTCGCGTCAGTTTCAATTGTTGTTTTTCGAATTTCAATCAAAGTGTTGTGGCAGCCTTCTTTGACACTGTCCATTCTCTTTTCCATGTTGACTCTTTCGTTTTTGATTTCCTCCATGGACTTTAACACTCTTCCAAAACCACTTATATCATCTTTCTGAATCCTCACAAGCTCATTAAAATTGTATTTGATGATCTCAGCTTGTGTCGGTACTTCCTTTCTTGTTTCAACTTCCTTTACTTCAGTTTTGCCTTTTAAATCTACAGGTGCTTTCTTTGCTTCAATCTGAGGTTTGTTTGCAAAAACCTCAGCTGTCTTTATTTCTTTGAGAGGAGAAGAAGCAATTTGTTTCATCTTATCTTTGTAGTCCTCAAACTTTCTTCTTTCTTCAGCTGAATCAGTTTCCCTTACTGGTGACTTATCACCATTTTCTTGTTCCGAAAAGTCAGCTTTGGCTTGGTCAGCTTCAACTTTTGGTATATCAATCACACCTCTGTTAGTCGGAGACTGATATCCTTATTTCTCTTAATTTTTTGATTCAGACTGAGTCTCAGAGTCTGAACCACTAATTCCCTCAGAACTTTCTTCATCTGAGTTCTCAACAACATCTTTTCCTGCTTCCATTTGTTGAAGTGAGGCGAGAATCCCTTTCTGTAAATCAGGATCTCCCTGTGAATCATCATCATCGTCATTATCATCCTTTTTAGACTTGAAATCTTCTTCTTCAGTACATTTCACCCAGTAATTGTTTCTTATCAAAGAATAACCCGGGCTAAAAAATTCTTCAGATTTGAATAATTTGGATAAATGAGTGATATTGAATAGGTCAAAAACCCATTGCTCTGAGCTTTTCATTTCCTCTAGTTGACTTCTTTGATTTGGGATTGAGCTGAACATCCAATGTTGATAAGCATCAAGTCAACTACAGTCAGCTTCAATAAGTTTCCCAATATCGATAGACGGATCAAGCAGGGTTTTGATCTCTTCAGTTTCTCTAGGACTCTCTGGATTGGATTCAGCTAGAATCTCAACTCTCTCAGCTTTAGTTTTATCTGCTTCCGTTTTGCTGGATTCCCCCTCAGCAACAACTGGGATGACAGATGATTCATCTTCAATTTCTAGTACTAACAAAACTTGATCAGATTCCTGTTTCTCTTCAGCAACAACTTCTCTTTCCACTGTGACTTCAGTTGTAAGTTCAGCAGTTTGTTCAGGGTTTTCTTTTAATTCAGTTGCCTGAAGCCAGATTGGTTCAGCAACAGATTCTTTGACAGGTTCAATTTCCAGTTCAGCAACTGGTTCCTTTCCTTTTTCACTATCACCAGCTTTCTTTTCAACTTCTTCTTCATAAAAAGTTCATCTAGAGTGATGACTTGTACTGGTGCAGATTCAACTTCAGCAACTTCTTTTCCTTGCTACTGAGAAGCTTCCAATTCTCTGATTGAATCTTCACACTCAAGTCTAGATGCTGATTTTTGTGGTGTTGATCTAGACTTAGCAATTAAGTTGAGCATGATCAATACTTTTGATCCAATCAGCTCTTCCTCACCGTTAGTTTCCTCATCATCGATTTTTGTCCTCAGGTTTTGTTCCTCCTGAGTGTCAGCTTCTGGCGATGCTGGAACTATCCCTTCTTCAACAACAGCTTCACTCTCAGAAGTGACTGGTTTTGTGGGGGTTTCCTCAGTTCTAGGTTTCTTTGCATGACTTTCAGCAACTAAAGTAGCAGATTTTGCTGTTGAAGTCTCCATAATTTTCTCAGCTACTTTGTCAACCTTTGCTTTGACTGAAGCTCCCATCTTTCTCTTTTTCTCATTTAGTCTCTCAAGACCTTCTAGTGCTTCAGCCGTGGTCATTTTCTTAGATGACCTCTTCCTTTTCTTCTTAGGTTCAGTTTCAGAACCTTCAACTTTCCTCTTTTCAGATTTATCTTCTTTAGCTGCAATTTTGCCATCAACAATTGCAGTTTCCCTTCTCCTTGCAATTCCAAAGTGGTCAATGATCCTTTGAGCCAATAGTGCAAGAGTCTTCTTATGATTCTTCCTTTCTTTTCATCAATTATATTCTTGGGAACATTAGAAGATTGTGCTATCAATTGGTCCAAAATGTACCTCTGCCAATTGAAATCTTCTTCAAACCAGATAACATATATCAAGTCTATCTTGGTGCCAGAAAGATTGCTCAAATTGCCTGTATTTCCAATTATACAATTTGCGAGCATCTTGGTCATATAATTGAATTCAGGTTTGAGAAGTACTGTACTTCCAGATATCAACACATTTGAATCTTTCTTGATTGCAAGGATTTTCCACAATTTTTCCCTTTCTTCATTAGTCACTTTCAATGCTGAAGAATATCCAGATATCTCAAAGCCAAAGATATCTGAAATAAGGTCCTCAGTGACCTTGATTTCTTTCTTAACTTTGGTAGAGTAGGTAAAAGTCCTTTCATCTTCTATGCTCTTGCTCCCAAACTCATAGAAATCTCCGATGCTGTCCAGACATACACTCTCCAGATTGATGTTGAACACTCGTTCCAGTCCTTTGATTTTTTGAATTTTCTCTGCAATTTTATGGGCTAGTGTTTGTTCTGTATATCTCACAACATATTGATCATGTGAGATAATCATTCCAGGTTCAACTCTGGTAAAAGCCATGATTTCTGAATGATGAATTGGATATTAGTGATACTTGAAGAATAGGAAAAAGTTTTAGCGAAGGATTATACTAAAAATGAGTGTAAAGAATTGATGTGGAAAATACGAGGGTATTTATAGGTGGTAGATAAGGCAGTTAGAAGGTTTTGAGTGGATTTTAAGACGTCTTGTCATAACTCATATCTGGCGCGAAAAAGATGGTGATTGGAGAAGATGGACGGTCGAGATCAATGTTGGTCACATCTTTTCTACCATCCGTAGCTTGTATCAGTAAATACAGTAGATGCGGTCTATCTCCAGCTATAAAGGACCAGCTTTGATCTTATCCAAAACTTGAATCAGTTGTTCTTTTGATCTGTTCCAAAACCTGATGGCCAAATCCTAGGTGTCCAATCTAACCAGCAGTGTACCGAGTCGACTGTAGTCCAGTACGGTGGGTCAAGGACAAATCCACAAGGAATTTACTTCTGAGGTCAACCACTTAATAGTTTATATTAATTCGATCAAGGTCACAGTTTGCAAGATAGTAATAGCATGCATAAATAAAGTCTCTGATGATAACAAAAATGATAAAATGATAAATGAAACTATCCAAGGAAATGTGTAACCTAGCCATCCTCTTGTAGCATCATGATCGCGTGTAAGTCACTAACGTTGATATTACTAGCAAGAATACTAGGTACATCGCAGTGTAATAAATAGGAGTCAAGGTCGATCCCATAGAGACAATGCAACTTATAAGTATAAATGATTCTAACCTAATTAAGAAGCAACATAGAGTCGGTCATTGACCAACAATAACATAAAAGAAAAAAAAACATGGTATTCCTCTCCCTCTCATCACCGATCTACTAACTTGGATTAGTTAATCGTTACGTTTACTTCCCCACATAATTTCCATAGATTAATCGTGAGCTTTTAATGATTATTATCATATTTATCAGCTACGGATAACCCTATCTACTCCGACAATGGAAGCAGACAATCTATACGCAAGCTACCCTCCTTAATTGGTCCGTAATAGCCTATATGTATAAGGAACTAGAATTGCCGATATTGAGCGCTAACTCATACCGCTAACCCTCCTAGACAGTTGTCGACATTGACCAGCAAGTTCCTAGGGTCCATTGAAGACATTGTCCACACTTCACTTGCGGTCCTTCATGTTAATTTATGAATTACGAATATTAGATTGGCCAGACCTATTACTGGTTATACTTATTCCTGCCGATCAACGTAGCTGTAGTGAATCCCAATTTAGGTTTTCTAAAATATGCCTCGATAAACCGGTATAGACTGCCGGGTTACCGATGGCGGCTTTTCCTAAGTTCTGGATCTACATTGCTCAATACGATTAAAATAAGTAAAGTATGGGGTTGTTAAACATGCAGATTAACTAAAACACATAAATACAAACAGATCTACCATATTGAAGACAATAAAGGAACATTCAAAGCTTCATACCTTCAACAGTGGATATCTAGCTCGATCTACACGAGCTAGAGATGAGGGAAGAAGGGAGGAAACCGAAATCAACTCTTCAAAGCTCAAGAAAAATTTATTTCATAATAATCGTATAATGTAATTGAAGAATTTATAATAAACTATTAACCCCTTTTGAAAGCTCTCAGTATATGTGGCCTTATATAGATACAATAGCCGACTTAAGACTCTCTAAAACCCTAACCGACTTAGACAATGCGGCAGAATAAATTTCGTGTTGAATAAGTCACCGGTTTACAGGGCCTAACCCTCGGGTTACCGGGCCTTCTATTCTTCTTTTTCTTCAGAAGGCTTCTTCTTGGACTTCAATCACTCAGCCCAATGCATTCCTTTTGGTCCAGATCCACTCTCCAATGCTCCAGATTCGGTACATCGTATAAAACATGCAAAACGAGACAAAATAGTACCAAAACATCGGGAAAATAGCATAAATGCAGAATTACGATCCTTGAAACACTCACATAGCATTTAAAATATCTTCCACATAATTACGGGCCTATCTATCCTCTCTTGAGTAGAGTTCGGGGTGAAGATAGGTATAATTATAGGTACCATTTATAGCGTTATCAACTACCCCTCACTTAGCTTTTGATCGTCCCGAGCAAAAAGGCGAAAAGAAAATAGCACTCTGATCAATATACAAGTTAATTAAAAACAACTATGAGTCAAGATCAAGATCATAACATATCCATTAGTAACATATTAAACACTATTCACATCATGAGCCAACGTGAGTGTGAAATAACTTTCACAACCGCTTAGAAATGCAGACAATGTCACATTACATCAACCCGTAGTCGAACTAACGAGTCTCGAACATGTATTTGTTAATTAATTGAGCTGGCAAGGTGGATTGAGAACAGAGCATATATTACTCTTAGGCTCACGTTTATCGCTTTATGCCAAAGTCGTGCGTCTTATGCTCCATCGACTAAGATTTTGCCAAAGAGAATATAAATGTTTATATTTCAATGCACTTCTCTTTCTTGGCGGGTGAACTCTCATTGATTTATCTATCCTCACGGCCCCACTCATGATAAACTACCGAATCTGAAATTCCATTGCCTTTCTAAGCGTAAGGTGGAACATGATTCGTGATGAAGCCAGGGTCAACTCTAGTCAAAGCAATATGCTATCGACTACACACCAAGGAAAGTGAGTTATACGTGCTTAAAATGGTGGCTCATAACAGAATATGCGCTTAATACGCCACTACTTCAGAAGTGGGCATTTTCTCTTACTCGTACAAAGTAAAACCAAGATGAAGTCAATTAACTCGAAAAGATCAAATATATCATAATTTTTCGAAATTCTATCGAAAGGAATCAAAGTCTAAGTGGTGAATCGTGCATCAAAGAAAATCAAGACAATCACGCAATTCATGGAATATAATGCTAAGAAGCTAAGTGACGTTCCTCTACCCCCCACTTAATTGAAACATTGTCCCCAATGTGTAAGATGAGAAATGAAAAATGAAAAATGAAAAGGAACTTAGCTGCGGTTAAGGGTGGAACCAAAGAAGAAACGGATCATCGTATGAATCATTGGGTCGATGGAATTAATCCATGATGAATCTATGCTAAATATCTCAAACAAACGAAGAAGAGTAGTGGTGACAACAAACCGTATAAAAATGCGGCAGTAAAAGAGAAAATAATATAACTGTAAAACAAATTAAGCCGACAAAATCATTATATGAAAATCATTCTGCTACATCAACTAAGTAGGAAAAGAAAAACATGAAAATGGAAAACAACAATAAAAAGAAATAAAAGCTAGTCATCATCAGAAAAACCCTCTCAGTCAACTCCATGCTCAAAACCAGGAGGTGGTGCAGAACTCGAGGCGGTGGCGGTGGAAGAGGATGCTCTATGACGAGGGGCAGTCCTAGGTGGTGGGGTAGCAGGCAGAACTCCTAGAAAATCAATAATCCAATCCATCTTGTGATGTAGGCTCGCAATATCTCGTGAGTGCTCCTCAAGCAAAGCTCTCTGAGTTCTCGGTGCTCCAAGCACCGGAGTACGCTCCCTTTCTTCTCTAACCCGTCTCTGTACACTAAAGACTAACTGTGAATTGAGCTGTGGCTCAGGATCTTCCCAATCATCAATGACGAGCATCTTCACCTCATCCTCTAGGGCAAACATATCAATCATCGGACCGTATGGTAGCAGCTCGCGCTCAGAAGCGGCAGCAAGCTCGTGGATACGGCTATACATTAGTAGACCGATGTTGATTGGGGCACCCGTCTCTAGATAGAACATCAATTCTGCCCTTGAAGTGGTGACAGAGACCGTGTGCCTAGTCGGAAGATGGCGGGCACAAGCAAATCTATTGACCATCTTCCGGTCGCAGGATAACTCGTTCTCTAGGAAGATGGAAAGTCTCCAGTAGGATTGTGCTTCCATTGCACCCCTAAGAAATCAGAAACCTTATTCATCCTCTCGAGATTGGAAATGTTGCTCGAGGATGTGTACTCATCCAGGCCCACCGGTTGATGTCTAACCCCAAAATGAGCATTGATCCGCTCGATAGAAAAGTCAACCTTGATACCGCGAACCATAGCATAAGTGGCTCCGGGGTTATACGAAACATAAGCGTAAAATTCCCTTACCACCGTGGCGTTGAACCGGTCCGGTGCCTCAGCCATGTCCAATAAATCTTCTGCTTGTAGGGCTTCTGGCAATATCGACCCGCAGTCGTCCAAATCTACCCCTCGTTCTCGAGCCACTGGCCTTGCGTTCCAATGGCCTCGAAACGACTCGTAAATAGCTAATGAATGGAACTGATCAACCTCATCTATCAATGGGTTTGCGTCTCCATATACAGTCTGGTAACCACTTGGACGAACAGCTGACCGTTGACGCTTAGAACCCATCCTGAATGAGTACAGAAATTGTTTCTAAGGTTGTTTCTGAAAAAGAGACCTCCGTAAACGTGAGGTAGGGTTCAGTTTACCGGCCTGAACTTTTCTGATTTCTTTCTGGATTGTGCTTCTGGTAATGGACGAAGAAGAACTACAGCACTTCACTGTTGCAGCAGCAATACAGAACAGCAACAGGGGTGTTGGATGTGGTGTTAGGGTTTGGAAAATGAAAGGAATTGGTTGGGTTATGGTGGTGATTTGGTGGTGATGCTGGCCGTAATTTATGCAGAAGGAGGAAATGGGAGAAGTTTGGTGAATGAAAGAGATGAAAATGATAAGAATGATGGTGTTGGTGATGAAAGAGCGCTTTAAATAAAAAGAATGGAATGAATGTGGATGGTTTAGTGGGATAATGTGTAGAGAAGTTATTAGGGTGAGGGATTTGCGGAGGTGATTGATGGGAATGGGGTGGAGTTATGGTGGAGTGTGGGAAAGGATGGAAAATTTGAAAAGAAGGGAAAAAGGTTCGGTTTCTGCTGACTGACTATATCTGGTGCAACGTGTGTCCTCCACATGTCTCTAAAAATTTAGCTTTATAAACTGACGTTCAGAAATCTGAAAACCAAGCCTCGGTAACCCGGAGATTACCCTGGAGATACCGGGGGTTCTTTTCCCCAGATTTTTTATCTGCCTTTGCTGCACTTCGTACTCAACCTTTCTGCTCAATTCTGACCTCAAATTGACAACCCTTTTATTCTTCAATTGTTATTTCTGACTCAAAACCTAACCTACTTCACTAGAATCCGCAACGAGGTAAAAAAAACCTTTCCACAACCATTCGGTTTCAAGCCTAAGTTTGTGGTCGGATTAAAAAAAAGCTCGTCCCTTCATCTGGCTAATTTTATTCAATCCTAAACTACCTAAGGGTTTGAAGAAATAGTTCTAAGTTTATAGTGGCCAGCTCAACTTTCTTCAGATCTCCTTGTCAACCAAGGGTTGGAGCTCTAACTCGCCAAACCTTCGCTCCAAAGGCTTGTACCTTCACAGAACCGTTTTGAGCTCTCTTCTTAGCACGCATTTCCATTTTAGCTTGCGTGCTACGTCTGCCTCTGCGTCGAGATTTAGACTTTAAACTCAAGGACTCCACATTTTCAACTTTCAGCTCAACTCGTTCACTACGCAACACGGAAGGACTAGCTTCTGTGAGCATCTTGTTGTGGTCCTTATCTTCTTTCTCTCTCAGCATTAATCTTATAAACTCTTGCTCAATGGTTTCTATGAAAACCTCTCTATGCTTATGCTCTTCGATCTCCAAAATTTCCACCTTTCCTGAAGCATACGTCATCTTACAACTCTCCGGTCGGTTTTCTAGGGGTTCTAGGATCTTAAAAGATACAGCATCATTATTCAACCTAAGAGTAATCTCCCTCTTATCAAAATCCATAACCGCCCTACTCGTCGCTAAGAAAGTTTGTCCTAAGAGAACTGGGGCACTCGGGTCCTCAGGTACGTCTATGACCGTAAAGTCAATAGGACACATTCTAAGCAGACCAGCAGGCATGTCTCTAGTTCTATCTATGAAGTTCATGGTCCTGGTTTGATTCAATATGACCGGAAGTCTTATCTTTTGACAGATGGAAAAAGGTAGAATATTGCAACTCGAGCCAGAGTCGCATAGACCTAATCCTACGGATATTCCATTGACAAAAACTGGGAGTCTGAACATGCCAGGGTCTCCTAACTTCACCATGGTGTCTGAGTCTGGGTAATCCTCAGGCTCAGAAAACATCGTGTCAGGATCCTCTTCAGGATCATCAAAATCGTAATCCGTAGATGATATATCAATTAATTCACAAGGAAACTCACCCTGACGATACATGCTATACTCCTTCAGGTCATCTTCAGGCTCTTGCTTGATTGTTTTCTCCTCTTTTTCCAACCGTTGCTTTACCACTTCATAATGCTCTCGTGCTTCAGATCCAGGATACATGGAAATTGGTGTGATATTCAATATTGTCCTAGGCATATTTCTTGGCTTGTTTGTGCTTTGTCAACTCTGAATGGATTAAATCTCTGAAGTGTTCTGATCAACCTACAAAAAGACAAAATAAAACAAAGAAAAGGTTAGCAACTTCTGCTTCAGCTGGGTGTGATCCCAACTGTTGCGGACCTACTAACTAAAATCAACAGGGAATAACACAGCATAACAGGAACTATTCAGAAATCGATTTTCCAGGCCTCAGTAACTCGAAGATTACCTTCGAGAAACCGGCCCGGAATTTTCTCTTTCGGGAAGTTTAACATATGCATGGATGATACAGAACGACTCAAGACTAAAAATTAAATATAATAAAAGAAAAAAAAACTTCTTAATTAGAATTAATACGTTTATATTTAAAAATTGGCCATTGTCCCCGGCAACGGCGCCAAAAAACTTGATCGCGTGTAAGTCACTAACGTCGATATTACTAGCAAGAATACTAGGTACATCGCAGTGTAGTTAATGTGAGTCAAAGTCGATCCCACAGAGACAATGCAACTTATAAGTATAAGCGATTCTAACCTAATTAAGAAGCAACATAGAGGCGGTCATTGACCAACAATAACATAAAAGAAAACAAACATGGTATTTCTCTCCCTCTACTCACCGATCTACTAACTTGGATTAGTTAACCGTTACATTTATTTCCCCACATAATTTCCTTAGATTAATCGTGAGCTTTTAATGATTATTATCATATTTATCAGCTATGGGTGCAATTCCTAACCCTATCTACTCCAACAATGGCAGCAGACAATCTATACGCAAGCTACCCTCCTTAATTGGTCCGTAATAGCCCATACGCATAAAGTACTAGAATTGCCGATATTGAGCGCTAACTCATACTGCTAACCCGCCTAGACAGTTGTCGACATTGACCAGCACGTTCCTAGGGTCCATTCAAGACAATGTCCTAATTAACACTTCACTTGCGGTCCTTCATGTTAATTTACGAATAACGAACATTAGATTGGCCAGACCTATTACTCGTTTTTCTTATTCCTGCCGATCAACGTAGCTGTAGTGAATCCCAGTTTAGGTTTTCTAAAATTTGCCTTGGTAAACCGGTATAGACCGTTGGGTTACCGAGGGCGGCTTTTCCTAAGTTCTGGATTTACATTGCTCAATACGATTAAAATAAGTAAATTATGGAGTTGTTAAACATGCAGATTAACTAAGACACAAGAATACGAACATATCTACCATATTGAAGACAGTAAAGGAACGTTCAAAGATTCATACCTTCAACAATGGAGATCTAGCTCGATCTACTCGAGCTAGTGATGAGGGAAGAAGGGAGGAAACAGAAAACAACTCTTCAAAGCTCAAGAAAACTTTATTTCATAATAATTGTATAATGTAATTGAAGAATTGATAATAAACTATTAACCCCTTTTGAAAGCTCTCAGTATATGCGGCCTTATATAGATATAATAGCTGACTTTAGACTCTCTAAAATCCTAACCGACTTAGACAATGCGGCAAAATAAATTTCGTGTTGAATAAGTCACCTGTTTACCGGGCCTAACCCTCGGGTAACCGGGCCTTCTATTCTTCTTTTTCTTCAGCAGGCTTCTTCTTAGACTTTAATCACCCAGCCCAATGCATCCTTTTGGTCCAGATCCACTCTCCAATGCTCCAGATTCGGTACATCCTATAAAACATGTAAAACGAGACAAAATAGTACCAAAACATCGGGAAAATAGCATAGATGCAGAATTACGATCCTGGAAACACTCACATAGCATTTAACATATATTCCACATAATAACGGGCCTATTTATCCTCTCTTGAGCAGAATTCGGGGTGAATATAGGTATAATTATTGGTACCATTTAGAGCATTATCACATCACGGGAATGATTTCCTACCTTCCTACCATTGGTGTTCGAAAGTGTGAAACGGTGCATTCCTAAGCAAGTAGTTTCCCCTCATACGAGTGTATGAAACTACTCCCTACCTCCTCCTTGGTTTAGGGATCATAAACCTAATAAATTGGTATGCTACAGACGTGAATGCAATGGCAATGCCAACTATCCCCAGATAAGAAACCAAATGCCTCCAAAGGTCGATTTTACCTTCCGGTTTTCCTACCCTCTTCCCACGACTAACATCTCCTTCTGGTCTCCGTTAAACATGTAGATGCTAACACTAGGCAATTACTCCAATGCAAGCAATCAATACAACACAAGTACGAAAAAGCTTCACAACAATTGAAACTAACAACACAAACAATCATTCCCAATCAACATAAGAGGATAAATAGAGTCACAACATAATCCTGGCTAGAGGAGTCTAGCACTCATAACTACCAATATCAACATCTCAAAGTTAATATTCATAATCATAAGAACAATTGAATGAAAATAAAGATTAAGGATTACCAAACCAAGGAGTACAAATTCGAGTTGGTGTTCTTCATCCAACTTTCAAAATCTTCAATGAACTAACTGTTGGTCCCAGAGAAGGTTAAAACTATAGTAAGGGGGGTGAATGACTATAGTGGAGTTTCAAAAACTTTTCTTATATTTAAAATCTTTTTGGGAAGAGGATAAGTCCCTTCTTAAAATGTAGTTTCAATGTAGATTATGCAATCACATATATATAGTATGCAATGAAATAAAGTGCTGAAAAGTAAATTGACAAAAATGTTTATAGTGGTTCAGGGTGGTGTAATCCCTTAATCCACTCTTCTCATATGATGATTAGAGGAATTTACTATTGTTTTCACTGATACAATTGCCTGATTGTCCTTGGCTACACAAGCTTCACAATCTACAAGACTATCACTCCCTAACTTCAGAAGCTTCAGTGACTCAGTCAATTTCACTACTCCTTGGGAATAAATCCTTCAGCAGCTATCACAAACACAACTCCTTCTCAGATGGCTCTGATTCAGTTGCTTGATTGGTGTGAATTGGATTCACATATCTTCTTGATCAATCTCAATGCTTGATGTTGGAATTGTAGTTCTCAGTTTTGAGTTGATCACTAGATGATTCTTTTTCAGCACAGATAGAAGGCTTTGCACTTTGACAGAGTTTTTGGTCAGATTCAATCGTTCTCTTGTATATCTTTCTTTTCTATCAATGCCTTCTATTTATAGCCTTGATAATCTTTGATTTGAATTTCTGTCAGTTGGCTATTTTAATGTGTGGAATAATCCTTGATTTCATTCTAGATTCCCCCTTAATTATATTCTCCTTGATTTTTGTGATCGGATTTTTCTTCAAACGTTTATCAGAAAATCCGTCCTTGATCGATCCTCAATTGATTGTGCATTTAACGATTGATCCTCTGAATCTTCTTCATACTTGAAAATCTGATCATGTAGAGTTTACTTGGCCGTTCCATGAACGATTAAGTGATCTATCTGACTTTGCCGCTTAGATCTTCCTTCACTATTTTGTCTTTACTCATCCGATAGTCAGTTCACTTTGCCGATTCACTGTTTCCCTCATTCTTTTCAGTTCAGGAGAATCTTTGTACTTCACTGATCCTTGATTTGTGTGAAATCAGTGTACACCATATTTAAACATTAAGTTTCATCACTTGGAATGTAACTTAGACTTATCCAAGGTCATCACAGACTTCCTTGGTTATAAGTCAGACCATAATGTCTTCATGTTTCTCTGCTGGTACTTGGCTGCCTTCACTTTGCCGAATATCTGTTTCACTTTGCCGTCCTACCAAGTAGTACGAAACTTGTCTGACTTAACTTATACAAATGTCAGACTCTAAGTAAAGACTTATACAGAGAATTCTAACTTATTTCAGGCTTGCAATAACAGCTAGTATTGCCATCATCAAAACATAATAAAATGTTCCTAACAATTTCCCCTTTTTTGATGATGCCAAAACCCTCATAAGCCTGAACATAAGTGATCAACATTTTCATAATAAATACTGGAATAAAACTCAACAATTTTATTCATCCATTTTAGGGCAATAAGATATTGCATCTTTTTATTTAAAATCAAAGGCATATAAAGGCACATAAATTTATTCATATAAGACCAAATCAAAAAGGACTACTCCTTCTTTTCTTCAAACCTAACGCCCTTACCTTTGATGCCCTTGCCCTTGTCTGTTGGGCTTTCCTTCTTCCCACTGGAACTTTTAGGCTTTCAGCTTCCTTCCCCCTTTTTGGCAGCACCAAATCATGCTTCAAGAATTTGGTTTGCTTCTTCAGATTCAGGGAGAGGACCATACCTTTTCTCTAGAATTTTATTTGTTGCTTCAGAGACTTTGATGATTTTGGTTAGCTGCTGGCCAGAGTACTCCATAGCCTTATTCAGATTGTGGATTTGATGTGTATGAGCATTCAAAGTGTCCACAAAAGGTTTGAGATTGTCATCAATCTTCTCAGCAAGAAACTCAAGATTGGTCTGGACATGGTAGTGGATGAATGTTGTAGGTTGCACAGCAAATTTCCTTGTCTCTCCATCACCTCATCTTGAACCTTAATGTGACTGATGTGGGCATCAATCTTGTGGTTCAAGGAGGTTGCATCACTCCTTAAGGCAAGTTTCAAATATTGCCTGCTGTGGTATTGCCTTTCCATGTCCACAAATAGAGGTTGAATATCCGGATTGAAAATTCTGTCTGAATCATCTTCTGCTGGTGCTGTGGTACCATCCTCATTGTCTGCATTTTCCTCATTTTCTTTTTCCTCTTCTTCTTCTTCCTCGTCCTCATTCTCTTGATCTTCCTCTTTCTCTTGCTCCTCTTTTTCATGTTCTTCTTTCTCGTCTTCCTTCTCTTTTTCTTTCTCTTCTGATGGCTGGTTTGCTTCTTTATGAGCCGGAGACTGAATTGCTTTGGCTGTTGTTCCCCCTTGATCAATAATGGGGGTGTTGATAATTTCAACAGAGTGAGCTTTATCAGCTGGCTCACTTGCAGTTTATCAACTGTGCTGAGGCTCTTGAGAAGAACCTCTTGAAGAGTCAGATCATCATTAGACAGACCCATTCTTCTTGATCATCTTCAGGGTGATCTTCTTCTTCTGGCTCCTCTTCTGGTGTGTCTGCCTCACTTTCAGTATCGTCTTCTTCACTTTCAATCTCTTCTTCATCAGATGAAGTAAGATGATATTTTTCTTCACCCTCTCCCAGTTATGTGACTTCTTCTTGTTTTTCTCCCTCAGCTGTAGTGTCGTCACTGATCACTACTGGGTTATCCGGATTGCTGGCACTAATGATAAGGATGTCATCTTGTGTTTTCTGAGATCTTGTTCTTCTCCCCACTCCTGATCTGCTGCTTTCAGGCTCTTTTCTTTTTCTTCTGACAGAGGGTTTGGGTTTCAAAAAGGCCTTGATGTAGGTAAACATGACCTTGGCCTTGTGTGGAGGATGTAGATTGGTGGGTTTTACATTCAATGTATCAAATAAGTGTTGAAGAGGGAATCCATATGATTTCCTCTCCCAGAAATCACCTTTCTTCTGCAAACCCTTGTTGGGTTCCGTAATTGCTAGTTCAATTTCCTTCAGAATTTGGTCTTTCAGCCTGTTGAATACAAAAGTTGACCAGTCAAAGGGAATACCTTGATAGATAATCGCCATTAACTTGACCCGTAACTCGGTCAAGTTTTCCATCGACCCTTTCCTGCCTTCAATGTTTTTGGTGATAACAGGTGCGAACTCAGCAAATGGAAGTTTGAGTACTGATCTGGGGAGGTTGTAGGTTTTGCTGTTCTTTTTAGGATTCTTGGCTATTTCAGCCCAGAAGTTGTTGATGTCAATCTGTACAAACTTCACATTCCCGGACCAAATCTGGGTAGATGTAGGAATTTGTGGATAAGGCCAGGTGTGATGACCACTTCTTTCCCAAAATTGAACTCTTAATGCAATCGGGATCACTCTTCTTTGTGCTGGGCACGTACTTTGCATTTTCCCAAAATGCAATCAGATTTTCATAGCATATCCCACTTATTGGGGGGTTTAGAAATGTAACTAACCATACATTTGAACAGTAATCCACTAAGCGTTGAGCTTGTGCATCATTATCACAGAAAGAAAGATAGTGTTCAGGCTTGAAAAACGATCCAGTGATGATCGATTTTTCATAAAATCTTTCTATGGGAGAGATTGAAGAGGATGAGGCCGTTGTTGAATTGAATTTTGAGATTTTTAAAGGAAGGCTTCAATTTTTCAAAAAGAAATAGGGTTTATGATATGAAAACAAGCGTAAAGACTTTTGAAAAACCTCTAAGAGTTGTTTATATATATATGGATTTTTGGTAGTGTGAACGTGGTTGAATGTGGAAGGATTTTGTGACGTAATGGCGTGATTTTATGTATATAAATCACGGTATTTGAGGGTAGAGGGGGAGAGGATTGAGGTAAGTAATGATAAATCCTGGGAATCGAGGCGTTTATAATTCAAAATAATATAGTTACCTCCATGATTTATCTCCATGTGTTTAATCCTTCACAGTATAATCCTCCATAAATTCTTGATTTTCCATGTTTATTAAACTGATTTATTTCATACTTTAGTTTGCTAGTGCCTCCAATCTACATTTCGGTGGAGTGCCTTGGCTGGTCACTTAGCCGGTGTAGTGACTTTTTAATTGAGCTGTTGTATATGGCTGTTCCTAACAATCAGTTTAGTTCACTTCGCTGAGTACCAGTGCCTTACCAGCTACATCTCCTGTAATGGCAAAGGTTTAATCAGCTGGTGAAGTCACTTAGCTGATTACTCCAGTTAGCCGCTCTTTAGTCAATTTCTATCATTCCCAACTCAGTTTTTCAGCTTACTAAATCTTTCATGACTGAGTGGTTTGTGAACATGTCAGCCAATTGATCTTCAGTAGGTATGTATTTTAGTATGACATCTCCTTTCTCAACATGATCTCTGATGAAATGATGTCTCACATCAATGTGCTTTGTTTTTGAGTGTAATACTGGATTTTTAGTAATAGATATTGCACTTGTGTTGTCACACAAAATTGGAATCATCTTTTCTTCCATTCCATAATCCCTTAGCTGTTGTCTGATCCATAGAACTTGAGCACAGCAACTGCCTGTTGCAATATATTATGCTTCAGCTGTTGATGTGGATATGGAGTTTTGCTTTTTGCTAAACAATGATACTAGTCTGCTGCCTAGCATCTGACATGTTCCAGAGGTGTTTTTTCTATCTATCTTGCATCCGGCATAGTCTGGGTCTGAATATGATATAAGTTTGAATCCTCCATCTTTTGGATACCAAATTCCAACATTGATGGTGTTCTTCAGATATTTGATTATTTTTAGCTTCTAGAAGATGTGATTCCTTTGGTTGAGCTTGAAATCTTGCACACACTCCTACTGCAAAAGCTATATCAGGTCTTCTTGCAGTTAGATTGTTGGAAATAAAATTTATGTTTTGATGATTATTCATCGTATTTATTCAGTTATTACCTTAACCCCATTGAGGAAGTGCTGAAGCTAGCTGTTATAGTGAAAATCCATAAGATATCTAGAGTTGTTATAGTGCTGAAGCTAGCTGTTTTGTCAATGAAGACATCATCAGACAGCTTTTTGGCTTCAAAAATCTATTGATCTATCCTGCTTACCACTTCAACGCAGTGCTTTTCTTAGACAAATTTCAGCTTGAAAGGAACCAGCAGAGGTTGATACGCATATTAAGGACCTCAAGCCTGAGTTTGGTCTTCTCAGTAGATGGATTAGCATACATATTGTCGGACAGCATAAAGGGCTAAGTAAGTTAACTGAAGATGGTATCTACCTTATGAATGTCATCTAAGATGGTATTGAGTTCAATTGGGCTGGATAAATCTTCAATTAGATCAAGCAGAAACACTTGGCTGAATTAGCAAGTGTCAGCAGAGTCCAAGTTGTAGGAAGACAAAATTCAGTCATATTTCGACTAAAGAAATCACTTAGTCTAATGATTCAGTATTATTTGGAAAGAATCAGTGGTGGGAAGAAACAAGCACAAATTGTTGGTGCATTTGCGTCAAAGAAAGAAACATTGAAGACTTCCCAACCTGAAGGCAATAAGCAAATTGTGTCCCAGCAGATCGCTTAGCAATAAGGCATTAAAAGGAAAGCTGAGACATAAGAAGGAAAGTCAGTTGTACGTTGTTTGTCCCTAGGTACTTCAAGTCAGTTAGCATCAACTGGGGGGAACAACAACTGACAAATGAAGTCAGTAAGCTGAATACCTTAGTTCCTGAAGTTGTTTTTCACAAAGAGTAGAAAATATCTGTGAAACAAGTTTCTGTTATACAAGTTGAGCAAGAGGAACAGGTAACTCAGCAACCTAAAGAATATATGTTTGATGCTGAAAGAATCATCAGATTAATAAAGATGAAGCTCAAAACTGAAGATTCTCGTGAAGCTACTCTACTTGTTGAAGAGAACCTATTGTTGGAGAAACTGGAAATACCAAATCTCTATGCCTTGTTTCCAATGGAAGATTTTCTCACCAACTGCTACAATAGATTCAAACAGATAGCTCAGAGAACTGAATCAACCACATCATTTATACCCAAGGATGTTTTAAAGAAGAAGGATGATGATTCAAGAAAGAAAGCTGAAATGAGTACAGTTTTGCAGATAGAAACTCAGTCTGAACATCAACCAGGGCAAACTGATACTCAGCAAGAAGAATTGCCAGTTGGAAATTAGACAACTGACAATAAAGAAGAAGAAGCTAAAGCTGATGATAATCAGCAACTGATATTAATTGAAGATGCAAATCAGTATCGAATCCAAGAAACAAAGGAAGAAGACCCATCTGAAAAGCTTGCAACAGCAGAATTAAGCCAAGTCCAAGATGCTTTGAAGATTATGCTCAACCAAAAGGATGGTTTAAGTGGTCTTCTATCACATGTTTCCAGTTACTTGGATTATAGGAAGAAAATGGATGTCTCAACTCACACTAAGTTGGACATTATCAAGAAATCAACTTCAAATTCTGTTTCAGAGATTCTCAGTCTGAAGGAAAAACATGAACTGACAACTATGCAATACCGAGAAACTCACGCTCAAGCTGAATAGCACCTCAATCATCGTATCTTTGTGTTAGAAACTCAACTCAAAGATGTCCTCACCTCCCAGAAAGAGATGTCAACAAATCAAAAGGCAACACATCAACTAATCAATGAGTTGTTTGATGCCAAAAAGGGGGGAAGTGGAGGAAGAAAAGCTGAAGTTATATGAAGAAAAACTGAAGCTTGAAACCGAGTTGACAGAACTGAAGAAAGCAAAATCAGCAATAGAATCAAACATCAGACAAGTTGAAGAACTAACTGATGAACAGATAATACTGAAATACAGTCAACCTGATGAAAGAAGATCTGCTCTGACAAAAGCTCTTTGGATGAAGTTTGTTCAAGATTACAGCCATCTCAAGCCCAAATACATATACTAGAATTATGAAGAGTCACTCAACTATTTCCTATCTGATCTCTATCATAATCAAAAGATGGAAAATTACGAAAAGATCAAGAGGATTGAGGAAAAACCTCAAATCAATGATAAGAGGGAACATATGAAATCTGATATTTCAGAGTTTTAAGAATACTACAAAAGAGAAAGACAGTTTCCTAAGTTATTTCTATGGAGGAAGTGGAAACTTACAAGTCAAGTGGATTATCTGAAGACATTCAATAAGGAAGACACAAAGATGGAAGCAGAATATCGTATGCATGATAAGGAACAGAAATTTGATAAAGTTACACAAAGAATTGTTTAGATCTTATTTCAGTTTTTATCATCTGTGTAATTATTCCAGTTCTATGCAAAATTTTAATGAAATCCAGTTTTCCAGATTTACCTTGTTTTGTATTGTTATTGTCTTTAAGCTTTTCTTTTAAGGAGGGTTTTGGCATCATCAAAAAGGGGGAAATTTTTGGAAATAAAATTTATGTTTTGATGTTTATTCATCTTATTTATTCAATTATTATCTTAACCCAATTGATGAAGTGCTAAAGCTAGCTGTTATAGTGAAAAGCCAAAAGATATCTAGAAATGAATGTATAGGTTTTACTAGAGTCTGATATTTGTATAGGTTACATCAAACAAGCACAATAATAGACAGTAGAGTCGTAAAACTGGAAACTGGATATCATCTAAGAAACTGGAAAACCTGATAAACTGACTTAGACTATACCAAGAACTAAAGCTCACTCAGAACTGAAGAAGGTAAGTTCGCTGAGGGAACATACTCAGTTGGCTTATCTAAAACTAAAGGCTAAGGGAACAGACTCAGTTATAGAAGATTGAAGAACTGAGGGTACAAACTATGTTATGAAAGTCGAGACTGTAAAGTTAGACATTAGGCTAGTTTGTGGTGACCTGAACTGACTTTATGGATCTTGTATGAAGACCAAAGAATAATAAGGACAATGAACTCTTAGATGATATTTGTGTATGGTGTACTCTGATTAAGTCAATAATAATCAGATGAAAAACTGGAGTACTGATATTTGAAGAAGAGTAAAATCTCAGTTAATGCTCCAAGTCAGTTAAGAAACTGACAACTGACGAACTCAGTATAAAACTGATCAGGAAACACAGTTTTATAAATCAGTCATCTAACAAACTGATAGTACATTCAAACGTTGCAAATGAAGCAATTTTATTGGATGAAGTACTGACAAGTCAGAACGGTCACAAAATATAGCCATTACAAGATAGACGTTGATACAATTCGAATTCAAGCAAGATGAACGTTGGACCTCACACTATAAATAGAGGACTTGCACCAGGGATTAAATACCTAACAGACAGATCGAATTAACAGGATTACAAGCATTTTATGCAAAAAGTCTCGTTCATTCGAATTGCTATCATCTTTGCGCTAACAAGATCAATCAAGAATTTCTTCAAGTGTACAAGCTACACAGAATTTATCCAGATCTCAACACTTGGAAGAACCGCAAACAAGAATCAATTATTGATTCTGGGCCCAACTTTGATTCTAATCAAAGGTTTAGACTGTGAAGCAATCCAGTCAAGGAGTTGCCAAGGACAGTTGTGACATTGCAGTCGGGTAGACTGTGTTTGTGGTGGTAGCTAGTGAAGAGGCATACGTAACCCTTCAAGGACCAGTGGCTCAAGCAAATGTAGAGCAGCCATTCCACCTGTTCTACAAGTGTTTAGATAGTGAAGCTAGGATTAGCCAAGGACTATTGTTTAGGACTTTTTGTAACAGCTCACCTCAAGAAGTTCTAGTGAAATTTTCCTCGTACACCACAGGGAAAGAGTGGACGTACAAGATTACACCACCTGGAACCACTATAACTCTTGTTTCATTTACTTTACGCATTTACATTCTGTCATTTATTATTACAGTTTTTATTACTGATTGTTCAGCATTTTGAAACTGATTGTTACATTGATTTTTACACAACTCACAGCTCACAAACTGACATTCACCATAATTCAGTTTAGTACACTCAGCTTTCACAGGAAATAACAAGATCAAGAAAAATGCTAGATTATATCCGCTGCCGGTTGACTCAGATTTGCATAAGTCAGTTTGACTTAGACACAGCTTAGTCAGCTTAACTCCACACAAGTTTTAACTGAACCTTAATTGATTAAAATCCAGTTTTTGGTGACAAGTTTATTAACCCTCCCCCCTCTAAACTTGTGTTAGCCTTTCCAAGGGACCAACATAGATAAAGTAGGGATCCAATGATTCCTCTATAAAGTTTCTGATCAACATCTTTTCCACTTTCATATTTTCTAAGAATAACTCTTGCACACATTGGTGTATCCGATGTGCCACTTGTATCCACACCATACTTGTTAATCCGGTCTTTTTGTGTATTTGGCTTGATTGATGAAGATGCCATCATTCATTTGTTTTACTTGTAGACCAAGAAAGTAATTCAATTCTCCCATCATGCTCTTCTTAAATTTGCTCTTCATTAGGTTTGCAAATTTCTCACACAACTTTTCATCTTCTGATCCAAAGATAATGTCATCAACATAGATTTGCACTAGCAATGTACTTGTTCCTTCCTCTAGCTTGAAAAGAGTCTTATCAATATTTCCTTTGTTGAATCCATTGTTGATCATGAATTGTGATAAAGTTTCATACCAAGCTCTAGGTGCCTGTTTGAGTCCCTAAAGGGCCTTCTTGAGCTTGTATACTTTATCTTCTTTTCATTTGAGTTGAAAACTAGGAGGTTGTTCCACATATACTTCTTCCAGAAGTCCATTCAGAAATGCACTCTTGACATCCATTTGGTAAACTTTGAAGTCTTTGTGGGCTATGAAGGCTAGAAAGAGTCTGATTGCTTCCAATCTTGCTACTGGGGCAAAGGTTTCATCATAATCTATTCCTTCTGCTTGAGAGTAGCCTTTAGCAACTAGCCTTGCTTTGTTTCTGACAACTGTTCCTTGTTCATCCATCTTTTTTCTGCATACCCATTTTGTTCCAATGATGTTGGCTATGTCTGGTCTGTCAACAAGTTCCCATACCTCATTTCTTTCAAATTCATTTAGTTCTTCTTGCATAGCTATAATCAAATCAGCATCTTGGATTGCATCATCTATTGTTTTGGGCTCTACTTGAGATAGAAAACATGTAAGCTTATTCTCCAGTTGTCTTCTGGTTCTGACTCCTGTGTGAATGTCTCCAATGACTTGATCTTCAGGATGATCTCTTAGCCAGTTGAGGTCAGGTTCAAATTGCTCTTGATTTGTGGCTTCCACAACTTCAGTTTGTGCATCTGCTTCATGTTCTTCTTCTGGTGCCACTACTGTTGTATGGACTGGTGGTTCATCTTGATTTCCAAAATTGTGATTCAGAATGGTGGCTGGTATTGCTGTATTCATATAGACTTGTCTTTGACCTGCTTCTTCTTCAGGTTCTTGTAAGCTTTCACCATTTGTGTTTGGCTCATCAATGACTACATGAATTGATTCTTTAATCACCAATGTTCTTTTGTTGATAACTCTGAAAGCTTTGCTCGTGTCAGAGTATCCCATAAAGATTGATTCATCGGCTTTCTCATCAAATGTATGTAACTAATTCCTGTTCAAAACAAAACATTTAGATCCAAACATATGTAAATGTGAGATGTTAGGTTTTTCTTCCATTCCATATTTCATATGGAGTTTTTCCATGATGTTTGTTGATGATTGATCTGTTTTGTGTATAGCATGTTGTATTTGATGCTTCAACCCAAAACCTCTTTGTTAAGCATGCTTCTGCAATCATTGTTCTGACTGCTTCCTTGAGAGTTCTGTTTCTTCTTTCTGCTACACCATTTTGCTGTAGAGTCCATGCTGCTGATAGTTGGTGCAGTACTCAATTTTCTTCACAGTAGGTTCTGATAATTTCATTTAGAAATTATGTGCCTCTGTCTGATCTGATCTTGATGATCTTCAGTTCTTTTTCATTTTGAATTCTTCTTAGAAAATCTGGTAGCTTTTTGAGTGTCTCTCTTTTCTTGTTCAAAAAAATGGTCCAGGTGAATTTGGAGAAGTCATCCACCACAACCAGAGTATATTTCTTTCCACTTACACTAACTGGTGTGACTGGTCCAAATAGATCCATATGCAATAGATGTAAGATTCTTGTTGTTGATTGATAGGGCTTTGACTTGAAGGAGCTTTTGATTTGTTTTCCTTTTTGGCATGCATCATAGAGACTTTCTTTCTTGAATGTGATCTCTGGTAGGACTTCAACTAACTTTTTATTTGATAGTGTGTTGATGGTTTTGGACTTTAGATGATTTAGTATTCTATGCCAATTCCAGCTGGTTGATTGTTTATTTTTGACAGGCAAACATGTTTCTGCTTTAGCTGTTCTCCAATCTACCACATACATTTTGTCTTTTCTTCTTCCTGTAAGAACACTTGTGTTGGTTTGGCTGTGAATTACCTTGCATCCTTCCTTGTCGAAGTGCACACTGTAGCCTTTGTCACAAAATTGACTGATACTCAATAGGTTGAATTTCAATCCTTTAGCATAAGCCACATTTTGAATCTTTAATTTTTTTTTGAGCATTATGCCTTCCCCCTTAATTTTACCAGGGTTTTCTTTGCCTCCAAAGGTAACTTTGGGTCCATCAAAAGCTTTAAAGTCAGTGAGCCATCCCTTGTTTCCTGTCATGTGTCTGGAACATCCACTGTCTATGTACCAGACATCCTACAAAACAAATTAATTATGTTTAGGTACCCAACACTGTTTGGGTCCATGCTTGTTAGCAGTCATGCCACCTACTCTCAGTGTGTATCCAAAGGATCATCTTTTTGGATAATTAAAGTCATCCACTTCATATGTATAAGGCATGGTAGAATAACTTCTAATGTTTCTACTAGAAGTATTATGATACTTTTCTCTACTATTTGGTGCATTTGCATCCTTTTTCACTTTCCAATATGCAGTGGGAAACTTGTGTTCATGTTGCTTCATATGTCAAGGAGCAAATCTTGGTTGATTTTTCCTAATCATATGATGCATGGCATGAAATGGTTTCTTCTTGTATTTCGGAGGTGCAACATTTCAATCATCCTCTGAGGGGCAAAGTCTTCCCTTACCTTTCAGAAAACCTTTGCCTTTAGTTGGTTGGGTTGATGATTTGGTCTGCTGTTTCACTGCACTGGGTTTTGACTTCACCGGTGCAGGATGAGTAGTTGAGACTATGGTCTGTCCCTTTCTGAATTTTGGTCCATCCTTGGTCCTAGATTTAGAATTGTTTGGTCCATTGTTTCTATTCTCATCCTGACTATTGTAGCCAAGACCAGATCTGGATCCAAACCTTTTTGAGGGTTTGTAAGTTGGTGCATTCAGTAGTGCAGTGGAGATCTTAACGGGTAGGGAGATTTTCTCAGTTGATATTTCAACATTGGATGAGTGATAATCTGCTGCTTGTTGATCAGTTAAATGAATTCTTTAATCTTTTGTTCTCCTTTCTTAGATTCTCACACTCATGTTCCATAATTTCATGATTCATCTCAATTTCTTCATATTTACTTATGACATTTTGGATTAGCTTTGCAGAGTCTAGTGGAAGATTAGAAGATTGTGCAGTGTCAGATGTGGATGCACTAGATGATGAGTATGGGCTAGAAGTCACCTCAGTTTCATTAGATTCTTTAGCCATAAGACATAGTTACGCCTTTTCATTTTTTGAGCTGTCAGCTTCCTCATCATCATCAGAATTATTTTCAGTTGATTCTTCAATCTTTTCACTACTGGTTTCAGCTTTGAGTGCCTTCTTGCTTTTTCTCTTTTCAGTTGTCTTGTATTTATTTTTATCCTCATCTTTGTCTTTGTCTTCAGGACAATCAGCCTTGAAATGACCTTTCTTCTTGCATTTGAAACATCTGTATTCATCATCCTTTTTCTTCATGTCTTTGCTTGTGCTAGACTTCTTGTATGATGACGAACCTCCTTTGAATTGCTTATTTTTGCTAAACCTGTCAAAACGTTTTACTAGGAAAGCTACTTGTTCCTTCAGCTCTTGTGTCTCTTTGCTGTTTGCATCAGTTGTGTTACTTTGACGGGGTCCAATCAGTGCACTGGCCGTATGTGCCTCTGCTGGTGCACTGTCTTCGCCGTTCAACTCAAATTCATGAGCTTTTAGTTGAGAGATCAGAGTTAAGGTATCAGTGTTTGCAAGATTTTGTGTCCCTCTGATTACTGATGTGATGATCTTCCATCTTTCAGGTAAGCCTCTTAAGATTTTCAGGCACACTTCTTTCTGAGGATATGTGTGTCCAAGTTGTTGTAATTCACTAATGATGCAAGAGAATGTATTGTCCATTTGATCAATGGATTATCCAGTCTTCATTTTAAAGTTCTCAAATTTCTGTTTTGCAACAGATAATTTATTTTCTTTGACTGCTTCAGATCCTTCATTGATCAGTGCCAACTTGTCCCACATCTCCTTTGCTGTTTTGCAATCTTTGATTCTCGTGAACATGTTGCTGTCCAGAGTCTACAATATCATATCTTTTTCAACAAAATCTAGATTTTCTCTTCTTCTGTCATCCTTGGTCCAATCTTTCTTGGGTTTGTCTATTACTTTTCCTTGATCTTCTCATGTGGACACCACAGTTGTGATCTCGATTAAGCCATCATTGATTACATCCAGCATCTCCTCATGAGTTGCTGCAAGGTGGCGACAACATTCTTATTTTATATTCATCAAAATTATTAACATTGAATACATGTACTTTTGACATACAATTTGAGGAATCCATAAATACAAATAAGATGTATATATATATATATATATATATATATATATATATATATATATATATATATATATATATATATATATATATATATATATATATATATGTGGAAAGCACAAATTTGAAAACTACTTTAGATCTGAACAGGTTCTGCTACTAGGAACACTGCTCCGATACCAATTGTTGTTCCCAGAGAAGGGTAAAACTATACTCAGGGGGGTGAATGACTATAGTGGAGTTTAAAAACTTTTCTTATATTTAAAATCTTTTGGGCAGTGGATAAGTCCCTTCTTAAAATGTTGTTTCAAAGTAGATTATGCAATCACAGATATATAGTATGCAATGAAATAAAGTGCTGAAAAGTAAATTGACACAAAGGTTTATAGTGGTTCAGGGTGGTGTAATCCCTTAATCCACTTTTCTCCTGTGATGATTGGAGGAATTTACTATTGTTTTCACAGATACAATAGCCTAATTGTTCTTGCCTACACAAGCTTCACAATCTACAAGACTATCACTCCCTGACTTCAGAAGCTTTAGTGACTCAGTCTATTTCACTGCTCCTTCGGAATAAATCCTTCATCAGCTATCACAAACACAACTCTTTCTCAGATGGCTCTGATTCAGTTGCTTGATTGATGTGAATTGGATTCACAAATCTTGTTGATCAATCTCAATGCTTGATGTTGGAATTGTAGTTCTCAGTTTTGAGTTGATCACTAGATGATTCCTTTTTAGCACAGATACAAGGCTTTGCGCTTTGATAGAGTTTTTGCTCAGATTCAATCATTCTCTTGTATATCTTTCTTGTCTGTCAATGCCCTCTATTTGTAGCCTTGATAATCCTTGATTTGAATTTCCGTCCGTTGGCTATTTTAATATAAGGAATAATCCTTGATTTCATTCTTCATTCCACCTTAATTATATTCTCCTTGATTTTAGTGATCGAATTTTTATTCAAACGTTTATCAAAAAATCTGTCCTTGATTGATCCTCAATTGATTGTGCATTTAATATTTGTTCCTTTAAATCTTCTTCATACTTCAAAATCTGATCACGTAGAGTTTAATTGGCCGTTCCCTGAACGGTTAAGTGATCTATCTGACTTTGCCGCTTAGATCATCCTTCACTGTTTTATCTTTACTCAGCCGATAGTCAGTTCACTTTGCCGATTCACTGTTTCCTTCATTCTTTTCAGTTCAGGAGAATCTTTGTACTTCACTGATCCTTGATTTGTGTGAGATCAGTGTACACCATATTTATACATTAAGTTTCATCACTTGGAATGTAACTTAGAATTATCCAAGGTCATCACAAACTTCCTTGGTTATAAGTCAGACCATAATGTGTTCATGCTTCTTTGCTGGTACTTGGCTGCCTTCACTTTGTTGAATATCTGTTTCACTTTGCCGTCCTACCAACTAGTAAAAAACTTGTCTGACTTAACTTATACAACATGTCAGACTCTAAGTAAAGACTTATACAGAGAATTCTAACTTATTTCAGGCTTGCTATAACAGCTAGTATGGCCATCATCAAAACATAATAAAATGTTCCTAACACTAACAGTAGTTTGTTGAAAACCAATCAAGTAATAGAGTTAAACTAGAATCCTTTGCCGTACAATCAATTTCAAGAGCTAATTTTTACTAAAATTCGGCTATAAAAGTTTGGGGTGGGGGGATGCCTTCAAAAGGGAAAGGTTGAGGAAGATGAAGTGTATATGTTATTTTTTTTGTGAATGGAAGAATCAAAAAGATCATCCTTTGCTGACTCTGCTAATTTGGCGCAGGTCAAAAGAAACTTGCACGCGTCATATGCAAAAGGGGTATTGGCGCTGGTCACGGAAGTTTGGCGCGCGTCAAGTCCAATATGTAGTAGTTGGCTGAATGACATTCGCATAAAATGCTCAGCATAGTGTGTAGCTTCACTTGGCGCGGGTCAAAGTCACATGGCGCACGCCATTTGTATCTGAAAGCACTATGATCAAATTTATTCCATGACTAATGGACCAAACCCTCTAACGTGTGTTAATGATTCTCATGGGTTGAAATCCTTGCCTCAGCAACAAAATCATCACTCAAGAATCCTATGGCACTATAAGGTCAAAAATACATGCTCCCGCCGTGATATCTGTGCTGCAAAATAGACACAAAGATACCACGTATAGATCTGATAACAAAATCGGCTAATACTACAAAAATAATAGTAAAAGCATGGGTTTTCTAAAAGTTTCTACGTACACAAAATTGGTTCAAATTATCATAAAATTTGCTCAAGTTGATATCAAAATATCACTAATTGCATTACAAAAAGGGGTGAACCATCGGAATTGTATCATCAGATTGACTTACATCCACCACTCCCCACTTAGCGTTTGCTCGTCCTCAAGCAACTAGAGCGATAAGGCTATCTAGAGTCATGAAAATATTATTATGCAACATCAAGAAATGAGGATCCAATTAGACGATGTAACCCATCAAAATCACAAGAACATGAGACGATGTAACCCATCAAAACCACAAGAACATGTTCCCCACAGTCTAAGGGATTAGTGGAGTGTGTGAGTGAATAATCCTCAAGTTTGTTGTCAAAGTGACGATCATCAAATCATGCAAGACCTGCTCAAACGATGCAACCTAAAGCTAAGTATTGATACCAATCTCCACTAATTAGGTCCTTAGAATCAAGAAACTAGGTCAGGTAGTTGACAAATCGTCTTGTAACGTTCAGGCTAGAGTAGTGGGTTAACCGAAAGGGAATGAAAGGATAATCAGAAGAATAAGGCAAGATAGCAAAACTATGCACCTTCGTCTTATTGACACCGACTCCCAAATTAGTCACTTCCTATCCTTACATTACTTAATTAGGATGTTACACTTTGCGTCAGAATTGCCTCCAATGACTCATTATTCAACAACCAAGTATTTACAATTTGTATGCTTCTTTTTTATGATTTGAGTTTTGATTTTTTAGAAGCTTTTATTCAACTCTTGGGATTTGCTCAACATAAAAGAACAGTTTTTTTTTAATGAAAAAAATGCCAACACCAATGGTTTCCGAACCCAACTTCACAAGATACCATCTCAACTCGTGCTAATGCTCCCATCCAACTCTTAGTTCCCATCCACCACCCACACAAATAATGTACTCTTGCTACGCTTGCGGGAGGCCAAAGGAACGTAGACCAAAAATTCGGCTAAGGGTTGGATTAAAATGAGGCTAAGTGTGAACGGCTAGCTCGAGTGTGGTCTCACCACTCTACAAGGCTGAGATGGGGACAGAAGGGAAAAATTTCTATTCAGGGAGGCCATTGGCTATGGGCTAGTCGAAGTAATGCCAAAAATTGTCATCCCTATTCAAATTCCAAGTACCTGTTATTCGTCTAAAAAGAATAACATTCCTAAGTCCAAGCGGCAAGCTAGAGTATGCATGCACAATTTCATGAAGAGTTGTTTGTTAACAAAGAGATTGGAATATACGTACACAATGGATCACACTACCAACAAAGATTAGTGAATAACATGTACTTATGTTCCATCATAGTTACTTATTTTATTGAAATGCTCGCTCTATCAATTACAGGGTCGTAATTCATGCCAACAGATAATTTATGCAGCTCTGAATTTCTCGGAGATGATCAAAGCTAAGGTTTTTCTTAAGCAATTAATGGCATTACACGTTGTTAGACTAACTATACTCTAACTCCTCACTGACGAATCTGCATTTCCTGCAATGCAAAGTGAGTAACAAAAACATATTTAGGGGAACAACGGGGAATCAGCATGAGGAAAATAATTAATGATATGACCATAAGCAAAATTAGGGCAAAATCTGGGCCTAAAAAGACCTTAAGGTGCACGCCGAAGGAAAATTGACTTGTGCCAAAAACACTGTTGTTATACAGGGAGTTTCCTGTGAAAATTGATGCACGCCAAAATGGGAATGGCGCACACCATTCTAGAATACATTGGCGTGGGTCAGTAGTGTAGGGATCTCAAGTTAAGGATGGGTTTTCATGCAGGAGGGGAAAAGAATAGCTATGTACGGGTTCATGATAATCAAAACAAGGAGACTCAACCAAATAAGCAAAGAAACAAATATTTTACATTATTCAAATTAAAGGAAATGTGCAACATTTATTCAAATCAACCAGCATAACAAAAAAAGAGATAAACACTAAACCAGCCCAGCCAACAAGAAAAACTAGTCAGACTCAGCATCAGACTCATCGGAAGACGGAGGTGCACCAGGGACATCCCACGGAACAAGGCCACGACGCACAACCGATTAGGAAAACTCATCCTGAGAGTAGGCGGGGACTCGAACGACATAAGTGCTAAGATGAGAAATGAGTCACGCAAAGGGAATGAAGGGTAAGGTGCATGTAGGCTGAGCATAAGACAATGCATCCAGAGGAATCAACTTACCTCAGTTGATGTACACCTCACGCTTCATGGCAAAAAGCAAGAGAATCTCATTGTCAGTCAGCACCTGGAAATCGTCTGTGGGAAGAATGCGGTTGTTGACAAAATGCTTCCACGCCCGCGTCTCAGTTGAAAGAGCAAAAACCGAGTAGTCCGCACGAGGGCCTTCCCATCCTGGGAAAAATGCAGCAGTAGTAGTAGAGAGATGAGCTAAGAAACTTCCAATGTTGGATAGGTTACAGTTTTCATCGTAGTGGTGATGGGGTGCAACGGTGGTGGAAGAGAGGTGAAAATCATTATT
This sequence comes from Gentiana dahurica var. dahurica, assembly GCA_024500145.1. NCBI lineage: Eukaryota > Viridiplantae > Streptophyta > Magnoliopsida > Gentianales > Gentianaceae > Gentiana > Gentiana dahurica. The sequence goes on from CM044908.1 coordinate 40,441,483, forward strand.
GATATCCATCCAGTGGAAAGGTACCTCAATCCCATGAACCATAACAAAATTGACAGACCTTTCTTCCGGCTCAATGGACAACATGGAAAAGAACTCACGAACGACAGTCTCGTTGATCCGCCCACGGGGTGGCGCAACCAAACGATTCCATCCTCCCTACTCTATGTGGTACTCCGATTACTCCTCAAGCTTCTTAGAGTTGACACCCCGCTCAAAAAGAATAGGATGATGGCTGAACAGCTCGATGTTGTTGTGCACAGTATCAGCACCAGCCACATTGTAAAAAAGCATGGGACAATATGCCTGAGGGGTAGACATGATGGAGTTGAAAGAGGAAAAAGAAGAAGAAGTACAGAGAGGGAGTATGAAAAAGAAGAAAATATGAGGGTGAATGAATGTGAGAGAAAGGGGTGGAGTTATAAGAAGAAAATTAGGGTTTGATGGGTTAGTTGGTAGGAGAAAACGTGCTACTGACGCGTGCCAAACTGAAATTGGCATGCGCCAAAGGGACAAAAGTTGAATGCTAGGGTTCTGTGGTGGCAGAGGGTGACAGCTGGGTGTCAAGTCAGTTGGCCCGCGTCAAAAGTATTTTGACGCACGCCAGTTTCGTCGTTTGTGTGCAAAGTGTGCTAAAGTGAAGTGGCGTGCGTCAAGAGGGACAGGCGTACGCCACGGAATAGAAATTACTAGCTCACACCAGAAGCATATTGACGCAGGCAAAAATGCCTGAGAAAGAAACTGCAACTCTGAAAGTATGAATGTCACCCAATAATATACTATCGATACATGAGGAGCTAAACACTGATAATCAAACAATATTGGGGAGAATACAAATGCAAGGCAACAAGAGCTAACAAGTTTCAACACAAAGAGATCTAGTCATACTAGTATCACAAACAAAATGCAAGGCAAAATTCCCAAAAGCAAAACAACACTCGCAACATTCAAACAGTACCAAAATGACAAAATAGTTCAACAAAATCACAAAAATTACTGCATAAGTACCATAGCCACATGCGGCTAAAACCAAAAGTGATAACAAAGTTTGGTGAACAAAAGTACTAATCAACATCGATAGTTGATGTAGGAACAAAAGTACAGGCAGGAGGGAGCTCCTCATCATCCTCATCGTCGTCAAGAAGCACGCCAGCATGCAATGGATTAAGTGAACTGGATGAAGGAAAAGTCATAGGATGGAACAAGCTAGTGCCCTGGTACTCGGCAGCAAAAGGATTTGACAGCATCTGGATAGGATCATCAGGGAAAGCAGAAGAGAGCAAAGACTGGAAAGTCGAACTACCGGCCCTGTCACCAGTGGACGTGATCATTGAACCTGTCAAAATTTGTCCTGCAAACATAACAAAACATGTGCTAACTGAACCTGTACCTGTAGATGAAAAAGCAAAAAACACTACCCGGACCCATGGAGTGCAGTGGGGTCCTAACGGTAACATGAAAATGTGGAGTCCAAGTAGGGAATGGGTAAGGATCCTCAGAACAAGAGACAAAATCCTCAGCCCGATCCGCAAACTTGGGATCACGGGCTGCATCAAAAGCACGCTGACCACGGTAACCAACTCACAAATCATTCAAACCTTTCAACACACTCTCAAATCCTAACCTCGAATTGGTGTATGACGCCACCAAAGCTCCACGCATAGCTGTCATCTTGGACTCGAGGAGGTCAAACCTAGCTCTCACGGCAGAGTCTCGGATAAGAGGAAGTGGGGGAACAGAAGGAGTTGGCTGACCGGAGGTAGGGGTGTCAACAGAAGATGGATCAGTGGCTGAGTTAGGAAAATCAGGAGAGGGAGTGGGCTTCTTGACATACTCATGAATGTGAGGACCAATCATAAAAGTAGCAGGCGGAAAGGCTCGGAACCTGGGCTCGGTTGCAAAGCTCGTGAATTAACCAAGGCAAGGGCATGTTACCATCCACACGGAAATTAATAGATAAGTCCACTGCTCTCTGGTAGATATGATACCCGGCGTTCATAGGCACGCCAGTGAAGATGGCAAGGGCTAGGCAAGCCTCAGGGAAATTGAAATTATTAATTTTGTGAGAGGTTATGATATTGTGACTAATTAAATGCTTCATCACCCTTACATCCTTGTTTGTATTGTCATACTTAAAACGTTTGTCCACCCAAGTAGCAGATGAACAAAGTAAGTCTTAGCTTCATGGGCCTTTGCAAAAAGATTGCCCTCCTCACTTAGTTTCCATATGCTAGAGAAAGTGGTATCAGTCGGGACGTTGGGAATACCGAAGAAATCATTGATGGCTTTGTTACGGACTGGGACTGTACCCTTGGTTGCCTCAATAGGGTCAGTTGCAAGATTGGCATAAAATTTAGCCACAATGGTGCCATTGACTGTAGAGGTACGATTGGCTGCTAGGTTCTCCCACTTACGATCTCAAATGATTTTCTGAATCTTAGGACTAACCGACTTAAATTCTATTCCTTTCTCAAAATGCAAAGTGTACTGACTGTAATACGTGACAAAGAGTCTTTTGGCCTTCCTGCTAGTGTTGGTTGAGGGAAAAGAGATTACTGGATCAGTTGGGGTAGGTGTTTGGGATCGCTCAGGTACATTAGGGTCACTAGTGGCTTGGGTTTTTCTCTTCTTACTTTGGTCACTCTGACGACTACCAATATGAGCAGATGTTTCAGACATGGCTATGGGTTCACGACAATACGAAATTACAACAAAATCAAAATTAAGCCCTTCATCCGGTTTCAATTAATTAAAATATAAAACAAACAAAAGAAATTAAATTGAAAGAGGAGGACTAAGTCAAGATACCTTGTTGGATTGAGGAGCACCGTAGATAGAGATGGAGGTCACCGGAAAATATGGAGTTTGCCGGAAATGCAGAAGAGGTGGCTTGAAAGTAAAATGGAGTTCTTCACACTCAAGGACTAGTAGGAGAGAATGATTGGGAAATGTTGTAAAGTTTGATGGGTTTAGATGAATGGAGTAAATGGATGGGGGTGGAGAAAACTGATGGAAAATGGGAGGTAAGGGGTGAAATTTCGATGGTAATGGGAGTTATGGAGGGGGGAGAGAAGAAGAACCGTTTTTAATTCAAAAACTGCCGAACTGACGCACGCCAAGAGCTTTAATGCACGCCACCTCCTAAATAACTACCCGATGACTCACGCCAGAGGAAAAATGATGCGCGCCACCAAAAATGCCCAAACTCTCTGTATGTCTACAGTAACTTTGGCATGCGTCAGGGTGGATTGGCATGAGTCAAACAGTTCCCATTCCCTTAGTTTAAAAACTAGTTTTATTCACCAAACTTATCAGAATAATAATGAAATGACTTTAATTTATCAAATAACGGGCTGCCTCCCGGTAGCGCTATTGTTTTACGTCGGTTGCTCGACGAGATTATACGGTAGAGAAAATGGAATTATACAGATTATCAATTTGGGACACTACCAACAATTACCCACATAAGCACGTAGCAATTAAGCACATAGGCCAACCAAAAGACAATGCTTAGTAAGTAAATTGGAAGATAGTACCCGTGGTGTGCTAAATTTATAGTCTATAGCTAGACTATGTAATTTTTCAGTCCAATGAGGGGTCTTAGAGGAACAACACCTCCTCTTGAGGTATGTCCTCCTCTTCAATGAAATGTTTAACACGATGACCATTTGCTATGAAAGTCGTTTTTCCATCTGTAAGTTCAACTGCACCAGACACATACACCTTTGTAACAATGAATGGACCTGTCCACCTGGATCTAAGCTTGCCTGGAAACAATCTCAACCGTGAGTTATACAAGAGCACTTTATCATTCACATGGAACTCTCGATCGAAGATCTTTCTGTCATGAAATGACTTGGTTTGTTCCTTGTAAATTTGGCGATTCTCGTATGCATCAAGGTGAAACTCGTTAAGCTCGGTGAGTTGGAGCAACCGATGGTCACCCACGAGCTCGGGGTGAAAGTTAAGAAATTTAATAGCCCAATAAGCTCGGTGCTCCAATTCAACGGGCAAGTGACAAGACTTTCCAAAAACTAATATGTAGGGTGAACATCCTATAGGTGTCTTAAAAGCAGTGCGGTACGCCCAAAGTGCATCGTCAAGCCGCACTGACCAATTCATACGGTTAGTGTCCACTGTTTTTTCAATAATCCATTTTACTTCTCGGTTTGACACTGCAACCTGCCCCTCGTTTGTGGGTGATACAGTGTGCCGACTTTGTGTTTTACATCATAGCTCTCAAGAAGTTTAGTGAATGGCCGGTTGTAAAAGTGTGAGCCCCGGTCACTAATGATAGCTCGGGGAGTGCCAAATCTAGTGAAAATATTCATCTTTAAGCACCACCTTAGAATCATTAGTGGGGTAGGCTTGCGCTTCAACCCATTTAGAAACATTGTCAAACATCACTAAAAGGAATTTATTACTGAATGAGCGAGGGAATGGGCCCATGAATTTGATGCCCCAAACATCGAATATCTCACACTCCAAAATAGGTTGGAGGGGCATTTCATACCTCTTGGATACATTTCCCCACTTTTGGCCTGCAACGCAGGACCGTGCAAAACTATGCGCATCTTTGTAAAGTGTAGGCCAATAGAATCCACATTGCAAAACCTTGTATGCTGTCTTCCACCCTCCATGGTAGCCTCCGGTGTCTTGACCATGGAAAAAAGAGAGTATGCTTGAAATTTCACAATCGGGAATGCATTTCCTAATGATGCCATCCGAACACCTCTAAAAAGGTTCGGTTTCTCCCAATAGTAGAATTTCAAATCGTGAAAGAATTTTTTCTTCTTTTGACATGTCCAAGTAGGTGGAACATACTCACATGAAAAATAATTTACAATATTAGCAAACCATGGTGAGCACTCCTTCGGTTTTTAACCGGCGTGAATAAGTGGCATTGTTGGGGGAGCATCCACCATCATGAGTTGTTCATCCAAAAAATAGTCATGAATCTCTCTTCGTTTCCCTTATTCTTCGATGAAATCCAACCGGATTAAATGGTCCGCCACAACGTTCTCACTACCCCTTTTGTCTTTAATCTTAATATCAAATTCTTGAAGTAGGAGAATCCATCGTAATCTCGGTTTAGCATCTTTCTTGTTCAATAAGTACTTCAAGGCTGCATGGTAGGTGCAGACAATGACCTTGGAACCAACGAGATAAGACCTAAAATTATCGAAGGCGAACACTATAGCAAGTAATTCCTTCTCGGTTGTTGCATAGTTGACTTGAGCGGAGTTCAACGTATGAGAGGCATAATAAATGGCCTTAAGTACATTGCCGTGGCGTTGGCCAAGCACGGCCCCAGCTACTAAATTGCTTGCATCACACATTAATTCAAAAGGTAGATTTCAATCCGGCGCCACCAAAATGGGTGCGCTAATTAGTTTCTTCTTCAATGTCTCAAAAGCCTCTAAGCACTTTCATCAAAAACAAAGGGCACTTCTTTCTCAAGAAGGTGACTGAGAGGTTTGGAATTACGGGAAATATCGGCAATGAATCTCCTATAGAAACCAGCATGCCCAATGAATCCTCTAAAAGCCCTCAAATTAACCAGTGAGGGTAACTTCTCAATCACTTCGATCTTTGCCTTGTCCACCTCAATACCTTTCTCAGAAATTCTATGGCCTAGCACAATACCATGTGATACCATAAGATGACACTTCTCCCAATTGAGCACTAAATTCATATCTTCACATCGCTGTAACACACGCTCCAAATGAGAGAGGCATTCCTCAAAAGAGTTCCCAAAAACACTGAAATCATCCATGAAATTTTCCAGAAATCTCTCTACCATGTCAGTAAAGATAGCTGTCATACATCACTGGAATGTAGCCGGAGTGTTGCACAAACCAAACAACATTCTTTTGTAGACAAATGTTCTATATGGACAAGTGAAAGTCGTTTTCTCTCTGTCTCCTACCACAATGAATATCTGTAGATAGCCCAAATATCCATCAAGAAAACAATAGAATTTATGCCCACGCAACCTCTCCAACATCTGGAAAATATACGGAAGTGGATAATGATCTTTCTTGGTATGGTCATTGAGTCGTCGAAAATCAATACACATACGGTAGCATGTGACTTCCCTCGTCGGGGTCCATTCATGTTTGTCATTTTCTTTCACTATGAATCCTCCCTTCATGGGCATAACTTGAGTAGGGCTAACCCACTCATTGTTAGATATCGGAAAAATAATACTCATTTCCAGTAACTTGATAACCTCTTTCTTGACAACCTCTTGCATATTGGGATTCAAACGACGTTGTGGTTGAGCATATGGTTTGGCATCTTCATTGAGAATAATCTTGTGAACACAAATCTCAGGACTAAATCCCCCCCGAATATAAGCTACAGTCCATCCAAATGCTCTATTATGTCTCAGCATCCTCAACAGCAAATTTTCCTGCACATTGGTTAGTGTAGGTCCCTTGAAAAGGCATTGGTTAAGTTTAGGGGTGGGGGGTGAATAAACTTAACACTTAAAACTTTTGGAGTTAACAAACTCAGCAACTTCAGCAGCTTGCTGATACTTCAGTAGTCTGCTGACACTCAGTAGTCTGCTGACTGTTGAGTCTGCTGAATTTGTGCAGCAGAATTATATCAAAAATTAAGCCTTGTTTCTTGTTGTTAAATATGATACCAAGTATTAGATACTCAGTAGTGTATGTGTGTGTATTCAGTTGCTAGATTCAGTAAGGTGATGTGCTTGATAAACTAAATGCACAATATAAATGCAGTAAGTAAGTAGGCAGATTTTATAGTGGTTCCAGGTGGTGTAATCCTGTCAGTCCACTCTTCTCCTGTGATGTTGGAGGTAATTCACTAGAGAGATTCTTGAGATAGCTGTTACAAAAATCCCTAAGATGTTTGTCCTTCACCAATAGCTATGGCTTCACAAACTGAAAACTAGGAACAGGTAGGATTGCTGCTCCAAAGACTTCCACTGGTCCTTGAAGGGTAGGATTGCCTCTTCACCAGCTCCACCACAAACAACAGTCTTTCACACAGATGTGCTTCACAGTCTTCAACAGATTTCTTGTAAAAGAAAGTTTGAATCAAATAAATGATTCAGTTGCAGCAGCTGGATCAGGATGATATGATCAGCAGCTTGTAGTCTTCAAGTGTGTAAACTTGATGTAGCTTGAATACAAATTACAATTGAAGAATTTTTCTGGATCAGTAGCCTTAAGCTCAGTAGGTTCAGCAGGGTGTTTTTCTTGATCAGAAATCGAAGCTCAGGATTTTTCTCTTATTGTTCATCATCTGTATCTGAATTTGGAGTCCTCTATTTATAGGTAGGAGTCCATGTGACTTGTATTTGAAATTCAAATACAGCCGTTCCAGATTTTGCCCCCTTTGACTTGCTTTCTGTCACTGTTCATAGTACTGACACAGTCAGACTGCTTTTTGACAGAATGCAGTCTGTCCATCCTTTGACTTGTATCCATTGGATAAAGTCCTGAATCATCCCAACGTCCCTTTAATCTCAACCATTGATTTATTTGATAAGTCAGAGGTTGTTAGCTGTCCTTATCCATGTTTTCTTCCAATGTAACCTTTGAATAATTCGAGGTATACATATAACAGGTTCCTGAGACAGTAAGTCTGCTGATAAACTTATTAGTTAGCTGATCCATATTTTGTTAACTGTCTTTTATCTAACTTTTATTTATGAAGTTAGATTACACCTTTTTGCATATAACTAAGTTCCAATCACCATCCAACTTAAGGAACTTAGACCTTGTACACAAGGTATATGTAATCAGTTTAGGTCATCACAGACTTCCCTAAATTCTGATTCCATATCCTTGACTTTAATTACTAAGTTTGATCCCTTAGCCTTCATTAATTGAGTTTGAGCCCTCAGCCTTCAGTCTTCAGCAGGTTCCTAACAAGTCTACTGACCTATCTACCCTACTGACCTAGACTAGTCTGCTGATATAAGTCAGGTGGCCTTTACAGTGCTTGTTTGATCAAACCTATACAAAGATCAAACTCTAATAAACCTATACATTTGATATAGACATGTTTTTGCCTTTGCTCTATAACAGTTAGTCTGGCACTCATCACTAAAACTTAAAAATAAGTCCAACAATTTCCCCCTTTTTGGTGATGATGCCACTACCCTCACCTAACAGCAAAGCAAAAAGATTAAAAACAAGAACAGAACAAATTCCAGTCATATCTCATTATAATCATTTGTTCAAAGTATTACAGTCTAGATACAGCAATGATAAATCATATAAAGTCTGATGATCTACTGTCTTCTTTCTCTTTCTTCCCTTGCCTTCTCCACTTGCTCTTGGTAGGCTCTTATCTCCTCAATCATGTCTCTCATCCATTCATTTTCAAACAGAGTGAAATCAATGTAGGAATTCACTTCTTTCCACCACTTCCATGCTTCATGTAGAATGAGATTGATTTGATTTACTCTGAATCCTAATTTCATGTATAGTTCTTTGAATTCATCAAGTGAGTCCTTTGCTTTTGTGATAGGCAAACTCCTTTCACCTCTACCACTTCTTCCACCTCTATAATTGGCCCTCAAAACTTTAACCCTTGCTTCCCAAAACTTTAAGCCCAGAAATGAGTTTAAACCGTCATGAAATCCCTTGTCATGATAAGGTTTCCTTTTGTTGTGGTACTCATTCTTGTATTGTTTGAGAAGATCATCAGTAAGTGGAAGTCTGCCAGGTGCAGGTTCCCTGAATGCATTAGTATCAGTCTCCCATATTTTCTTGTGAAAAATTCTGGCAGCCTCTTTTTCTACTGCTGTTTGGCCCTCTTCCCCCTTAGTGACATCATCAACAAAACGGGATAGCAGACCATGAACACTCTCCTGTGTGATAACCAGATTACTCAGTTGTCCTTCCATAATTTCAGTTCTTGTATCAACTGCAGTAATCCTTGCTTGCATAGTTTGCTCCAGCAGATTGATCCTCTCAGTAAGCTTAGGATCCAATCCAGCAGGTTGAGATGTTCCAGCAGCCTCAGCAGGCTTAGGTGCCTCGGCAAGTTTATCAAGTTTCTGGTGGATGGCTTCAAGTTGATCTTTCAGAAACTTCTCCTTCAATGTATTTCCTTGCTTCATTCCTCTCACTTCTAGGGTAAGATCAGCAAGAGCATACTGATTGGAAGTAATATTGGAGGCAACTGTTTCTGTAGTCCTCCCTCTATTCTCCACCAAATTGATTAGATCTTCAAATCTTTGCTCTTGCCTGTCAAGTTGAGTTCTTAAGTTTGCAATGTCATTTCTGACAGTCCTCAACTCTTTCATGACATGTGCTGGTACCCCACCAGCCATTCCTTCAGCAGCTCCATCAGCAGGCTCTTCCACATTATATTGTTGCCTCTGTCTGCTGATAACTACTGCAAAACTCATATCCAATCCAGCAGGGTCAGGTCCTTGATATTCCTCTAGAATAGGATCAAGAGCTGGTACTTCAAGAACTGGAACAAATGCCTGTTGAGGTTCATCATCAACATCTTCTTCTTCAGGCATTTGAAACTCTTCATCACTGTAGTCATAGTCCAGCAGCTGTTCATTTTCATCAGTAACAACAGTCTGCTTACCATATTTCCCTACAGTGGTCTTCTTTCCAGTAGGCTCCACTACAGCAGCCTCTTCAACAACAACAGCAGGGTTTTCCTCCAAACCCAAAGTTTGTTCCAACCTTTGTCCAGGTGCTGTTTGTACCTCAGCAGCCTGTACCTCCTGTTCCAACTTGTGTCTAGGTGCTGTTTGATGCTCAGCAACTTGTACCTCCACTTCTTGTCTTGGATCTATTGCAATTTGTGCAACAACAACTTGATCAGGGAATATATCCATATTTTCCTTTTGAAATTCCCCAATATCACCAATCCTTCTCAGAAAATTTGTAGTTTTGGTTAAGGTGTCCTCAGTGTCAACCCTGTCTTGATATTGAATTGAATCTTCTGAACTGACATTAGGCTCACTGAGATCAGTGATCTTTTCTTCATTTGAGTCTGCTGATCATCAACATGCTCAGCAGGTTCTTCAACAAATAACGGATCTACCTCACCAACCATTCTGTTTGCACCAATGTCTATTCCCTCATTGATTTGTGCCTCAATATCATCTATGGTGAGATTTTCCACATCCTCATCCATCTGTCCAGTTTGCTGTCTCTCAGTGGATTGTTCAGCACCAGTAGATTCCTCTACTATTGGTTCAATAATCATTGCACTTCCACTGACTCCTCCTGGACCAGAGGGGTGATTATCATCAGAATCAGATGATGAGGAGTCATCATCATCATCTCTTGGATCCCTGAACTTGATACCTTCTTCTTTCTGTTGTTCATCAAACAAATCCATCAGTCTTGATTGCAATAAGGAGGTATCAACCAGATCCAGCAAATTTTCCACTCCCAATTTCTCAAAAGCCCATTCTTCAAAATCTGTCATTGGTTCTGCAGCTGGCTTTTGTCTCTTGTAGAAGCCAAACTTCCACTGAAGGTAGTTTGCAACCAGTAGGAACATAGGATCAACATATCCTTCCTTTTTCTTCTTCTCCTTCCTTTCAAATGGCATGAATGACTTCCTAGGAGTTGTTCCAGTACCTTGCTGACCTCCAAAGGTCTCAACAAGTAAACTCAAAGTTTGTTCCACAGATGCCTCAAGGTCAGTAGGTTGCTCAGGTTGGATGTTAGTCCCTACTACCTCCATCTGTACCTCCATCAGGGTTAGCAGCAGACTACTTTTCCCCCTGAACTATTGCTGGACTTACAGGGTCTTGTACCAATGTTTCAACTTCCACAGCAGGTATTGACTCAGTAGCTTGCTGTGGCTCTTCTACAAGTTGCTCAACAACAACTTGGGCAATTTTAGTAGGCTCAGGAGCCTTTGCAGGTCAAGATTCAGCAGTTTGTGCAGCAGGCTCAGGGTCAGTAGTCTGCTGTGATTCTCCAGCAGGTTGCTCAACAACAACCTCTACATCCTTAGTAGACTTGATAATAGTTAAGGGCTCAGCCTCAATAGCCTCTCCTTCTTCTTCTGCTTCTTCCTTTTGTTCCCTTTGAGCCTCCAAAACTCTTAACTGTTTTCCTTTGCCAAGTTTCTTCTTTTTGGCAATCTCTTTCATTCTTTTGGCAAAATGGATCATCTTCAAGATCAATAACTTTCCTTTTTCTACTAGCTTCTTTCTGTTGCTCCTTCAAAACTTCAGCAACAGTCTTCTTCTTTGCAACTGCAGGTTCAGTAACCTCAATCTCTACTGGTCCCTCAGTAGACTCAGTAGTCTGTGCTGTTTGCTTTCTTGTCTTTCTAGGCTGTAATAACTCTGTTATTTTCCTAGTATCTGCAGCCTTTCTTTTCTCATTAACTTTCTTTGGTGCAGCAGGTTTAACAACTTTCTTAACCTGCTCACCACCAACATCACCATCATCTCCACCATTATCACTATCAGCAGCCTCACCAACACCTTCTTCATCATCATCCAGACCAGGGATAGGATAGTCATTCTCTTTCTTGTACCTGGATCTATTTATCTTCTCAGGTGCAACATCAGCAATTTCCAAATGATTCAGTAGGTCCTGAACCATTAATCATACGGGTAAGGCCTTGGATTTCCTTGTCCCTTCTTTTTCTTCTCTTGCAACCTTCTTCATGTAATGGATAAAGTATCCAGCCTAATCAAACTTCATACTTCTGCAAATAATCATCATCAGTTCTATTTTGGGTCCTGAAAGAGTATCCATGCTTCCAATAAGACCTAAGATATTCTTTGCAATAATCTTGCTCAGTAGGTTGTACTCAAAACCAATGTGCTTCACATTAATGCCTGGAATTGATTTGATGGCATCATTGGTCTTGATTTTGTCAACAAAATCTATCTTTGACAATCCCATTTCCTCAGGATTTGTTGGTGCATCAATCATTTCTGCAAAACCAAAGGCTTCCCTCAGCAGACTTCTGGAAACTTCAATCTCCTGGGCATTTACAGTAGTGGTGAATGCCTCTCTTCCTTCTCTTATGACTATATTTCTCCAGAAGCTAACAACGTTTGTATATGAGATTGTTTCAAATCTTAAATTAACAACATTATCCAGACCTTCATATCTTTGTTAGGTGTAGTGCCCGAAAGACAATTTGTGTAATTGTTTTTAATAATGAATGACAGAATTTATCTCACCTTATTACTTGCTTTGTGCTTGTAAAGTAATACACTGCTGCAAACCCTAAGTATATCTGTATGTAACCACTTAACTCAGTGTATGGATTACACGTGAGGATTGAGTTAGTGGAGATATGCTTAAACTGTTAGTCCGTGGTGAACTTAATCAGAGTTTAGGGTCTCTTGATTAAAACACCAATAATGCGCCCAGAACACCTTAGGGTATGATAGTCTTATCCGGACTGTCGGTAGAGGGTACCTACGTGGGGCATTTATATATGATGGCATTCATATAGGACTGGACCGATTTAATCTGAATTTCTCGGTATAATTCCGTAATCGAGGAATCTTATTAAATCATTAGATGATCATATATGGATCAACCTTAATCCTGAGGTGATCACATGATGCTGCTTGTCCCGGGGTAGTGTTTGATGTGTTAGTTACGGTTCACTTTAATATGTGTTCCAAGCCACTTCTCATTGGCACTATCTCCAGATGAGTGAGTAGTTCTGATTTTCACAGACATGGAATCCATTCCTTCCTGCGGGAAGTAGAGAGACAGTCCCCTTATTTGTTAGCCCTAAGAAAGTGATCGATCCCGGGAGTTCACATTTGACTAATTAGCTACTAGTCAGATATGTGTACTAATTGATCATCAGGGGGTTGATGGTAAATAAGGATAAGATATTCTGAGTCGGGTTCACGGAGACTTCCCACTCAGAATGGACAGTCTATGGAGGGTTAATCCGTATGTAGTGATTATATCAATGGACGCTTATTCACTCTATGGGTTGAGTATAAGTATACATCTATAATCGGTAGAGTTCAGTTTTGGGTTTATGGTGGCGTAATCCCGGAATTAATAATTAATGTACTTATTCTGTTCGATGAATAATTAATTATTGGAGCTACTGGTTATAGGTCCATGGTCCCCGATGTGGCTTCTGTAATTCGGACTAATAATCTTGTTATTTGGGCCTCAGTGATAATTAATTGGCTGGGCTAATTAATTGATATGCATGAATATTATTTTGGGCTAAATAATATAATACACAGAAAAGACATTTTCTGTGGGCCTGGTGGGCTTAGTGTGGCGCCAATATGTCTTGGATTTTCCAAGAAATTAATTTTCCTGGATAATGACATATTGTGTAATTAGTTATTTATTTGTTAAATAATTAATTGGATAAATAAAAGAAAATAATTTATTTATTATTTATCTCTTAACTATAACGATAATTATATTTTCTTATTATAAGATTGTAATTATCTCTTATTTTTATTGGATAATAATAATTAGAATTATCTCTTTTATTTTGTTAAACCGATTGGGTATAGGTTTTCTCTCTTGGATTTTGCCTATAAAAAGAGTGTTCTCCCCGAGCCCTAGGTGAAGAGAGGGCCACGAAATTTATAGAGAAAAAAGGCTAAGGAGTTCGATCCTTAGCTCCACCCGGTTGAAGAAAAACTTTGAGTTTTTCTTGGTGTTGCATATCAAGGAGGTTCGTGTATCAAGAAGGGTGTCCACCAACCGCCGTTTGGAGAACACATCGGAAGATCTTGGCTTCTCTTCCTGCTATTGGTAACTTGATCTTAACCCCCTTGTAGTAGTTTAAGTCCTTTAATTATGTATTGTGATGTATAAATCGTGATTCATCCGCTGCGCGTAGATCTAACTCGTTTAGATCTAAGAACCTGCATCCTTCATGTGGTATCAGAGCCAGGTTCCACGATTTATATAGTCATAATCGTAATTAAACGACTTAAAGGAGTGGAATTGCATGTAGGTAAATCTTATTTATTGTTTTATGCATTGATAGTGATAAATTGTTATGGTTGAAGAGATGGATTGGGGGTTGGCACTGTTTACCCGTTAGATCTATTGTAAACTCATATAAACGATGAAAAATTTCGTTTACATGAGTATAGGAAATTATGTAATTTATTTTTATTGCAAGTTTAATTTCCAGAAAATAGATCTGTACATTAGCTGTTTAGTCTTTTCGTTTTTTCCGTTGTTTGAGCCGTTAAAACGAAGATCCCTCCGGTCAGAATCAAGATTGGAAGTTGATAAACAATCCCAAAAATTTTGGTGTCGATCAAAGTCCGTTTGGGTTTCCGTTTGTTGCTGCGAAGTGGCTGCTGTAACAGAAAAACGCAGGATTCACAGAAACCCTAACTGTGACTTCTTCGATTTTCTGGGAACAATTGGACCGTTCAAATTAAAATCCGACCGGTCAGATCGATAATCATGGAGTTTTGGACGTGAGATAAAATTTTCAGGACGATCGGGATTCATCTTCATCCCCGATCGATCTCGGAAGTATATGATGCGCTGCTGTGAGAGTCTGTTTCAGCAGCAAGTTGGGCGGCTCACTGAGGAAGATTGACAAGTCAAAGCTCCGATCCGACCGTCCATCTTGAAGTCCGAAGAATGAAGATCAGATCTGGAAAGTTTCATCCCGATCCAAGTTCGTTTGATATGCCGATCGTCGAAGATTCTTAACAGCTGCAGATTAGGGTTTTAATTTATTTTCGAATAGATTAGTTACGGGGGTGCTAACGGTCCATCTCGGTGTTTATTTTCCGCACTAGTATACATGTGTAGATTGTATGAGTAGAACCGGAAAATTGCCATGACATGCATCATATCATGAATTCCACTCCATATGCATACATGTAGAAATTAATTCGAGGAATTAGTTAGGCATGTATAAAACACACGATTAGTTTTAATTAATTGTTTGATATTAATTAGATACTAATTAGGGTAAAACCGAGGAACACGGGTTTTTTCAATCGTCGAGGTTGGGTGATGGATTCTCGGTGAATCCCACTCTGCGAAAGTATAAGGAGTAAAATCTCGAAACCTCGTGGTTAAGGTGTTGGATTCTCGGTGAATTCCACCTTACCTAAGACGAGATTACGTTTTTGTTCCGTAGTGTCTACGTGAATGTTTGATGTTTAAGGATTGGATAATCACGGGCAAACAGGTTCAAAAGTGGTTTAACCACGGTTGGGTGGTCAACAGTAGCTACGGCTCAATCGACTTCACCCTCCACGTGTGGCGTTTGCACGGGGGTCGGCAATACCGAGCCATCCGAAGAGCCACTACGGCTCAACGGAGCTCTCCTAGCCTTGACCCGTCCGACGGCCACATATGTTCTAACGAATAGGTCGGGTGGGCTAGCCCACATAACCGACAACATTCGGGCCTATGATTTATTGTTCCTTAATGTAACATCAAGTCCAAAAACGTGATCAGTAAACCCACCGCTTTTTCAAAATATTGAGTGGGAGCGGGAGAGGCGACAGCCGACCCCACGGCCTCTACTGTTGACACAAGCAACGTGAGAGAATGGTGACGCCTCGTGCCGGCCTTGGACCGGCCTCCCTAAGGAAGGCCTTCACCGCTATCAAAATTCAAGGCTTGGTCTCCGAAAGGATAGGATTTTGGGTACTCGTTGGGTCACTGACCGACCCTAAGGCGGCACACTCGGGGTCTACCTAAAAATCTAAGACAGGAGGTCACACTCATAAAGGGTATTTTTGGTAATACCTTGGCTGAAAAAGGAAAGGTGATTGAAGATCACAAATGAGATGTTCGATTCTCAATCTGATCTTCAATATTAATCGAAACCTCTTTGACCTACCCTAAGGCGGCACTGAGGCGTTAGATTAAATCCTTGGAACGGTAGGATAGACTATAAGTACTTAGTTTATGTTCCTAAAATTTTAGTAGTGTATGATTTGGATTTATTTTCTGTCAATTTTATTTACAACTGTTATATATATCTCTCTAAGGTGCTAGACTGCTAGTGTAAAATTGACTAGTAATGACTTCGTTAAAAAGTGGTTAGTAACTAGAACGTTGTACTTATTAATCTCACATGCGATTAATTTTTCGGAAGAGATATTTCTCTTGAGCCTTCAAGACTTAAGTGACATAAACAAGTATGTCACTGCTGTCACTCGTGCAGAACGAGAGACAACCGTAGTTAGTTTAAAAGATGATTGGGACGATAAAATTCTTCTAGTGAATTGTGTAGTGTCTACACGAGAAATTTTCTGATAGAAAAATTGGAGAATCATAAATTAAAGTGTCGCTAGTTAGACGGTATTTGGAACCGATAAACTAGTGGGAGCTTTTACATTATGTTTTTCTAATTTATTAGAAAATCAGTCCCACTGGGTAACACTTTCATTAGACATCCCACAGTTCACAAGTAGTGTCTACTCAAACGAACTGCTAGTTCAAGACTATTTCCTTTTAAGGAAAGTTAAGAATGGGAAAGAATGTCTATAAGTGTTAATCATCTTAACTAAAGTTTTGAGGCTAAACCGAAACATTAATTAAAGAAAGTATAGGATAAGGAAAGTGATTTCGGATCACTAACCAATGAATCCTTAGCGACTTTCTTAACCGAGTAACTTGACTCGGTAGCTTAGTTCTTTGGAAGAACAAGGAAGTTGTGCATTAACGATTAATAGAGTAACAACGGGCAGTAATTTCAGCTACAATAGTGGGAGTGATATAAGGAAATGAATTTCGGATTCTATCCTTGAATATCACAGAAAAATTTATTTTTCTGTTTACAGATTCGTTGAAACAAATGGATTCACTTTCAACTCGATATATTGTTGCCTCATAGAAAGTGAATATGACATTTGTAGTACGAATCCAAGACTCGGACTTTTGTTTGATAAAGTCAGAACCACTAAGAAAAGCTGAATAAGTATAACACATCTAAAACTATTAAAGGTAAAAGGTTTCCGTATTGAGATAAGCGGCCTTTCAATATCTATTAATTAGTGCATATATCCTAGAGATAAGACCTGACGACTGGCTAAGGGTGATTCCTATCTCCCAGTCTAGGAACACTATCTCAAAGGAACAATGACTAAGTTTCCTTTCAATCGGGAAATGGTAATAGATTTGAAGGGGTAACATAGCTTGTTCACCATGACCTTCGGGGTCTAGTGAGAGATACAAGCTAGTGGGAGTTTTTGAGTGGTGACATTTTGTCTGATAACTACTCAAAACGTGATTTAGTTTATCAAAAGAATACGAGGAGGAGTCTCTGATTTTAGCAGAGAATAGAGTATTCCATGCTCAGAAATAGGCTATCGCATAGTCTTGGGACTGATGCTCGGCCTGCCTCCTAGTGGAATGTTTCTCACTGAGGAAGAAACCATAGACTTGCTTGATATAGTTATTAATGTGCTACAATACACTGTTAAACTCGATTAAGATAATTGGTTGCAAAATAACGGTTAACATTATTATGTAAACCGAGAAGTCTACCTAGAAGATGCCAGTGAATTTATGGATAATGAGTGAATTCGGTTCACACCACTTCCATAAATGTAGGCATTTAGCATTTAATGCTTGAAGGTAGGACTGGAGATTTTGCGCATACGTTCAGATTGTGACTGTTCGTGAAATATCTTAATGAGACGAGTGAAGGTTGATTATAAGATTCTTGAGATCTGAAAGTGACGGTTGAACTGTCACAAGCCTTCTGATAGAATCTATAAGTAACAACCTTAAACCTTGGAGTACGGTTACCCAAAGGTAGTTACTATCTGATTTAATCAGACCACGTCCAACATCGGTTGTTGGTGATTACACTGATAAATACTACTAGATCAGAATGTCAATCCACCCAAGACACATTGGGAGTATGGTTTAACCGTTGACCCATTGTGATTTTGTGGACTTTATAATCTGCTGGGGTGATTGATAACCTATGGCTCTTGGTGGGCTGTATAGGATTCTGATTATAGAGATTGGTTTGAAAACCTTAACCCTGTGAATGGAGTTTTTGTACTCCAGTTTTGTTCAGTCGATTGTAGAACCACCTGAGTGTCTCAGGCCCAGTGGGAGCAATTGGATCTACATAGAAAAGAAACGAATGAATAGGAAAGTTTAAACTTTCAGCGCAAAGTTGAGTGGTATAGGGGTGATTCACTGACAAGTAGAGAGTTAACCAGACCTTGAACTCTCTCACCACTCAGTCTTGCTAGATTTCGTTAGAAAGCAGAAAATAGGGGTGATTCCCTGAGACTTTCTTGCCGAACAATGGAATCTGAATTCATTCAGAATAGAAGGGTTTTAGCTGAGAATGAATAACGGATTCGTTACAAAGCAGAAGATAGGGGTGATTCCCTAATACCTTTTTTGCGAGACTAACGATATCTTAATTTATTCAGAAAGAACCATTGGTAGGAAGCCTGCCATGGCTTATCTCCTTTGTGGATTTAAGAAAACCTCTCGGTCATTTAAAAGTCACATGTTTTAAAATATGTGGACTTGACCAAAATATTGATAAGTTTTTCGTAGACTGGATATCAATATTGGTAATGTAGTAGTAGTATTAGTGTTCATAAATGATAACACTAAAACGGTTGGAAACAACATGGGTGTGCTATCTGAAGTCGGAAACTGACACGCCAAGATTCTCTAGATGAGAGAATTGGACTATATTCTAAGAATTTGATTCGGTCAAATTCACAAGAATGAGTCATTGGCTATCCCATCCGTCTTATTGGTTAAGATGATCATGCATATACGTATGCAACATTCAACGAGAGTAGTCCTACCCTAACTCTCAGGAATGATTCTCTAAATCTTCGGATAAAGAGAAAATGGGATAGAATCTCTCTTGGATAATGGCAAGTCAGGTTATCACAAGTCAATAGTAATCGAATCTCGGATTCGAGCATTGAATAGCGGTTTTAGTACATCTTCAAGTATTTTTGAAGAACGAGGAATAATGTGCTTGTGTATTCGGGTGCAAACTTGAATATGGTTGACTACACTGATTCTGACTTGTAGTCAGATTAAGGATGATCATTACGTTGATCTCGGGCTCAATGTTTACTCATAGTGCTTAGAATTTCCTTTTGGTCTGGGAGTAATTCTGTTAGGTGTAGTGCCCGAAAGACAATTTGTGTAATTGTTTTTAATAATGAATGACAGAATTTATCTCACCTTATTACTTGCTTTGTGCTTGTAAAGTAATACACTGCTGCAAACCCTAAGTATATCTGTATGTAACCACTTAACTCAGTGTATGGATTACACGTGAGGATTGAGTTAGTGGTGATATACTTAAACTGTTAGTCCGTGGTGAACTTAATCAGAGTTTAGGGTCTCTTGATTAAAACACCAATAATGCGCCCAGAACACCTTAGGGTGTGATAGTCTTATCCGGACTGTCGGTAGAGGGTACCTACGTGGGGCATTTATATATGATGGCATTCATATAGAACTGGACCGATTTAATCTGAATTTCTCGATATAATTCCGTAATCGAGGAATCTTATTAAATCATTAGATGATCATATATGGATCAACCTTAATCCTGAGGTGATCACAGGGTGCTGCTTGTCCCGGGGTAGTGTTTGATGTGTTAGTTACGGTTCACTTAAATAATGTGTTCCAAGCCACTTCTCATTGACACTATCTCCAGATGAGTGAGTAGTTCTGATTTTCACAGACATGGAATCCATTCCTTCCTGCGGGAAGTAGAGAGACAGTCTCCTTATTTGTTAGCCCTAAGAAAGTGATCGATCGGCCGAGTTCATATTTAGACTAATTAGCTACTAGTCAGATATGTGAACTAATTGATCACTAGGGGTTGATGGTAAATAAGGATAAGATATTCTGAGTCGGGTTCACGGAGACTTCCCTCTCAGAATGGACAGTCTATGGAGGGTTAATCCGTATGTAGTGATTATATCAATGGACGCTTATTCGCTCTATGGGTTGAGTATAAGTATACATCTATAATCGGTAGAGTTCAGTTTCGGGTTTATGGTGGCGTAATCCCGGAATTAATAATTAATGTACTTTCTGTTCGATGAATAATTAATTATTGGAGCTACTGGTTATAGGTCCATGGTCCCCGGTGTGGCTTCTGTAATTCGGACTAATAATCTTGTTATTTGGGCCTCAGTGATAATTAATTGGTTGGGCTAATTAATTGATATGCATGGATATTATTTAGTTGGGCTAAATAATATAATACACATAAAAGACATTTTATGTGGGCTTTTTTGACCCAATATGTGGCGCCATTAATGTTCTAATAATTAGAGAGAAATTAGTTTTCTTGGATAATTATTTAACATGTGATTTATCTTTTATTTGTTAAATGATAATTCATGGAATAATAGATAATAATATGATTTATCTTAATTTGTTTGGGATAATCATTTTATTTATCTTTTATTTGGAAAAGGATTAATGTGATAATTATCACTTAATTATTTAATCCTTGGAGGACATTGATTACTCTCCTATATAAAGAGAGTTCTCCCAAGTCTAATGGCAAGGTACTATTCACGTCACTATTCACCGAGAGAAATTGGCCGAAAAATTTCGGCATCTATTCTTAGGGTTCGAGTTGGAAAAATCTTCGGGATTTTTCTTGTTGCATATCAAGGAGGCTCGTGTATCAAGAAGGGTGTCCACCAACCGCCGTTTGGAGAACACATCGGAAGATCTTGGCTTCTCTTCCTAATATTGGTAACATGATCTCAACCCCCTTGTAGTTGTTAAATCCTTTGATTATGTTTTATGATATATAAATCGTGATCCATCCGCTGCGTATAGATCTAACTCGGTTAGATCTAAGAACCTGCGTCCTTCATGTGGTATCAGAGAAAGGTTCCACGATTTATATAGTCATAATCGTAGTTAAACGATTTAAAGGAGTGGAATTGCATGTAGGTATTTTTTTTTTTACTTATAAACGATGAAAATTCGTTCATATGAGTATAGGAAATTATGTAATTTATTTTTATTGCAATTTTAATTTCCAGAAAATAGATCTGTACATTAGCTGTTTAGTCTTTTCGTTTTTCCCGTTGTTTGAGCCGTTAAAACGAAAATCCCTCCGGTCAGAATCTAGAATGGAAGTTGATGAACAATCCCAAAAAATTTGGCGTCGATCAGAGTCCGTTTGGATGTCCGTTCGTTGATGAGAAGAGGCAGCTGTAACAGAAAAACGCAGGATTCACAGAAACCCTAACTGTGACTTCTTCGATTTTCTGGGAATAATTGGATCGTTCAAATTAAAATCCGAACGGTCAGATCGCTTATCATGGAGTTTTGGACGTGGGAAAAAAATTTCAGGTCGATCGGGATTCATCTCGATTCCCGATCGGGCTCGGGAAGTATATGATGCGCTGCTGTAAGAGTCTGTTTCAGCAGCAAGTTGGTCGGCTCACTGAGGAAGATTGACAAGTCAAAGCTCCGATCCGACCGTCCATCTTGAAGTCCGAAGAATGAAGATCAGATCTGGAAAGTTTCGTCGCGACCCAAGTTCGTTTGTTTTGCCGATCGTCGAAGATGTTGAACAGCTGCAGATTAGGGTTTTAATTTATTTTTCTAATAGATTAGATACGGGGGTGCCAACGGTCCATCTCGGTGTTTATTTTCCGCATTAGTATACATGTGTAGATTGTATGAGTAGAACCGGAAAATTGTCATGACATGCATCATATCATGAATTCCACTCCATATGCATACATGTAGAAATTAATTCGAGGAATTAGTTAGGCATGTATAAAACACGCAATTAGTTTTAATTAATTGTTTGATATTAATTAGAAACTAATTAGGGTAAAAACCGAGGAACACGGGTTTTTCAATCGTCGAGGTTGGGTGATGGATTCTCGGTGAATCCCACTCTGCGAAAGCATAAGGAGTAAAATCCCGAAACCTCGTGGTTAAGGTGTTGGATTCTTGGTGAATTCCACCTTACCTAAGACGAGATTACGTTTTTGTTCCGTAGTGTCTACGTGAAAGTTTGATGTTTAAGGATTGGATAATCACGGGCAAACAGGTTCGAAAGTGGTTTAACCATGGTTGGGTGGTCAACAGTAGCTACGGCTCAATCGACTTCACCCTCCACGTGTGGCGTTTGCACGGGGGTCTGGCAATACTGAGCCATCCGAAGAGCCACTACGGCTCAACGGACCTCTCCTAGCCTTGACCCGTCCGACGGCCACATATGTTCTAACGAATAGGTCGGGTGGGCTAGCCCACATAACCGACAACATTCGGGCCTATGATTTATTGTTCCTTAATGTAACATCAAGTCCAAAACGTGATCAGTAAACCCACCACTTTTTCAAAATATTGAGTGGGAGCGGGAGAGGCGACAGCCGACCCCACGGCCTCTACTGTTGACACAAGCAACGTGAGAGAATGGTGACGCCTCGTGCCGGCTTTGATTTCGGCCCCCTAAGGAAGGCCTTCACCGCTATCAAAATTCAAGGCTTGGTCTCCGGAAGGATAGGATTTTGGGTACTCGTCGGGTCACTGACCGACCCTAAGGCGGCACACTCGGGGTCTACCTAAAAATCTGAGACAGTAGGTCACACTCATAAAGGGTATTTTTGGTAGTACCTTGGCTGAAAAAGGAAAGGTGATTGACGATCACAATGAGATGTTCGATTCTCAATCTGATCTTCAATATTAATCGAAACCTCTTTGACCTACCCTAAGGCGGCACTGAGGCATTAGATTAAATCCTTGGAACGGTAGGATAGACTATAAGTAATTAGTTTATGTTCCTAAAATTTTAGTAGTGTATGATTTGGATTTATTTTCTGTCAGTTTTATTTACAACTATTTATATATCTCTCTAGGGTACTAGACTGCTAGTGTATGTAAAATTGACTAGTAACGACTTCGTTAAAAGTGGTAAGTAACTAGAACGTTGTATTTATTAATCTCACATGCGATTAATTTTTCGGAAGAGATATTTCTCTTGAGCCTTCAAAACTTAAGTGACGTAAATAAGTATGTCACCGCTGTCAACCGTGCAGAACGAGAGACAACCGTAGTTAGTTTGAAAGGTGATTGGGACGATAAAATTCTTCTAGTGAATTTTAATTGTGTAGTGTCTACACGAGAAATTTTCTAATAGAAAAATTGGAGACTCATAAATTAAAGTGTCGCTGGTTAGACGGTATTTGGAACCGATAAACTAGTGAGAGCTTTTATCCTATGTTTTTCTAATTTATTAGAAAATTAGTCCCACTGGGTAACACTTTCATTAAACATCCCACAGTTCACGAGTAGTGTCTACTCAAACGAACTGAAAGTTCAAGACTATTTCCTTTTAAGTAAAGCAAAGAATGGGAAAGATTGTCTATAAGTGTTAATCATCTTAACTAAAGTTTTGAGGCTAAACCGAAACATTAATTAAAGAAAGTATAGGATAAGGAAAGTGATTTCGGATCACTAACCAATGAATCCTTAGCGACTTTCTTAACCGAGTAACTTGACTCGGTGGCTTAGTTCTTTGGAAGAACAATGAAGCTGTGCATTAATAAAGTAACAACGGGCAGTAATTTCAGCTAGAATAGTGGGAGTGATATAAGGAAATGAATTTCGGATTCTATCCTTGAATATCACAGAAAAATTTATTTTTCTGTTTACAGATTCGTTGAAACAAATGGATTCACTTTCAACTCGATCTATTGCCTCATAGAAAGTGAATATGACATTTATAGTACGAATCCAAGACTCGGACTTTTGTTTGATAAAGTCAGAACCACTAAGAAAAGCTGAATAAGTATAACACATCTAAAATATTAAAGGTAAAAGGTTTCCGTATTAAGATAAACGACCTTTCAATATCTATTAATTAGTGCATATATCCTAGAGATAAGACCTGACGACTGGCTAAGGGTGATTCCTATCTCCCAGTCTAGGAACACTATCTCAAAGGAACAATGACTAAGTTTCCTTTCAATCGGGAGAGGGTAATAGATTTGAAGGGGTAACATAGCTTGTTCATCATGACCTTCGGGGTCTAGTGAGAGACTCAAGCTAGTGGGAGATTTTGAATGGTGACATTTTGTCTGATAACTACTCAAAACGCTGGTTAGTTTATCGAAAGAATACGAGGAGGAGTCTCTGATTTTAGCAGAGAATAGAGTATTCCATGCTCAGAAATAGGCTATCGCATAGTCTTGGGACCGATGCTCGGCCTGCCTCTTAGTGGAATGTTTCTCACTGAGGAAGAAACCATAGACTTATATAGTGATTGATGTGCTACAATACACTGCTAAACTCGATTAAGATAATTCATTGCAAAATGACGGTTAACATTATTATGTAAACCGAGAAGTCTACCTAGAACATGCTAGTGAATTTATGGATAAGGAGTGAATTTGGTTCACACCACTTCCGTAAATGTAGGCACTTAGCATTTAATGCTTGAAGGTAGGACTGGAGATTTTGCGCATACGTTCAGATTTTGACAGTTCGTGAAATGCCTTAATGAGACGAGTGAAGGTTGGTTATATGATTCTTGAGATCAGAAAGTGACGGTTAAACTGTCACAAGCCTTCTGATAGAATCTATAAGAAACAGCCTTAAACCTTGGAGTACGGTTACCCAAAGGAAGTTACTATCTGATTTAATCAGACCACGTCCAACATCGGTTGTTGGTGATTACACTGATAAATACTACTAGATCAGAATGTCAATCCACCCAAGACACAGTGGGTGTATGGTTTAACCGTTGACCCATTGTGATTTTGTGGACTTTATAATCTGCTGGGGTGATTGATAACCTATGGCTCTTGGTGGGCTGTATAGGATTCTGATTATAGAGGTTGTTTTGAAAACCTTAACCCTGTGAATGGAGTTTTGGTACTCCAGTTCTGTTCAGCCTCTTGTAGAACCACCTGAGTGTCTCAGTCCCAGTGGGAGCAATTGGATCTACACGGAAAAGAGTCAAATGAATAGAAAAGTTTAAACTTTCAGCGCAAAGTTGAGTGGTATAGGGGTGATTCCCTGACAAGTAGAGAGTTAACCAGACCTTGAACTCTCTCACCACTCAGTCTTGCTAGATTTCGTTAGAAAGCAGAAAATAGGGGTGATTCCCTGAGACTTTCTTGCTGAACAACGGAATCTGAATTCATTTAGAACAGAAGGGTTTTAGCTAAGAATGAATAACGGATTCGTTACAAAGCAGAAGATAGGGGTGATTCCCTAAGACCTTTTTTGCGTGACTAACGATATCTTAATTCATTCAGAAAGAACCTTTGGTAGGAGGCCTGCCATGGCTTATATCCTTTGTGGATTTAAGAGAACCTCTCGGTCATTTAAAAGTCACATGTTTTAAAATATGTGAACTTGACCAGAGTATTGATAAGTCTTTCGGAGACTGGATATCAATATTGGTAAAGTAGTAGTATTAGTGTTCATGAATGATAACACTAAAACGGTTGGAAACAACATGTGTGTGCTATCTGAAGTCGGAACTGACAGGCCAAGATTCTCTGGATGAGAGAATTGGACTATATTCTAAGAATCTGATTCGGTCAGATTCACGAGAATGAGACATTGGCTATCCCATCTATCTTATTGAATAAGATGATCATGCATATACGTATGCAACATTCATCGAGAGTAGTCCTACCTTACATCTCAGGAATGATTCTCTAAATCTCCGGATAAAGAGAAAATGGGATAGAGTCTCTCTTGGATAACGGCAAGTCAGGTCATAATAAGTCAATTGCAGTTGAATCTTGGATTCAAGCAATAAGTAGCAGTTTAGTATGTCCTCAAGTATCGTTAGAGAACGAGGAATGACATGCTTGTATATTTAGGTGCAAACTTGAATATGGTTGACCACACTGATTCTGACTTGTAGTCAGATTAAGGATGATCATTAAGTTGATCTCAGGCTCAGTGTTTACTCATAGTGCTTAGAATTTCCTTTTTGATCTGGGAGTAATTCCAGGTCTGTTAAGCCGATATCACTTCATTGTGAAAACAGTGAAGATATAGCTTAGAAGGATCTTCTCGGTCACAAGAAGTCAAAAGCATATTGAGAGAGAGTACCGCCTGATTGGAAGGACCGACAACGTTTTAATTCCTAAAGATCGTCTTGAGTCGACAACCTAGCTAATCAGTGTACCAAGTCGAGTGCTTGGAGGGTACGGCATTGATGGATATGTCTCATCTGCTTTTAGAGCAAGTGGGAGAGTGTTGTGAATAAGATGAGAAAGGGTGTGCTCTAAAAACAATCGTTACTTGTCATTTCGTGCAAGTGGGAGATTGTTAGGTGTAGTGCCCGAAAGACAATTTGTGTAATTGTTTTTAATAATGAATGACAGAATTTATCTCACCTTATTACTTGCTTTGTGCTTGTAAAGTAATACACTGCTGCAAACCCTAAGTATATCTGTATGTAACCACTTAACTCAGTGTATGGATAACACGTGAGGATTGAGTTAGTGGTGATATACTTAAACTGTTAGTCCGTGGTGAACTTAATCGAGTTTAGGGTCTCTTGATTAAAACACCAATAATGCGCCCAGAACACCTTAGGGTGTGATAGTCTTATCCGGACTGTCGGTAGAGGGTACCTACGTGGGGCATTTATATATGATGGCATTCATATAGGATTGGACCGATTTAATCTGAATTTCTCGATATAATTCCGTAATCGAGGAATCTTATTAAATCATTAGATGATCATATATGGATCAACCTTAATCCTGAGGTGATCATAGGGTGCTGCTTGTCCCGGGGTAGTGTTTGATGTGTTAGTTACGGTTCACTTAAATAATGTGTTCCAAGCCACTTCTCATTGACACTATCTCCAGATGAGTGAGTAGTTCCGATTTTCACAGACATGGAATCCATTCCTTCCTGCGGGAAGTAGAGAGACAGTCCCCTTATTTGTTAGCCCTAAGAAAGTGATCGATCGGCCGAGTTCATATTTAGACTAATTAGCTACTAGTCGGATATGTGAACTAATTGATCATTAGGGGGTTGATGGTAAATAAGGATAAGATATTCTGAGTCGGGTTCACGGAGACTTCCCTCTCAGAATGGACAGTCTATGGAGGGTTAATCCGTATGTAGTGATTATATCAATGGACGCTTATTCACTCTATGGGTTGAGTATAAGTATACATCTATAATCGGTAGAGTTCAGTTTCGGGTTTATGGTGGCGTAATCCCGGAATTAATAATTAATGTACTTATTCGGTTCGATGAATAATTAATTATTGGAGCTACTGGTTATAGGTCCATGGTCCCCGATGTGGCTTCTGTAATTCGGACTAATAATCTTGTTATTTGGGCCTCAGTGATAATTAATTGGTGGGCTAATTAATTGATATGCATGGATATTATTTAGTTGGGCTAAATAATATAATACACATAAAAGACATTTTATGTGGGCTTTTTGACCCAATATGTGGCGCCATTAATGTTCTAATAATTAGAGAGAAATTAGTTTTCTTGGATAATTATTTAACATGTGATTTATCTTTTATTTGTTAAATGATAATTCATGGAATAATAGATAATAATATGATTTATCTTAATTTGTTTGGGATAATCATTTTATTTATCTTTTATTTGGAAAAGGATTAATGTGATAATTATCACTTAATTATTTAATCCTTGGAGGACATTGATTACTCTCCTATATAAAGAGAGTTCTCCCAAGTCTAATGGCAAGGTACTATTCACGTCACTATTCACCGAGAGAAATTGGCCGAAAAATTTCGGCATCTATTCTTAGGGTTCGAGTTGGAAAAATCTTCGGGATTTTTCTTGTTGCATATCAAGGAGGCTCGTGTATCAAGAAGGGTGTCCACCAACCGCCGTTTGGAGAACACATCGGAAGATCTTGGCTTCTCTTCCTAATATTGGTAACATGATCTCAACCCCCTTGTAGTTGTTAAATCCTTTGATTATGTTTTATGATATATAAATCGTGATCCATCCGCTGCGTATAGATCTAACTCGGTTAGATCTAAGAACCTGCATCCTTCAAATTCCAGGTCTGATAAGCCGATATCACTTCATTGTGAAAACAGTGAAGAGATAGCTTAGAAGGATCTTCTCGGTCACCAGAGGTCAAAAGCATATTGAAAGAGAGTACCGCCTGATTGGAAGGACCGGCAACGTTTCAATCCTAAAGATCGTCTCGAGTCGACAACCTAACTGATCAGTGTACCAAGTCGAGTGCTTGGAGGGTACGGCATTGAGGGATATATCTCAACTGCTTTTAGAGCAAGTGGGAGAGTGTTGTGAATAAGATAAGAAAGGGTGTGCTCTAAAAACAATCGTTACTTGTCATTTCGTGCAAGTGGGAGATTGTTAGGTGTAGTGCCCGAAAGACAATTTGTGTAATTGTTTTTAATAATGAATGACAGAATTTATCTCACCTTATTACTTGCTTTGTTCTTGTAAAGTAATACACTGCTGCAAACCCTAAGTATATCTGTATGTAACCACTTAACTCGGTGTATGGATTACACGTGAGGATTGAGTTAGTGGAGATATGCTTAAACTGTTAGTCCGTGGTGAACTTAATCAGAGTTTAGGGTCTCTTGATTAAAACACCAATAATGCGCCCAGAACACCTTAGGGTGTGATAGTCTTATCCGGACTGTCGGTAGAGGGTACCTACGTGGGGCATTTATATATGATGGCATTCATATAGGACTGGACCGATTTAATCTGAATTTCTCGGTATAATTCCGTAATCGAGGAATCTTATTAAATCATTAGATGATCATATATGGATCAACCTTAATCCTGAGGTGATCACATGATGCTGCTTGTCCCGGGGTAGTGTTTGATGTGTTAGTTACGGTTCACTTTAATATGTGTTCCAAGCCACTTCTCATTGGCACTATCTCCAGATGAGTGAGTAGTTCTGATTTTCACAGACATGGAATCCATTCCTTCCTGCGGGAAGTAGAGAGACAGTCCCCTTATTTGTTAGCCCTAAGAAAGTGATCGATCCCGGGAGTTCACATTTGACTAATTAGCTACTAGTCAGATATGTGTACTAATTGATCATCAGGGGGTTGATGGTAAATAAGAATAAGATATTCTGAGTCGGGTTCTCGGAGACTTCCCACTCTTGGTGTTGCATATCAAGGAGGTTCGTGTATCAAGAAGGGTGTCCACCAACCGCCGTTTGGAGAACACATCGGAAGATCTTGGCTTCTCTTCCTACTATTGGTAACTTGATCTTAACCCCCTTGTAGTAGTTTAAGTCCTTTAATTATGTATTGTGATGTATAAATCGTGATTCATCCGCTGCGCATAGATCTAACTCGTTTAGATCTAAGAACCTGCATCCTTCAATCTTATTATTCTTCGACCAATATTGATGGATAGTTCTGTTTGGTTAGCATCAACAACAAAACCTCTCACACTTTGACTTGTTCCGATTTGAACATCTTCCTTTTCCGCCATTGTTGTAAGAAATAAAATGAAAAAAATAGTTTGTAAATCTGTGTTCACACAGTGTAAATGCAAATAAAAACGATCTGAGTTTTTGTAAGTAGCTTATGTGTGTAGGTCTGCATATATATAGACAGATATGGTTGAAAACTGTCAGATCGTGTACTGTGCATTAACCACGATTAAATTTGAGTGAATGCTGTCTTGACACGTGGCCATTACTTTTCATCACGTTTTGTAACCGTTGGATCGTGTTAACTAGGGTTATAAAGGATAGAATAAATATCCCGCCATTTACCTTTGACTTTAGTAAGTTTGACTGAATAACATTTCCTTCAGCAGACTTGGTTCGGCAGCCTGCTGATAAAAGGTCTCAGCAGCCTACTGACAGAGATACTCTGTTGATGCTTAAATCCTTTGTATTTTCCAACTAATAATACAAGATGAAGTTTAATACCAATGACTGATCTATCAAGTGAGCTCACCCAACATGACAAAGACCAATCCCCTTGGCAACCTCATTTGCTCAATTGTCCAAACATAAGTACATGGAATTGTTGATACCAATGACTAATCTGCTAAGTGAGCTCACCCAACATAGCAAAGACTAATCCCCTTGGTGAATTCCAGTACATTACTGAATAAGATTATATCAGTCAACTTTAATTATTCCAAGTTCTGTCCTCAATTTAGCAAATCTTTCACTATCCAATGGTTTAGTGAAAATATCATCAAGTTGATCTTCAGTAGAGATATAAAGAACCACCACATCCTTCTTTTCAACATGATGTCTTATAAAATGATGTCTCACATCAATATGCTTGGTTCTTGAGTGCAAAACAGGATTTTCAATAATTGCAATTGCACTTGTGTTGTCACACATAATTGGAATTTCTTTTTCTTCAATTCCATAATCCCTTAACTGTTGTCTTAACCACAGTATTTGTGCACAACAACTTCCACCAGCAATGTACTCTGCTTCAGCAGTGGAAGTTGATATAGAGTTCTGTTTCTTGCTGAACCAAGAAACCAGTCTATTTCCCATTAACTGGCAGGTTCCTGTGGTGGTTTTCCTATCAATCTTGCATCCAGCAAAATCTGAATCTGAGTAGGATATAAATTTGAAGCTTCCATCTTTAGAATACCATATCCCTACTCCCAAAGTCTCTTTAAGATATTTGAGAACTCTTTTGACTGCACCTAAATGACTTTCTTTAGGTTTTGATTGAAATCTTGCACAAACACCTACAGCAAAGGATATATCAGGTCTGCTGGCAGTAAGGTATAGCAGACTGCCTATCATCCTTCTGTATAAGGTCTGATCAACATCTTTTCCTTCTTTATCTTCATCCAACCTTATGTTTGTACTCATTGGAGTTGATACCTTGGTGCTGTTTTCCATGACAAACTTCTTCAGCAGCTCCTTGGTATACTTGGTTTGATGAATGAAGATTCCATCTTTCAACTGTTTGACTTGTAAGCCCAAAAAGTAGT
Source organism: Gentiana dahurica var. dahurica (assembly GCA_024500145.1). Classification (NCBI taxonomy): domain Eukaryota; kingdom Viridiplantae; phylum Streptophyta; class Magnoliopsida; order Gentianales; family Gentianaceae; genus Gentiana; species Gentiana dahurica. The sequence continues at coordinate 40,472,376 of CM044908.1, forward strand.
TCAATTCACCCATCATACTCATTTGGAACTTACTTTTCATCAGATTTGCAAACTTTTCACAAAGTAAGTCATTTTCAGAACCAAAGATTATGTCATCAACATAAATTTGGACCAGCAGGGTGCTGTTTCCTTCCCTGATTCTGAAAAGAATCTTATCAATGGTACCTTTAGTAAAACCATTGTCCACCAAGAATTGAGATAGGGTCTCATACCATGCTCTTGGTGCTTGTTTCAATCCATAAAGTGCCTTGTTGAGTCTATACACTTTATCTTCCTGATATTTAACTTCAAATCCAGGATGTTGCTGAACATACACCTCCTCTTCCAGAATGCCATTCCAAAATGCACTCTTAACATCCATCTGATATACTTTGAATTTTTTTTAGGTAGCAAATGCCAAGAATAATCTGATTGCTTCCAATCTTGCAACAGGGGCATATGTCTCATCAAAGTCTATTCCTTCTGCTTGAGAATAGCCTTTGCTACTAGTCTGGCCTTAATTCTCACAATGGTACCAGATTCATCCAGTTTGTTTCTGTATACCCATTTTGTGCCAATGATATTTGCATGATTAGGCCTTTCCACTAGTGTCCAAACTTGATTTCTTTCAAATTCATATAACTTTTCTTGCATAGCAATTATCCAATCTGGATCTAAAATTGCTTCTTCAACAACTTTTGGTTCCATTTGAGATAGAAAACATGTGAACATATCTTCTAGTTGTCTTCTAGTCCTTACACCTTGCAAAATGTTGCCAATAACTTGTTCAGTAGGGTGATCTCTTAACCATTGAGGATTCTGGTTATTTTGATTCTCTGGAACATCATCTTCAGTAGGGTCTGCTGTAGTATCAGGGGGTTCAGTAGATCCTTGAATTGCCTCAGTTGTTGCATCAGTAGTGTTCCCAGCAGGGTGTTCAGCAGGGGCAGAGTCAGAAACTTTTAAGTCATTGAACCTTTCCAGAACATTAACACATTCTTGATCAGTGACTTGTTGATTATCAGCAGGTTCTGAATCTTCTTCTTCCATTCCAGTGAACTTGGGTTCATCAAACACAACATGGATAGTTTCTTCATGTTTCAGTGTCCTTTTATTCAGTACCCTGAATGCCTTGCTGACAGAAGAATATCCCAAGAAGATTCCTTCATTTGACTTTGGTTGGAATGTCTTCAATTGTTCCTTATGATTCAAGATAAAGCATTTACTTCCAAATGGATGGAAATAGGATATATTAGGTATCCTTCCATTCCAAATCTCATAAGGTGTCTTCAGCAGCTTCTTGTTCACTGATGTTCTATTTTGTGTATAGCATGTTGTGTTAACTGCTTCAGCCCAGTACCTTTCAGGTAACAATGCCTCACAAATCATAGTCCTTCCTGCTTCTTTAAGAGTCATGTTTCTTCTCTCAGCAACCCCATTTTGCTGAGCTATACCAGCAGCATCAAGTTGATGTAGTACACCATTTTGTTCACAATATTCTCTTATTACTTTGTTGAGAAACTCAGTACCCTTATCTGACCTGATCTTCACTATTGTGACACTTTTCTCATTTTGTAATCTTCTCAAAAGATCTGGCATCTTTTGTAGTGTTTCACTCTTCTTATTCATGAATACCACCCAGGTGTATCTTGAATAATCATCCACAACAACTAAAGTGTACTTCTTTCCTGTTACACTTGTTGGAGTCACTGGTCCAAAAAGATCCATGTGCATCAGCTCCAACACTCTCTTAGTTGATTGCTTTGTTTTTGACTTGAAGCTAGATTTTGTTTGTTTACCTTGCTGACAAGCATCACATATTGCATCTTTCTTGAATGTGATCTCAAGCAAACCAATCACCAGTTTCTTCTTTACTAACTGATTGATATCATCAAAATTTAGATGATTCAACTTCTTGTGCCATAACCAATTGAGTTGAGACTTGGTATGCACTATCAGGCAGGTTTCTGGAACTGCAGTTGACCAATCTACAACATACATATTTTGTTGTCTTTTTCCAGCCAACACAACTTGATCACCTCTTTCACTGATGACAGTACATGTACCCTTGTCAAAAGTGACTTTGTATCCCATATCACAGAATTTTCCAGTGCTCAGCAAGTTGCAGTCCAGTCCTTCAACATATGCAACATTCCTGATTGTTAGTCCATTCCTCACAAGTGTGCCATAGCCTCTTGTGTAACCAGGTGTGTTCTTGTTTCCAAAGTTCACTCTTGGACCATCCTTTGCTACATAGCTTGACAGACAGTGCTTATTCTTTGTCATGTGTCTGGAACATCCACTGTCAAAGTACCAGACACCCTACAAAACAAAATCAATACATTTTAGGTACCCAAATCTGTTTGGGTCCATGATGGTCAGTGGTAAGCATGACCCCAGGCAAGTTCCCATAAGGTCTTCTTCTAAAGGTGTCATACTTAGGTTCATACATGTATTCCACACATCCATAAGATCTTACATTTGGTTGTGTAGGATTCATGTATACTTTCTTGCTTTTTGGTATATAGTGCTGTTTGGAGTGATTTTTCTTGTTAGAAGCACCAGTATAACCATAGGTTTGCTGTCTGTTAGGAACAGCCTTGTAGTATGGAGTCTGCTGAGGTCTCTGCTGAGGTATTATATAAGTCCTTTGCTGAGTCCTCTGCTGATTCCATTGTCTAGGTTTTACCCTAGCAGTATGGTTGTATCTGCTGTTTCTATCAATGAGGGCATGAATATTCCAATCATCATCAGTAGGGAATAGTCTACCTTTCCCCCTGAGATAAGTATCCCTTGAATGAATAACATCTTTGGGTTTAGGATTCTTATCCTTGGAATATTTCTGATTTGTACCTTTTTGTGGTCCAGCAGACTTGGTAGCAGGTCTGCTATCAGTAGGTCTGGAAGGCACAGCAATCTTATTCTTAGATTTATTCTTTTTACTAGGAGCTGTTGACTTCTTTGCCTTCTGATATTGCTTCCTTGAGACTTTCTCAGTAGGCTTTACTGTCTCAGCAGCCCTACTTGGAGTTGGATCTTTAGCAGGTACAAACTTAGGACCAATTCTGGCACTAGGTTCAGTAACTTTGCTGGATCCACTCCTGTTGGATTGTTGAGTTTCAAATCCAAGACCTGTCCTATCACCATAGGGCTTCCCAGATTTGAATACAGCATAGGAACAAGATTGTTCAGCAGATTCAGGGGCTACTGAATGTTCAGCAGACTTATGCTGATTCTGTTCAACTTCTTTTTCCTTTCCTTTGAGAACTCTCAATTCAGCTTTTAATCTTTCAACTTCTGATTGAAGAGCTTCTTTTTCTGCCTTCACAATCTCATAACCAAATTGTATTATCCTTAGTTGATTAAGGATGGCATCCAAAGTCTCCTCATTATTAGAATTTTTGGGCTTTGAACCACAGGTGGATTCACAATCACTATCAGCAGGAGTATTAATTGATACAGAATTATATACCTCCTATGTCTCATCCATATTGGCCACCAAGGCATAATCATCCAATTCAGCAACCAAAGCAGTGTCATCAGGTTCATTTCCTTTATCTGATTCAACTTCATAACCAGATTCATCTTCAGCAAGCATTGCTTTCTTTCCATGTCTTATTTGTTGACTCTTGCTCTTTTGTAGATCTGGACAATCAGGTCTGAAATGTCCAGGCTTTTTGTAGTTAAAACAAAGATAATCTGGTTCCTTTTTCTATTTCAATTCAGGACAATCAGGTTTGAAATGTCCTGGTTTCTTGCAATGATAACATAAGTAATCATTATCTTTCTTTGTGAAATTCCTAGGTGAACTCTTTCTAGTCTTCATCAATCTAATTTTCTTGCTCAGCAATGCAATCTGCTCTTGCATCTCATCCAACAAATCATCTTGGGCTGCTGAAGTTTCTTCTTGATGAGCAGTAGCCAATGCTGTAGTCTTTGGTTCTTCCTTTTCTGTCTCAGGCACCAGTTTCTTACTAAACTCATATGCCTTAAGATCTGAAAACAGTTTGAAGGTGTCTTCCTCATGCAAGCTTCTCATCTCTTCTATTGCTGTCACCTTCATCTCCCACACTTCTTTGGCAGGTAAAGCTTCCAAAAATTTTGAATTTATTTCTTCTTGTGAGTACTTCACATTCAGCGGGGTGAGTTCATCCATGATAGCATTGAACCTAGATTCCATTTGTTCAATGGTTTCATTTGGCATCATCTTGAACTCTTGAAACTTCTTCTTTGCTACACTGATCTTATTCTTCTTTATAGCATCAGTGCCTTCACAAATTAACTGCAACTTGTCCCAAAGTTCCTTGGCAGTTTTGCAATCTTTTACTTTCATATACATATTGCTATCTAGAGTTCTGTAAATGATATCTATAGCAATGTTGTTGAGATTGGCTCTCTTTCTATCTTCAGCTGTCCATTCTCTCTTTGGTTTAGGAATGTACTGAATATCATTATCCACAGTTACAGCTTTTGTAATCTCCAGTGGTCCATCTGTGAGTACATCCATCATTTCATCATGAGTGGCAGCGAGATAGGCCTGCATACGACGTTTGTATTCATCAAATCTATCCAAAGAACACATCAGCATTGTTCTAGCATACTGATTGTTATCCATGATGCAAGTTTATGAAAATTAGAAGTTTAAAAAAGTTTTCAAAGAATTTTCACAAGTACAACAAGTAGGATTACTTCAGAACAGAAGCACTGCTCTGATACCAATTGTTGGTCCCTTGAAAAGGCTTTGGTTAAGTTTAGAGGGGGGTGAATAAACTTAACACGTAAAACTTTTGGAGTTAACAAACTCAGCAACTTCAGTAGCCTGCTGATACTTCAGCAGCTTGCTGATACTTCAGTAGTCTGCTGACACTCAGTAGTCTGCTGACTGTTGAGTCTGCTGAATTTGTGCAACGGAATTATATCAAAAATTAAGCCTTGTTTCTTGTTGTTAAATATGATACCAAGTATTAGATACTCAGTAGTGTATGTGTGTGTATTCAATTTCTAGATTCAGTAAGGTGATGTGCTTGATAAACTAAATGCGGCAAATAAATGCAGTAAGTAAGTAGGCAGATTTTATAGTGGTTCCAGGTGGTGTAATCCTATCAGTCCACTCTTCTCCTGTGATGTTGGAGGTAATTCACTAGAGAGATTCTTGAGATAGCTGTTACAAAAAATCCCTAAGATGTTTGTCCTTCACCAATAGCTGTGGCTTCACAAACTGAAAACTAGGAACAGGTAGGATTGCTGCTCCAAAGTCTTCCACTGGTCCTTGAAGGGTAGGATTGCCTCTTCACCAGCTCCACCACAAACAACAGTCTTTCACACAGATGTGCTTCACTGTCTTCAACAGATTTCCTGTAAAAGAAAGTTTGAATCAAATAAATGATTCAGTTGCAGCAGCTTGATCAGGATGATATGATCAGCAGCTTGCAGTCTTCAAGTGTGTAAACTTGATGTAGCTTGAATACAGATTACACTTGAAGAATTTTTCTGGATCAGTAGCCTTAAGCTTAGTAGGTTCAGCAGGGTGTTTTTCTTGATCAGAAATCGAAGCTCAGGATTTTTCTCTTATTGTTCATCATCTGTATCTGAATTTGGAGTCCTCTATTTATAGGTAGGAGTCCATGTGACTTGTATTTGAAATTCAAATATAGCCGTTCCAGATTTTGTCCCATTTGACTTGCTTTCTGTCACTGTTCATAGTACTGACACAGTCAGACTGCTTTTTGACAGAATGCAGTCTGTCCATCCTTTGACTTGTATCCATTGGATAAAGTCCTGAATCATCCCAACATCCCTTTAATCTCAACCATTGATTTATTTGATAAGTCATAGGTTGTTAGCTGTCCTTATCCATGTTTTCTTCCAATGTAACCTTTGTATAATTCGAGGTATATATATCAGCAGGTTCCTGAGACAGTAAGTCAGTTGATAGACTTATTAGTTAGTTGATCCATATTTTGCTAACTGTCTTTTATCTAACTTTTATTTATGAAGTTAGATTACACCTTTTTGCATATAACTAAGTTCCTATCACCATCCAACTTAAGGAACTTAGACCTTGTACACAAGGTATATGTAATCAGTTTAGGTCATCACAGACTTCCCTAAATTCTGATTCCATATCCTTGACTTTAATTACTAAGTTTGATCCCTTAGCCTTCATTCACTGAGTTTGAGCCCTCAGCCTTCAGTCTTCAGCAGGTTCCTGACAAGTCTACTGACCCATCTACCCTACTGACCGAGACTAGTCTGCTGACCTTTACAGTGCTTGTTTGATCAAACCTATACAAAGATCAAACTCTAATAAACCTATACATTTGATCTAGACATCTTTTTGCCTTTTCTCTATAACAGTTAGTCTGGCACTCATCACAAAAACTTAAAAATAAGTCCAACAGTTAGTGACGAAGAAATAATAATAGGAAGGAGATTATCACTTTCAATAAAAGCATATTTCAAGTTACGAGGTAGAGTTTTCAACTCAAGATTCTTTGGTGGCTCCTCTACTGAAGGTTTCAATAGTGGGCCATCATGCTCCAATTCTAGATATCGATGCCATGGCTGTCTGTTGAATGTATGACCGGCATCCAAATAAGAAATCAATGCTTGCATTTCTTCATCATCACTTTCACTGTCAAAGACGGACAAGGCCAAGCATTCCTCAAGCTTGTCTTCATAGACCTGCGGGTTAGCATTCTCCGTACAAGCAAAAGATAATGCATCAACAAAAGAACATGACTCTTGTGAATTGTACGGATGCTTCATGGCTTTGAAAATATTAAATGTGACATCATCCTTATTAACTCTCAAAATTAATTCTCCACGTTGAACATCGATTAGTGTCCTTCCCGTGGCTAGGAATGGACGACCGAGAATAAGGGGTGTTGAATACCCTTCTTCCATATCCATAACCACAAAGTAAACTGGGAAATAGAACTTATTAACCTTCACTAACACGTCTTCTATGACTCCTTTAGGATGTTTTATAGACCTGTCTGCTAATTGTAGAGTCCTCTTAGTGTTCTACAACTTTCCTATACCAAGTTTGATAAAGTCCTCGTAAGACATAAGGTTAATGCTAGCACCAAGGTCACAAAGTACCCTCTTAAACAAAAAGCCACCAATTTCACATGGGATGGTAAACTCCCGGGGTCTTTAAGCTTAGGTGGAAGCTTATGCTGCAGCACTACGGAGCATTCCTCATTGAGACAAATGTTCTCATATTCCTCTAATCGCTTCTTGTTAGTGAGAATGTCTTTCAAAAACTTACCATAAACAGGCATGCTAGTGAGTGCTTCTATGACGTGAATATTAACATTTAAGTGTCGAAACGTGTCAAGGAAGCGAGCATACTTCTTATCTAGCTTTTTCTTCTTAATTTCTTCCCTAAGAGGGTAAGTTAATGACTCGAGATCAATAATTCTAGGAATAGAGTTCATACCTTCCTTACCTTTGCCGCTAGATGAATCATTGGAAACTTTTCTCAACGTTTGAGCTGCCGGGGTCGCCATTCATTGTCGGTGTGCAGCACCTTTTCCTTGCCTTTCTTAGAAACTGGCAGTTGAGAATTGGCGTGCGCCGAAGTATCTTTGGCGTGCGCCGAAGTATCTTTGGCGTGCGTCAAACCCACAATTGACTCATCCTCTTTTGATTTGACGTACGTCGAGACATCCTTGGCGCACGTCAAATTTTCTTCAAAACTCTCTGAATGTCTACAGTGATCATTGGCGGGCGCCAAATCCGTCTTGGCGGGTGCCAATGAGACATGTTCACTAAAAAGATTCCTCAAATCACTTGCTCTCGGATTCTTCAAAATCCTCGGGACTTTCACCCAATCTTCGTCCTCTTTTTTCACATCAACATATCCATCTTTCTACAAAAACTCCTCTCAGGTTTCTTTATGTGTTACAAGGCAAACCGCCCGGTGGTCTACTAGCATTCCTCTCACCTTCTCTACTCAAGTGTTCTTCCATGTTACCCATGGATGCTTCTATGTTTTTCATTCTCATATCATGACCGCTCATGGACGTTCTCAAAGTACCCACATCCTTGGTCACTGTGCCTATAGAAGACATCATCATTTGCATATTTGCAACTTGAGTCGAGACAACACCCGTAAGGCTCTCCATCAACTTCTCCAATCTTTCTTCCTTTTCTGTAGTTGAACTTGAAGTTTGAGTGATTGGGACGTTTTGTGTAGGACGTTGTTGATAAGTGTGTGTAGGTGGTTGGGGCGGTTGGTATGAAGTATGGCTTTGGAAATTTTGGGTTGGAGGGTTGGTGTTAAAGGAAGCCTTTTGTTGTGGGACGAAAGATGATGCTTTCTTATTCGGATTTGAAGACCAACATTGAGTAGGAAAATCTCTTTACAAAGTATTATATGCAATGGAGTAGGCATTATATAGTGCTCGGTGTTGTTGCATATAGCTCACTTCTTCATTAGAATGATCACCGGTTTTATTTGTCTCCAATTGTGCATAGTCTTCATTTTTCATTTCGCCACTACTCATGTCATTGGACGTATTGCCTTCCAAACTTCTACTTCCATTTATTTCATCAACTTTCTTTCTAAGAGACGCTAATTGGGATAACACCTCGGTTTGAGTGGTGGCTTCTCCCACAAAAGCAACTTTTCTTGTGCTTGAACCGGTTTCCCACATGCATTTATTCTATGCAATCTTCTCAATAGCGTCATACACATCTTATGCCGCACTCATCACTAACAAACCATTACATGCTTGGTCAACCTTGGCTCGGGATTCCTTTCTAAGCTTTCGACAAAAGAACTAAATTTGCATGTCCAACGGATAACCTTGGTCGGGACACGCTCTCAACAACTTCTTGAATCGTTCCCACGCAACTCCAAGTGATTCATGTTCACCTTGCTTAAAACTTTCAATATCAATTTTCAATTCCAAATTCCGGCCCAGGTGAAGTATTGTTTCAAGAATGCATTTTGGATTTCCTCCCAACTTGTCAAAGAATGGTGATGAAGCGACATAAACCAATCTTTAGCCTTCCCATCCAAGGAGAAGATTACATAGAGATTCTTGTCAACTCTCTATTAGCACCTTGACTCTTTGCCATATTACACAATTCCTCAAAGTTGAAAAGATGGTGGTATGGGTCTTTGTCATCACACCCATGAAATTGAGCTCTTGTTCCAACCAATCCAAACAGATGAGCTTTAACCATAAAATTATTTGCTCCCGCATTTGGTAAACGAATAGGATTGTTGGTCTCATTCCTTCTCATGGCTTGATCACAAATTGGCCTTGGGTTTGAGGGGTTGTTATTGTTGTTGTTCCGGTTGTTATGGTTCCGGTTGTGGTTGCGGTTTGGTTGGTTATTGTTTTGTGGTGGAAGGATTGTTATTTGGTGGGATTGGGAGGATTAAGGATATGGAGGTTTTGGTTTTGTTCTTGGTTTGGGGCGTCTTCATGCCCTTGATCAACTTGTGCATTCGCTATGTCTCCGTCCATTTCTATGCCTTGGGTAGATGATCATTGGGAGGAATCTCCACTAAGTTCCAAACCACGATGAGCTTGACCAACTTTATTCTCAGCTATTCGTTCCCTAATATACGTGTTGATATCTGGAATGAGAGGAGTAAGAGGTGCCTTACCACGTCGAGTCTTGGTCATCCACTACAAGATAGAAACAACAAAAACACAATAAAATAACACTTGGTGACTCACCAAGGGCAAGCACCAAAAATTGAAATGAGATTAGAAAAGTCCGACCTATTGAAAACTTTAAAACTAGTACAAGTATTGACCGTTACTCAAGTGAAAATTCCCTGGCAACGGCGCCAGAAAGCTTGATGGCCAAATCCTAGGTGTCCAATCTAACCGGCAGTGTACCGGGTCGAGTGTAGTCTAGTACGGTGGGTCAAGGTCGAATCCACGAGGAATTTACTTACGAGGTCAACCACTTCATAGTTTATATTTAATTCGATCTAGGTCACAATTTGCAAGATAGTAATAGCATGCATAAATAAATTCTCTCATGATAACAAAGATGACAAAATGATAAAAGAAACTAACCAAGACAAGGTATAACCTAGCCATCCTCTTGTAGCATCACGGGAATGATTTCCTACCTTCCTACCATTGGTGTTCGAAAGTGTGAAACGGTGCATTCCTAAGCAAGTAGTTTCCCCTCATACGAGTGTATGAATCTACTCTCTACTTCCTGCTTGGTTTAGGGATCCAAAACCTAATGAATTTGTATGCTACGCACGTGAATGCAATGACAATGCCAACTATCCCCAAATAAGAAACCGAATGCCTGGAAAGGTCGATTTTACCTTCCGGTTTCCCTACCCTCTTCCCATGACTAACATCTCCTTCCGGTCTCCGTTAAACTTGTAGATGCTAACATAAGGCAATTACTCCAATGCAAGCAATCAATACAACACAAGTAGGAAAATCTTCACAACAATCGAAACTAATAACACAAACAATCATTCCCAATCAACATAAGAGGATAACTAGAGTCACAACATAATCTTGGCTAGAGGAGTCTAGCCACTCATAACTACCTATATCAACATCTCAAAGTTAATATTCATAATCATAAGAACAATTGAATGAAAATAAAGATTAAGGATTACCAAACCAAGGAGTACTAATTCGAGTTGGTGTTCTTCATCCAACTTCCAAAAGCTTCAATTAACTAACACTAGTTTGTTGAAATCCAATCAAGTAATAGAGTTAAACTAGAATCCTTAGCCTTACAATCAAATTCAAGAGCAAAATTTTACTAAAATTTGGCTATAAGAGCCTGGGGGTTGCAGAATTCCTTCAAGAGGGAAAAGTTGAGGAAAATGAAGTGTATATGTTATTTTTTTGTGAATGGAAGAATAAATAAGATCATCCTTTGCTGACTCTACAAATTTGGCGCAGGTCAAAAGCAACTAGCGCGCGTCATGTGCAAATGGGGTATTGGCGCAGGTCACTGAAGTTTGGCGCGCGTCAAGTCCAATATGTAGTACTTGGCTGAATGACATTCACATTAAATGCTTAGCAGAGTGTGTAGCTTCACTTGGCATGGGTCAAAGTCACATGGCGCATGCCATTTGCTTCTGAAAGCACTATGATCAAATTTATTCCATGTCTAGCATGGACCAAACCCTATAACGTGTGTTAATGATTCTTGTGGGTTGAAATCCTTGCCTCGGCAACAAAATCATCACTCAATAATCCCATGGCACTATAAGGTCAAAAATCCACGCTCCCGCCGTGATATCTATGTTGCAAAATAGACACAAAGATACCAAGTATAGATCTGATAACAAAATCGGCTAATATTACAAAAATAAAAGTAAAAGCATGGTTTTTTCTGAAAGTTTTTATGTACACAAAATTGGTTCAAATTATCATAAAATTTGCTCAAGTTGATATCAAAATATCACTAATTGCATTAGAAAATGGGTGAATCATTGGAAATTGTATCATCAGGTTGACTTACATCAAAAACCAGTTGAGAATATAACTCAATTTTGAGAGTCTTAGGTTCTCAATTTTCTCAACATTTGACTTTGTCATGCAAAACAAATTGTGAACTTTTTGGTACCCATATCTGTTTGGGTCCTTTTTGATTAGTTTTTGGATTCTTAGACGATGACTTGTCGATTTTAACCTGAATCTTCATATTACTTGTATGACTTTCTTGACATTTTGATTGAGTAAAGTCGGTTTTCACAAAATTTCGCTGTTTTGGTCTAACAGTCTTTCGTTCATCCATTTGTGAAACTGATGTGATCTTTTAGCGATCATAGGTGCATTCCTGTCTTCATCTAAAGAGTCTTCCTTTCCCCCTGAATCTGTTATTCCATGAATGATTATCATTCCTTGATGAATATGACTTGAATGTTCTTTTAACTGTTCTCTGATCAGTTGTGCCCTTTTCAGCCTTCTGAGTTTTTCTATAGAATTTTTCGATTTGCGGTTTTCCACTGACTGATTTTACAGTTTTGTCAGTTTTTGTTCGAGGTTGTGCTGAGTTTTTGTTAGTTCCAACAATTTTATCAGTTTTCTGAATTCCTGACTTTTGTACAGTCACAAACTTAGGTGCAGCTGAACTAGGTCTGAACTTAGAACTCTATTGATTGTCAAACCCTAAACTTGTTCTGTCTCCAAATGGTATTCATGGTTTGAACTGAACATTGGGAATTGGATCATCCGATGATTCTGTGATGTTTATTACCTGATCTGTTACTTCATCAGTTGAGCAATTCTTCTTTGTTCCATTGTTAGCCTTGATAAAATTGATCTCAGCATTCAATCTTAGATCTTCATCTTTCAATAATTCCTTTTCCTTTTTGACATTCTAATAATTCTTTTGAATTTCCTCTAATTCCTTTATTAGTATGTCCAAGTTTTCATTGAAATCTTCATTTCCATGATTGTTCATGGCACTGTGAGTGCTGGATGTGGATGCATTTACCTCATAATGTTTGATCGATAAATTCTTAGTTTCAGCTTCTTCATTTTCCATTATCTGCTTGCCTTTATTTGATCCTCTAGTGTTGCTCATTAGATTGGTTCCAAAAAGTATGATTTCTTCATCACTTTTACCATGATCATTTCCTCCAAAGCTTATGGGTAGTATTTCAGTATTTTCTTCATTGTTTGTAATGGATGGATCTTCTATGAATGTCTCAATTAACTTTTCTTGGGTATCAGCAACAAGAGCCTACAGTTTAATTTTGTATTCACCGAATCTCAAAAATGAACAACTAAGCATTTTTCTAAAGTGATTATGTGATTCCATGATGCAATAACTGAAGACTGGTTAATTCAAACTGATAGAACTCAGTCGGAGATCTTTTCAAGGTAAAAGATTTGCTCCGATACCAATTGTTGGTATCAGAAATAACTGAATGCCAGTTACTTCAAGCAAACAAACTGATATTAAGAATCAGCTAAGGATCTCTTCAGAACAGAAGATCCGCTCCGATACCAATTGTTGGTAACGGAAATAACTGATGTCCAGTCACATCGAGCAAACAAACTGATATTGAAATTCAGCTATAGATCTCTTTGGAACAGAAGCACTGCTCCGATACCAATTGTTGGTCCATTGGAAAGGCTGACACAAGTTTAGAGGGGGGGTGAATAAACTTGACACCAAAAACCCCAAAAACTGAATCTTAAACCAGATTGAGTTCAGCTTTAAACTTGTGTGGAGTTAAGCTAACTTAGCTGAGTATAAGTCAATACTAACTTATGCCTAACTGGGTTAACCAACAACGGATTAATAAAAGCCTTTCTATAAAACTTAATTATTAGTTTTTCTAGTTGAAATGCAGTGTTCTGTTGAGTCGGTTTCTAATGTTTGTTGAGTCTGTGATCAGGTGCAATATAAACTAAGATGTAGTAAATAAATGCGTAAAGTAAATAAATAAATGAGACAGAAATTATAGAGGTTCCAGGTGGTGTAATCATGTCAGTCCTCTCTTCCCCTGTGAACTAGGAGGCCAAATTCACTATGTTCTTGAGGTTTATAGTTACAAGACACGAAGTAAATGTAGACACTAATTGTCCTTCACTAATCCCTAGCTTCACAATCTTCCAGCTTCAGTCTTTAACAGGTGGGATTGATCTTTAAACTAAGCTTGCTCCACTGGTCCTTCAAGGGTTGGATTGACTCTTCACCAGCTCTTCATAAACACAATCTTCCTGGTTGTACTCAACTGTCCTTCACACCTTCTTGGTGTTTCATAGTCTAAACCTTTGATGAAATCAAAGTTGAGACTTGAATCAATAACGATGATTCAACTTGTGATTCGAGCTTCTTCTTCTGAATGTATATAAAATATGCCCAGGCTCTGTTTTTCTTCAAGTGTGAGTCTTGATGTTTCTATGAATGCTTTTGAACACTTTGAAGATTTCTTGATCTTGCAATATAGAATGTAGCAGGAGTTCTTTTGATTCACTTTCCCTCTTTGTGAAACTCTTTCTTGATAGAATTATTTCTAAGAACTCCGAGGTTCTTCTTGTGGTAGAAGTGGTCTATTTATAGGGGTTTCTCCAACGGTTAGATGAATTTGAACGTTTGAATTTGAATCCTTATATCCGTCGGTGGTCCTGCTTGATCTGATGAATGTTAGCATCCTTTCTGACATTTCTATGTATCCAATAAAAAGGCTTGCTTTATAACGGTAAGATCTTCTTCAGTTTTTCTTAACTTCAGCATAAAAATTGGTCTTTTATGATTTAGTCAGTTTTCAACATAAGAGCATTAACTGAGTTTTTACTCTTCTTCAAAATCTCAGTACTCTATATATTCTTCATTGATCATTATTGACTTAATCGAGTACACCATAATTCATAAATTTGTTGGAACATTATGGTATTTTAGCTCCGAAATGTGTTTAAGTGTAAGTGACGAACAGTCAACTTTAGGCCCGGATTTCGATGAGCTCAGAATGAATTTCTGGGAGCTGAAATCATTTTTGGAATCTACTAATACAGTAGTTGATGTTAGGATTTTGAATCACTCGATTCCGATATCGGGTGAATGAGAAATCAATGCCTAAACGTAGAGTAATTAATGTGGGTGTTGTAATGGAAGTGTGTTCCATTTGTCCCACACAGATAATGGAAATCAGATATAGTCACTATATAAGTGGGAGATTTTCATTAAGAGGCAAGCCCCAAAGGGGCAAAAGAATTTCGTGAAGGAGGGAAGACGTAGATGCTTGTTGATTCAAAACCCAACACGCGTGCACCACCGGCTCGGTTCGGTTCGGGTTCGGTTCGGGTTCGGGTTCGGGCTTGGGCTTGGGCCAGTATTAATATTTTTGGGCCAGATCAATGGGGAAATTCTGAATACAATCAAATTGAACTCTGAAGCAATAGTTCAGTTCGAAATTGAACAGAAGCATTAGTAAAGGCATCAGCTCGCATGCTACCTTTGGAAAGGTCATGAACTGAACTCGAAAATTCAGTTCCTAAATTCCCTAACTTCCAATTTTCAAAGGATACCACTCTACATTATTTTTATTTATATAATGGAACATCCCAGAATGGAAGTAGATATAGAAAAATTATTCTTCTACTATTCCAAAACTCTGCAAAAATCGAAGCACAATTTCTGCATACATATTTTCTGAAAAACTGAACGGCAATTCTGCACAAACACAATAGCATAGTTAGATATAACAAGGTCCGATCAGTTCGCCACCCTCTTCACATTCAAATGCAGAACTAGAAGAGGTAAAGACTGTTGTATCTTGGGACACATGTTGCCATATCCGTGCGCACATACTCGGGGCAATAATGTCTTAAGGACAGCGTTCTACGCGCCTAAGTCTACGAATAAGTTTTTGTTTTACTTTATGTTTTCTGCATTTTTTTGTTCAATGTGTTGCAGTAATTTCATGTGACTAAAACGTCCGTTCTTATGTGTTCATCATGCCTGCAATCTGCTTCTATAATTTTTTGTTATTTCTTTTCTGAAAAATTAGCAATCCGGTATTACACTACTAATTTCCCCATGACAATCTTAAGACATTACTTGTTCATGTTAGAATTATGAACATGTTTATGCAATATGTATATGTATATTTTTTTGGTAAACATTTTTTGCATTGAATTTGCATTCTGAAACGTGTTCATCTATGTACTGGTTTAAGTTTTCTGAAAAAGAATAAGGAAATACATTAGCAAAAGTTGAAGCAGAAAATTCATGTTTAACCGAATGTTTATTTGTTAAATATGATACAACAGCATGTTTATGTGTGAATCTTTCTGTAAATTTATTTTACATGATATGTGAGATCTTAAACATATTCCAAATTATGATGGTATTAATTCTGGAGATGTAAAACGACTATTAAAAATCTGCAACATAAAATGTAGAAAAACAGCATGTTTTTGTGTAAAAATGCAAAATGTTGTCTTGTATACCTTTTGAAAGTTATGTTAACAACTTGATTTTTGTGTTAACATTGCTCTACAGGTATGTGATTATCGATTATTTGTAACGAAAAATCTACAACTTGGTGAAAAAAGTTGTTATGCCGAAAAATATAAATATAGTCTCAACTTTCTGAAAAATTGCCTACATTGTGTTGTAGTCAAAATTACTTTGTAAATTGCCTACATTGTTTGTAGATTGTTTGTTTGAATATTATTGTGTAAAGTTTGAACCTACAGTTGCATTTGTAATTCTGGAAAATTAACATCGAAAAGGTTGTAGTAACAAAAACAATTTATACACATTTTTCAGAAAATTGGCACGACTAACTGAATTGTCTTCTACTAGAAAAGGCGTTTTTTGGGATGACATCTTGTTGTCCCAAAACAAATGTTTTTTGGGACGACATGTTGTCCCAAAAGCTAAATTCCGGGAAAAGTCAAATTTTTGGAGTTTTTTGGTGGGAAAAATTGGCGGGATACTTTGTTGGGACGACATAATCCTTTTTGGGACGACATGTTGAACGGAGGGAAATTTGACTTTTGGCGGAATTTTTTCGCGGGAAATTAAATATCTCTTTTGGGACGACATATGTATTTTTTGGGACGACTACTGTCCAGCCTGGAAGCCACGTGGACACTCTCATTTTTTGGGACGACAATAGTAGACCCTTTAAATAGTAACTAGTGGGGGAATCGTGCTCCGCACGATGTGGCCCTCGGTTGTTATGCTATAAGCTTGGAATATTAGCCATCGAAACTAAAAAGCATACATGCATGTTGCGTTTAGCAACCCTAGCTTTCGGAATGAAACCATATTTCTCATCAGAAATCGCATCACAAACATCAAGGGGAATGAGGTAACTTTAAAAACCTATAAGTTTGATATATATGCAGAAAGTAAGAAAACTGAAATACTAAAACAACATAACAATAGTAATATCAATCTGCCAACCCAAAAAAATCAAACAAGGTGAAAATGCGAAAACCGGCCCACATACGAAAGTCAAGTATGGGAAAAACCACATGAATCTAGTAAGATCAATAACAAAAGAAGCAACCTTGGAAAAACGTAGGAAAAATGAAAAGAGAGGAAAATCTATATACCATATCAAGAAAACTAAAGTGCGTAGTAAATTAGAACTAAATGCAATGAACTTATCTATGGATTCAACTTCTCCCATTTTTTGTGGCTTATTCTCGTGTAATGAGAATCATAGAACTGGGTTGATGTTTGGCAGCACTCCTTCATGTGCTATGGTCACTCCAGCCAACAATTACCTGGCGACATAGTATCTTCGTTGGTAGATTCAACCTCCATTTGTCCGGTAATGTGGGTGTTGGTATTTTTGGTGAGTCTTGTTTCTAGGAATGGTTGCTGGTGCTGCTGAGGAGCTGGCAGTGTACATTTCAACATCTGGTAGGGCAAGGTAGGAAAGGGAGAAAGTTAATAGTTATGTGTATTATGGGAGTCATGTATCCAGAAGTAAGACATGTATAATTTCCTTTTCTTCCTCCTATTTTACCTGATGTTGTCGTGTTGGTCGGACTCTTTGGTGTTGCGTTTTCAGGAAGCCAATGCACCAAATTGCAGCACCACCCTACATAAACACAAGTGTTTCAGATCACTCTTCTATGACCGGTTTATTTTTTGTCTAAAACTTAAAAAACCCCATTCAAGAAGTCCGATAATACCTAACATCAATTCTCAACTTAATATGTTGTATCAAGAACAAAATAGCTCATGACAGGGTCTTGGTCAAGTTTTTATTATGTGTATTTTGTGTGTGGGAGGAGGGGAGGGGGGATAAGTGGTCAAGACAGCAATTTTATATGGAATGAAGGTCTGAAAATAAAAGGGCCACTACAACACTTGTATGTAGCTGTCAGCTTACATGGAGTTTTGCTGCAAAAGATAGTCCTGAGGATTAATCACCGTTGATGCACCTCCAGCAAAGTTTAAACCAACAAGTGTTAAAGTTGGTAAGATGTCAGCCAACATAAAGACCTCGGGAAAAACATGCATACCAAAATAGAGTAGTACAATTAAGGCTCACCCAAAAAATACAGGAGCCGAAGATTGGAAGTCAAAGAACTTCCGACTATAGTGTTGAAATGCATCAAAACTAACACGTAATAGCCTGATGTCCCACTACCGTCTCCATACTGGAAAGTGTAACTACACTGATTCACATTAGAACAACTTGCATCAAAGACTGAATACCGATAGAACATAACTGATTAGAACATGGAATCAACGAACTTGTTGATGAGTTCGAGGGATCAAAAAGCTCGAGCTGAATCTGTGAAAACACTACAAGAAAACTGGGTAGTAATGAGAGGAACATAATGAGGGGAGACAACTTTCGTCATTAAATGATACTTATATTGGTGGGGAAAAAAAATCTGGTGACGAAATTCTATTTCCCCTCATTGTTGATGGCAAAAACACTCATTATTTAAATAAAAAAATAAATAAAATAGATAATAAAATTTTCCCCTCATTATTTCATAAAATTTATCCTAAATTCTATTAAAATTACAAAACACCTCCAAAATACGTAAGATAATACTCTTTTTTCCAAATCCCCTCTCAAAAAAAAAATCATCTTTTCCAACCCTAAATGGCGCAGCCACAAGCCCGCAACCGTCATTTCTTTGCTCCTACCCAATTTTCGCCATCGTTGTCTCCTTCATGAGCTTTACATCACTTACCCTCAGATTAGAAAAAAACCCACCCTTTTCCATCGGTGGAGGGGTCGCTACATCAATTGGTTGAACCATTTGTGGGCCCCATACCATATGTCTCCGTGAATGTAATTTGTAACTACAAAATCTGCAGAGTCAACAAAGAAAGGTCTGATGTTCTCTTTCTGCCCCTGCAGCATGAAGAATATTGAGGTGGAAGTTATGAAGCGGCAGAAGGTTAATGAGATTGCGGGTCAAGATCGAATCGGGTCGCTGAGTTAGGTCTCTGGTGTGCTGAGTTGCCAGTGGGGCGTTTGTGATAAAGACAAGCTGGTTGATGTGTGGGCTTAAGAAATTTGACACCGTCACTTGTTTTTAGGTACAAATTTTGAACTTTTTGCTACTTTTACCTTTTAATTACAATACGGTACAAAATTCAAGAGTTCTTGCCACTTTTACCTTTTAATTTGATACTTTTACTGAAAATATAACATAGATTGAGAGGTAATATTCATTTGGCCTTAGGAAATGGACAAAGAAGAGCACAAGGTCTACATAGGAGAGTTCCTGGATGACGGTGAAATTGAAGCAGATGCATCACACCAAAGTTGACATGTCTAGTGCTGACGCCGACGCCGTTAAGGTGTTGTAAAACTTTAAGTAAATGCAGCGTTTTATGTATCCTATGCCACGACTAGCATTATTGCTAACGTAATGTTCATTTTGATCTTATATGTCTCTTGAATTACCATACAACAGGGCAAGTTCACATATAATGTACAGTTCAGACAGGGGTACAAAGTAATGGGTTGCTTTAGCTGTCATGAATCAGTTTGATGGTAAGGAAATGATCTTCTCCGGTTCGATTCCTAGATAGATTCATACAATTTCTACATTCCAATTCCAAAACATGATATCTGCAATGGTGTGAAATCGATGAAACTCTCGGGATTTTGCAATGTTGTAGTTTTGAAGTATTTGAATAGAAACACCAACACATGATTTTGGTGTCGAAATATCGAATTGAGATGTCGTGATAGTGTAAAAGACTACAAGAAAGTAGTCAAATTTGGGAATATAAGTTTACACTGCATGTATATGTGAAATATGTATAGGACTATCATGAATGAAGATTAACAAGTTCTTAATGACTGCATAGTTTTAACCTTTTATTGTTGAGAAGTGGAAAATAATATGGACATGATCGTGGTACGTTTGTGTGTATAGTAGCTTGGGCCTATCTCTATATATTGTTTACTTAATGATTCAGGGACAATAATTCTTTGTGCTTATGATTTTTTTTGAATAATTCATTTTACTTTTTATTACCACTGGGAAAGCTTCAGATTTTTTGTGCTTTAGATTACTGACAACAGCTTCTTTGATGATCCGCAGCCGTGTCTTCTCCAAGAAGCGTATGATGGTCTTAAGGAGGAGCGTAAAATTTTTTGGGTTGTCGAGGTAAGATTTTTTGGGTTGTTGAGGTAAATTCTGATACTATAATTACCCCTGGTGCTCCTGCTGTTGATTTTAGTGTCCTTGTTGATGCTTTTGCTGATATTTATGGAGATTCTTGGGGTACTTTGTTTAACATAGAACTGCTTCTCCTGATTCATGTAGACTTTGCTCAGTTTTCTGTTTGTCTCTACTAAATTGTATTTAATGTGCATTTATCACAAATTACTGAAACTGAATTTGTGGTGTATATAGGGGTAGGTGGTAATACTTTGGTATTTGATCTGAAAACAGAAAGTCTATGAGCCTTTCTTCATTGAAAAGTTTGTTTAAAGTGGTTGGTTATGATCTTCAGACACTAAACAAATACCTGAAACATGAAAGTGGTAAAAGGTATTTGGCTAATGACTTGAGAGTTTTGACTTTATGTGTTGTTTATTTTGATTTGATAAAAAAATGTATTTGTCGGTGTTGAATCGTAGTGCCTCTTGATCTTATTAAACATGTTTAACACAAAATGTAGGCTCCTAAAGGTAAAGCCCTGACCTTGAACTACTGAAAGACACGACATTAGAACCACCCGAGTTTCTACAACTCTATTTTATGTTTTGAAGGAACATGCATTTTGGCATCATGATGCAAGCTAACTTTCCTTGCCTCCGGAGATTTCATTGGATGATAGTGTATCAATGCAACTTGGATTTCATTGCAGATTTCATGGATGATAGTCTTGTGCTGATGTTGGTTTTGTTTCTACTTGTTTCTAGCTGGTTTATGTTTGTCCAAGTGATAAGTTAAAAATGCATGTTAAAGACTTAGAATATATGTTTTAGTATATGTTAAGTTGATCCTATGAGTAGCTTAGTTTCAATCTGTTAAGGTGCCCTTGGTCAGCCTTGAATTGTGGTTAGAATCTATTTAAGTCAGTCTGTCATTCTTGTGTAAAGTGTGGTGTGTCCGGGTTGTTTTCAATGTCTTCAATTTTTTTTGTAAGACTGATTTGCTTCCTTAGAGCAAGTCCACTATGTTTACATTTGTCTTTAGCAATACTCATTTCAATCCAAGGCATGTCTGTATTTAGTCTAGTTTCTGGTCATGTCCTTGCTTCATGTTGCTTCTCTTGCATCAGGTTTTGTTAACCTTTTGCTGTGTATTTGAGTATATCTTCTATGTCTTGTAATCCTGGTTTTAGCCTTACCATATACTCTGATCAGTCTTGTCTGGTCTGTTTAGGTAAGCACAATTTGTTTGTGGTTTGTTCTTGATGTTTGTCCTTGAGAGTGGGTTCCTGCTGTTATGTCCAGGTCTTAGTATGTCTGTTGTTTAGTTTGTGTGTAGGTCTTGGATTGATCTAAGAGTCTGGTTTGCTATGTGCTAAGTGTCCTTGTGTATGTCCATGACTAGTCCAGACATGTTTAAAAATGTCCAGGACATGTCCAGACATTTCCGGACATGCCCAGGACTTGTCTAGCCAGTGGATCTGAGTCTGGATCTTGTCTTGGTGTATTGGTGTATGCTACAAGGTAGTGTGAATCATATGATTATGAAATTCTTGATGTATGTTTAGATTTGTATATAAGAAATGTTTTACTTTCGTTGATGTTGTTTCTTACTTATCTTGGTTCAGTTTATTGATTGATATTGTTGGTAGTTTCTTTTTTTTTTCTTGCTAGATACTCCCTCCGTCTCACTTTGTTTGGGACTTATTCCTTTTTGGGATGTCCCAAAATTAGTCCCACTTCTAATGTTTAGATTTAAATTTGTCTCTTAAATGTCTAAAATGACCTCATATAACAATTTATTGAAAAATGTAGAAGAACACAAAAGGATGTAATTGTAATTGAGCTATGTTTTTAATGAGTAGACAAGACATTAAATGATGTCTCCTTATTTTTTATGAGTTCCCAAAAGTCCCAAACAAAGTGAGACGGAGGGAGTATTTGTTTGAGATAAAAGCAGTAACTATGATTTTATGGTTGATATATTTTCTTCACATTTGATTACTTAGTTGCTTTTGTCAATTGATTTACAGATTTCAAAGGTAAATATTTCATATATCTTGGTATTTGTTGATAATTTAGGCTTGGGAGTGATTGATTCTTTGTTTTTCTTAATAATTTCACTAACAAATGTTTCTTAGTTCATTTGTTTGTATTCTTTTCTTGGCAAGTTTCCCCGTTTATTCCGAATGATCCAAGAATGTAGATATCCCTGGTTTCTGTATTTTGTGTAAGAAAATTGGGCATGTTGCTGATTCTTGTGCTGGTTCTTCTAGTCTTGGGCCACAGCTTTATGTGAGCAGGTCTAGGAAACAAAAGACATCCCCTGATCTCCCTGTTTCTGACCTGCCTGCACATAAAAAGTCTCATGTTGTTGATGCTTCTTGTGTGAATGCTGATCTTTTGGCTTCTGCTGCTGCTGAAACAAATTTGGTCTTGAATTCTGATTCTGCAAATAGAACTATGGTCACCCCTTGCTGGTTCTGACTCTGTTTCAGCTCTTGCTGCTGTTGACTTGGATTTTAATCATACTGCTGTTATTAGACAGTCACCTGCTCCTGTTGCTGTTGTTTTTGTTCCTTCTAATGCTTGTTTGCTTGATGGTTCTGCTGCAGCGCCTGTTGCTGAATTTGGTCAGAAGGATATGGACATTAGTATGGTTATGCCTGCTGCTACTCCTTTGGTTCCTCCTGATGCAACTCTGACTGATAATGCAGGTTTGAAGGATGGTTCTGTTTTTCAGAGCAAAGTGTTCAAGAAAGGAAAGTAACTTTGATTAATGATGTATTGCCTTTATTGTAGACTTTTTTGTGTGTATGTTATGATTTTGATTAGTTGATTTGGTTTCTTGTAGAAATTTTAGGAGTTGATTCCTTCTACGCGCGATTACCTACTTAAAGCTCACAATCTTTTTGGAAGAGATGAATTTTAGAGGATGTTTCAGTCTGGTTAGGTCACGGTGCAGAAGTACATCAGACATTTGTAGTTCAAGTATAGGACTCACTATCACTTGAAGCTATTAAAATCAGAAAAGATGTCAGCTGCACTTGAAGGTATGTTGATTTCAGTTTAGTCTTCTTTGAGTCTTGTTAAGGTTTTTATGTCAAATAGAGCTGTGGTTCTTTTTTATAATTCTTGAATTTGGTTGGATAAACCACTTCAATTCTTTGCTCTGCATCAGGATCATGTCCTTAGCTCAAGAAACTATTGA
Source organism: Gentiana dahurica var. dahurica (assembly GCA_024500145.1). NCBI lineage: Eukaryota > Viridiplantae > Streptophyta > Magnoliopsida > Gentianales > Gentianaceae > Gentiana > Gentiana dahurica. Next base: position 40,495,637 of record CM044908.1, read on the forward strand.
CTTTTTGGTGTCTTAGAAAGTGATTCCTTGTGGAATTTTATTATAATGAACCTGTGTGTATACAATCTATATGAATTTCTTGTCTCATTATATTTTGGCCATTTTGTTCTGATATAGTAGTTAAAATTGCTTTATTACAGTTTCTTCAATTGCACTTGGATCGTGCTAGCAATAATACTCTTCCCAGCTCTGAGTAGAGGTGTTGGTTTTCTTCAGGCAGGAAGTTAGGAAAGTCCTTCTGAGAAACTATTTTGTTGTTTTGAACCATGTTTTATCTAAGTTTTGTTAGCTTGCTTCCAGATTATCATTTGTACTCATTGTGGCAATTTGTAGTGTTCTACTTTTTGTGGAAAAACAGATTGTTAAACTTTCAACATCTTGTTGATTTCTATCAATAAATCATTTGTTGGTATTAAATAAATGCATGTGATGTTCAATCTGTGTTGTCAATGTAGCATATTCTATTTGGCAAGAACTCTTTTTATTTGTAAGATGTTTGATGATGGAAAAATCCTCTCATTGGATGTATTTTAAGAAGAGTGATGGACAGAATGAATGAGGGGCTCACTGTTAGAAATGACGGTAAATTTTATCAATAAAATGTATATAATGAGGGGAAAACGACCCTATAATGAGGAAAACTATTTTCATTAAATTTTGATTTCGTGATGGGAATGACCTTATAGTGAGGCTATAAATTACTATAAATTATCATTAAATCATGATTTAGTGAGGGGCGAATGGTAGAATAGTGATGGAATTTTCTGTTGTTAAAAATGTTTTAGTGAGAGTACTATTCCTGTCATGAACTATATTTTAATGACACAAACTTTACCATCATTATTTACTTTTATATAGAGAAGCAACAATGAAGGGCGGTGAGGGTAAATTAACCTTCATTAAAAGTCTTTAATGACGGGAAATAGACATTTAATGAGAGAATTTACCCTCATTAAAACTCGATTTTCTTGTAGTGAAAGAACATATGGTTATATGTATATTATATATACACAGCATTCAAAACAAAGAAAAGCTTAACATCCTTTGGAAAACCGATATCAACATTTCTCTTTGTGTTCAGTAGCTTACTTTCAGGCCACTGGATGTTGGCAACCGTTGCAGGAATTGCAGGCAACCCATAGAACATCACTTCCTGTGTCGATATTTACATAGAATTCCCTTGGAGGAGAGCCTAATTGAACTCTTGTAAAGTGTAGCCTACACAAACATAAACCATAAACCAGGGTGAATATATCCAGGTTGGCTTTATAATTGCTTAAAAAGGAAATCCAAACCCCAGACATATTTATCATATAAGATAAAAAAGTTGAATATTTCTATGTCCAATTCATATTCATAAGATCAATAAATGGATACTCCCAAGAGAATACATGCTGAAGAATATCAAATTCATGTCCCACCGGTAATATGTATGGGTTTTATCCCCCCTTGAAAGCGGTAATTCTACCGATTAACAATAGTAAAGAAATCCAGAAAATATCTAACATCCCGGTAGCCATCAAAATTGGAAGGAACGATCTTTTAAACAAATTTCCGGTTTTATATTGAAAATCAACAAATATGTTGTGATAATATTATCAGAAAATTGAGGAGAGAAATGTTTCTGGACTTTCTAAAAGGAGAATGAATAAATAAAGAGCAATATACCCCACGAGGAAAGGATCAAAAGTGCCATCAATGGGGAAATCGACGACTCCATTTGGTTGCACACAAGACTGTTGCAAATGTCGACCATGTCTTCTTCAATTGCAAATAGCCAAAGTTGCACACCAAAAAGGCTAGAGATAGAGAGCAGAACAAAAGGAAGGAATACAGAAAATCAAGGAACATGGGAGAAAAATCGAACAAAAGAAACAGAGCGAACAAAAAGCTCACCAGGAAGAAAACCTGTTTTTTTTCCTTCGATAAGTTGGAATGTGCTCCCCAAAGTCACCGTCCTTCAGCTATCTTGAATCGGAGCGACTGTTAAGCTGTCCCCTTCATCATAGCAGCAGCCACGAAGGAGAAAATGATTGGACCAACAAGGAGAGGGAGCAACCACCGGCAAGCACGTATCCAGACCCATGGCAGGTGTGAAGCCTACTACACTCGCTTTACGGCTGCCACGTATCGAAGCCACATAATTACCTGGTGTGACAAGCAGAGCAGCCACGTACCCATCCAGTCTACATGATGATTTGGATCGATTCTTCTGAGTCAACATTACACCACCTACAATGTCCCTTTTATGTTAACATATGTGTTTCGTTTGGTTTTGTACCAGAAAATCACTGAACAAGTAAACAAAAAATCAAAATCACATAACCTGCAATTTCTGAATATCTAATATAAATTCATCAAAATCACATTTTTTTTACTCTACTAACACCCCTCTTTCACTGGTAAATCGAATCACCAATAAAGACTGAAACTTTTTGAAAATCAGAATGTCAACATGAGACACAAAACCATTAAATCGCATACAAATCTTCCCTGATATGGCAGATCAACGGCTTGATTGTTCAGCCTAGCTTTGGGAGTACACTGAAATTCGAATTGAGAAAGTTAAACATCATATGTAAAGTATTTGTTCATGTCAAAGACCAATAGATTTTGAAATAATAGTTGTTATTCATCTATTGCAGCAGAAGCAGATAAACCTGGTAATGTTAAAAACATTATAGATTAGGCGTTTAACAAAGATAAATGAAGCACACATACCCAAAGCGTGTAACGCCAGTCAAAATTACAGTGCCAGATTCTGTAAATCTCCTAGAAGTAAGTCATGAGAAAAAAAAAGAATTTCATGCTGTTAGACTAAGACACAACCAATCTCAGTCAGGAACGTTCTTACGAATACCGGTATAAACTCATGAATCCCGAACCGCAAAATCTGTATGATTAGTGATCAAGCATTTTGATCGGTATCATCAAAAAATGGAAGAGGAAAAGAAGTGAGGTTTAAGGGAAGACATACCTTCGGATCAACCCTTCATATGTACCTTCATCGCCCAAACAATGTGGCATACGAAAAAGCAAAGAGCGAAAACAAAAAAGTGGGAAACAGAAATTGTTCGGCATATATTAACAGAGAGTAAATCATGTAAGAATTAGCAGCAGAACCCCTTTGTCCTACACCAGTCTTACAACTCAACTATGAATTTAAAAATATGATTAAAAGCTCTTGACAGCACAAATAAAAAAGCTCGTGAATAAAGGCACACATATATCCGGCGTAAACTGTTTGTTGAACTTGCATTTGGCTCCAACATAGATGGGTGATGGAACAATCAACTGGAATATTCATTGCATATAGAAGGAAAAGAATTTGGAAAAGTTAAGCAGAGATCAAAGTTTAACCCAAAAAATTAGATTTACTGTCCTTGAATGCATTCAAAGAAAAGAAACCAAGGTCATCAACACTAAAGATAAAATTTTGTAAAAAGGTTGAAAAAAATGTAATACCTGAAAGACGGGGCTGCATAGCTTCTTTGAGAAACTCATCCAACATGAGCATATACTGGTAAGGATTAGATTTACTATCCTTGAATGCATTCAAAGAAAAGAAACCAAGGTCATCAACACTAAAGATAAAATTTTGTAAAAAGGTTCAAAAAAATGTAATACCTGAAAGACGGGGCTGCATAGCTTCTTTGAGAAACTCATCCAACATGAGCACATACTGGTAAGGAAGTCAAAGGAGATCAAAGTTTATACAGGACCAAATAGCAATATGATTGAGAACATATCCAGTAAGGAACTCAGAGAAGATCAGAGAGCGATCACCATTGGGGACACATGGAATGTGGCTGAAATAGAATAATTTAGAAATGTGAGTCACGATTCAGAAATGGAGTGACGATTAGTTCTTCAAATGTGAGGATATTCTCTCAAGAAAATTTCGTTTCGAGTCCAATTGAGATTATAATCTAGCATCAAAAGAGCAATTATGACTCCAAAAATCAGTAAGGTTCAAAATTAGCATCATAAGATCGACATTAACACAGATTCACTTTCAATAAATATTATGTCTCCAAAAATGAATATTGGTTCAAAATTGGCATCAAAAGAGCGAAATTAACACAGATTCACCTTTAAGAAGAAATAGATCCAATTGAGTCCACTATCAATACTTTTTCCAAGATTGAGAGATGCGAAACCTACTAAATCAAAAATCAACTGGATCAAAATACTTTCACCAATATTATATCAAAACCAATTAGATCAAAATGAATTGGGTACAAAATGAATTAGATCAAAAAAAAAAAATTTACCTGTTCTCGTCTTCCTCTAATTTCTTTTCTCCCTCTCTGCTTCATAGGCCTCACTTCCATATATTCATCAGAAGAAAACGACCTCTACCTTCACAGAACGAAGCTTCTTCTCATATACCATTCAAAGGAACATGCTTTTCATCAGAAACATACATCCAGGCGTTGCAAAGGCTTCACATCTATATATAGATTTATGGTGGGAAAGAGAAGAATTTTATTCGAAACCATAGATGGTTTCTCATGGAAGAAGCTAGCTTGCAGAAACTGCAATAGCAACCAATATCATGACTATGTCAAGACCGAGCAACAAAAGAACGACAGAGAAGACAAACCAAAATAAAGACTCACCGGAGAAGACAACTGAAATCGCAAAATGGTTCATTGATCGAGTAGCAAGCGTATTTATAGAAGAACAGTCCAACCCACCGGAGAAGAGAAACGAAGCAACCGGACTACCGGAGAAGAGAAGTGAAACCTGGAAAATGTCCATTAATTCGGCAGCATATATGATTTATAGGAAGAGACTCCCAGGCGGTGGTGGGGGGATGATGTCAGCGCACAAACAGGGAAGCCACAAGACGACAAAAGTTTTGGTCGTACAAAGGTTGCAAATTTAATATAGCATACTACTATGTATGATAAATTATTTTATAAAATTTGCAAAAGTCACGTTGACTACCCTTTGGGACGACTTATGTCGTCCCTTTAAAGATTTTCAATATTTTCCAGATTTAATACCAACTAATATTAATCAAATGAATGAATTGTATTGTTTTTTGGGACGACTATTGTCGTCCCTTTAAATAGGCACAATTTATTTTATAAACTATGAAAAATCCACGTGGGCTATCCTTTTTTCGGGACGACATAAGTCGTCCCTTTAAAGATTTTCAATTTTCTCCCCAATTTTGTACCAATTAATATTTATTGTAATATAAGTTTTGATTTATAATTTTTTCATTAAATGAATGAATTATATTATTTTTTATTTAAAAAAAAATGATAATTAGTCCGTTTCTAATAACATACGTCTTTTTATTTAAATAAAATTTTTGGAACAAAATTACGGTTTGATTATATAACTTAATGAAACGAGTAGTGATTGATTCTCGAGGTTCATTATTGAGTATTAATTTCAACCTGGGCTCGTTAATTAGTTGATTGATGACTTCAAACCCGAGGTTTGTTAGTTATTTCAAGATTTCAGACACGAGGTTCGTTATAGAGTAGTATATTTCAAACCCGAGGTTCATTATTGAATAGTGAATCGAACTCGAGGTTCATTATTGAGTAGTGATTTCAACGTAGGCTCGTTAATTAGTCAATTGATGACTTCAAACCCAAGGTTCGTCAGTTCGTTCAAGACTTGATGTTCGTTATTGAGTAGTAGATTTCAAACCTGAGGTACATAGTTGAGTAGTGAATCAAACTCGAGGTTCATTATTGAGTAGTGATTTCAACCTAGGCTCATTAATTAGTTGATTGATGACTTCAAACCCGAGGTTCGTCAGTTCGTTCAAGACTTCAAAAATGATGTTCGTTATTGAGTAGTAGATTTCAATCCTGAGGTACATAGTTGAGTAGTGAATCAAACTCGAGGTTCATTATTGAGTAGTGATTTCAACCTAGGCTCGTTAATTAGTCGATTGATGACTTCAAACCCGAGGTTCATAAGTTCGTTCAAGATTTCAAACACGAGGTTCATTATTGAGTAGTAGATTTCAAACTCGATGTTCATAATTGAGTAGTGATTGAAACTCGAGGTTCATTATTGAGTAGTGATTTCAACCTAGGCTCGTTAATTAGTCGATTCATGACTTCAAACCCGAGGTTCGTCAGTTCGTTCAAGACTTCAAACACGATGTTTGTTATTGAGTAGTAGATTTCAAACCTGAGGTACATAGTTGAGTAGTGAATCAAACTCGAGGGTCATTATTGAGTAGTGATATCAACCTAGGCTCATTAATTAGTCGATTGATGACTTAAAACCCGAGGTTCGTTAGTTCGTCCAAGACTTCAAACACGATGTTCATTATTGAGTAGTAGATTTCAAACCTGAGGTACATAGTTGAGTAGTGAATCAAACACGAGGTTCATTATTGAGTAGTGATTTCAAACCTGAGGTTCGTTATTGACTAGCGATTTGAACCTGGGCTCTTTAATTAGTCGATTGATGACTTTAAATCCGAGGTATGTTATTTAGTTCCACATTTCAAACCCGAGGCTCGTTATTGAGTGGTAGATTTAAAAAAACATAATTTTTATTCAAATTAATGTTTTGATATAATTTAAAATTGGTTTTTTTTATTATGTTACAGTTTAATGGGACAAAATTTGTCGTCCCAAATAAGCATCCGCCGTCCCAATAAACATTAAACCTAAATAAATCAGACAGCCTCCCCCTCCTCCTTCATTTCATCCTGCTACTTTCTCAGCTTTCTGGAGGTCCTCTCCTCCTCAATGAATCGAAGGCAGCAGCAGCAATCGAAGGCAGCCATCAATATAAAGTGGTTCGGCCGGCCATCAATCGAAGGCAGTAGCAGCGGTTCAGCAGCATCAGTTCGGCCGGCAACCAACATTTTCAGGTAACCATTTCATCTATTGCACATGGGCATTCACCCATTTTGTTTTTGCTTAGTAGATTCTTTGCCATTTTTGTCTTTCACTTTAGATAAAAGCCGTCATCTCCGATCATCAGAGCCCTGAATCCCATTTAATTATATAAAGAGTGTGAAGGATTAGTCAGAAACGCTCTGATTCTTGTTTTTTTTTTTACTTGCTTGATATAGCAAAGATCGATATAGCTTCATCCATCGTTTTAATTTCCATGAGGTTAGTCAGTCTACCAATCAAATATATATCTGCTTTGTTAATGTGATAGAAATCTCCTTGATCTGTGTGTGCTTAATTTTTGCTTGTTTATGGTTATTTAGCTCAATTTTCATTTGTTTTTGTTGTTTGTTTGAATCTCTTAGGTGTTATGGTAATTGGTTTTGAATATACGAGTGCTGATTCATCGTAATTGAGCTTTGAAGCTGTATTATGAGGAATCTTACTGACAGTTGATGGAAATTACTAGCTGTTGATGGAGATAATTCCACCCTGATTTATTACTACTTAATATTGTAATCTTGAAATTTAGATATTCAGTGCTTTCTTTGCCCGTGGATCTTGTTTTTATGTTCTTGTCATGTGGAGGAGGTATATCTTTATTTCTGGTTGGGGTGTCAAGATTAGGAAGATATCGAAGGTTGAATTTTCTTATTAAGTTCAGCTGAATCATTTTACTGACCACTTACTTTTTTTTTGCCTCGAGCCTAGCAGAAACCGGGGATGTTCTTATCTGTTCTTGATGTTTTATCAAATTAGTCATTAAATTTTTTTGAACATGATTTTTTTTTCCTGAATTGCATCATATACTCTGTATTGAAAAATGACATTTTGTGAAAATGGAAATAAATGTTCTCTATTTTTATGTTTTGCTTGAGCTTAGGTTGTACCGTGTATATTTCAATCTTTTAGTGTTCTTTGGGTTTTTTTTTGTGCTTTTTCAATCTTTTGCTCCCCTCCTTTTATGTGTTAGAAATATGATGTTTATGTCGAAACATCTTTATGGGAAATAGGTATTGCTATTCAAGAAGTCTGTAATCCAAATTTGATGCTATTCAAAAAATCATTTAAAGTGTATTAACGATCAATAAGTGTTAAATATCGCAACCCTTAAACTTAAAAAAAAACGGTCATGTTTTCGTAGTTTCATTCCACTCAGCCTTATCCTGTATAAAGACCCCAACCGTTTATTGGGGTTTCTTAGACTTAGAGCGAACTTGATGTTTCATGGGAAGTGCATGGTACTACCAAGCTTCGGGTTTTAATATCCTAATGGTTATACACTGTAAAACCATCATATGTGTGATCTCTTCAACAAATTTTTTTTTTGAGGGGTTCTTCAACAACTTAAGTGTAAAAGAATGTAAAACAGAAAATAAACAGATCTACAAACATATCCTAATATTAATTAACACAATTTACGTTTGTATATACCGAATTCTGTCCTTTTGTGTTTCATGTTTTACATCTGTAAATAATAAAATAGTTGAGTATGTTGCTTACCCTTGATTGGTTAATATATTGTCCTTTTGGTTGGTTAAGTAGTTGGATGTCACATTTGAGATAGAAATGGACAAGTCATGGTTATATGGTAACAGACTGGCACCTGCTTTTCGAAATGGGTTGAGAGAATTTTTACAATACGCAAAGAACTTTTAATGAAGAAGGTAAGATTCATTGCCCATGAAAGAGGTGTTGTAATATGAGTTTGCACACGTTGCCGGATGTGTATGCACACTGCTTTGATAAGGGACGGACAGTTGGATATACAACATGGTATTATCACGGGGAAACCGGCCGATCCCGTAAACATGCATGAACAACTCAAGTTGTGGTTGAATCTGGGAACAACTCAACGTGCCCATCAGACTTAAATGACCAATTGTTAGCACTAGCAACCGGGTCTTTAACAACGGTCAAAACCTACCAGAGTTGTGTGATGAACGGTGTCAAATTCACGGCACACAAACGGGATCTCACACGAACAACTCAAAAGAGTGGGGTTACTGTCAATGGGACTGAAGGTATTACATGGTATGGAGTGTTAGAAAACATCGATGTAGTAAACTATCCAAATGGTAACATGGTTGTACTTTTCAAATGTAAATGGTTCGATACTAGTAGAAAAAAGAAGGGTGTCCGTGTATATAAAAACAGAACAAGCATCTGCACTAAAAACACATGGTATGACGACGAGCCATTCATTCTTCCCTCACAAGCCGAACAAGTGTTCTATGAAGATGATTTGTATAATGGATGTGACTGGAAAGTTGTTGAGCATTTTCAACATCATCATATCTTAGACCCTGCAAATACTGATGCGGTTGTTGCAGATTTGGTAATTGACGAAACCGTCCATGAAAATTTCCAATTCTTCGTTGAACTGCCACCGATGGAACCGGCAAGCATGAGTGCAAATGATGTAGATGTTGGTGAAAATGATGATATTGAGGAATTAGATGATAGCATCAGTCACGAGTATGCATCAACGGATTGTGACGATGATAATAATAGTGTACATGATGACATATATGACTCGATGCCACCCACCAATGCAACTGACAATGAATGATACTATAAATCTGACGTGCTTACGTGAGTTCATATTTGTGTTGTAACTTAATATAAAAAATCAATCTAGCATTAACGTAGATACATATTATTAGTGTTTTAATCATACTATATCAACATATATATGTTACTTGTATAGATACTTGATCATACATGGCATGTGCGGGATCTGCAGGCGGCTCTAGACCACCTCACGAGCATCCTATTCGGCTACCTGCCAATTGTAAGGAAGGTATGTAACTTTCATTTTTTTTTCTAGTGTGAACTTTCTTGTATTCGTTGTATTAACATTCACACGTACAATATAGACTTCATGGATGATGACATAGAGGAAGATCCTGGCCAAGCTCCTTCACAGCAAAAAATACAAGGTGAACGTGGGATTGCAAAAGGCTTAAATGTACGGGCTGAGCTTAGAAAGCTCGAGGGATCCAAGATCCCGCTTACATGGGATCCAAGATTTCCCAAGGTACGAAAGGCGGTGGGTACAAACTCATCATTGTTAGATTCTGAGATAGGTAGGGTCGTGGGGATCCGATGTCCCCCTAGCACCGAGAACTGGCGAAAAGTCGACGGGCAGGCCAAAGAGCTAATTTGGCGAGAAATTGAGGTATATTTAACTAAATTTAAGTGCTCAACACTATCGCATTATACATTTCATTCTATTAGTTACCAAACGTTTGGTTTTATTGCGTTTTCAGGACACTTTTACACATGTTCATCGCCTAATAGTGCTAGCAGAAGCTTCAGATATATTTAGAAAATGGAAGAGTAAGATGGCCACTCAAGTAAAAGACTACTTGAAAAAAGGGGGAACTTGGCCTCCTCCCATTTTAGATGAAACCGTCGCAACACAAGCGGATTGGGAGGCGTTTCTCCGATATATTCAATCTGAGAAATTTAAGGTGAACTTTTTATTCTAATATACGTGTTACATTTATTCAATCATTATTTCTTATATATTACTTGAATCTAATCGAAAAGCACATTTTATTGCAGAAGCGATCTGAGCAGAACAAAAAAAAACCGTGCTAAAAATAAATATACGTGTTCTCAAGGACGGACGTCTATGCCCGCTATTCGATGGAAAGATGTAAGTATTAAATTTTAAATCCTTATAACTTCTTCCTTTATTTTTTAATTTTCCAAACTAATACTACATATGTATTTTCTAGAAAAATCCACTAGAATATCCTTTGGGAGATGATCCTATCGAGATATGGGCCGCGAAGCATCGGAACTCTGAAGGTCAATTCGTTAATGCAGAAGCGGAGGAGGATTTCGTAAGTGATATGCCTTATATATATATATATATATATATATATATATATTGTGAACATTTTATTCCTCAATTAACTTAATTACAAACGTTTTTTTATATGTTTAGAAGAGGCTGCTTGAGTTCAAGGAAAGGATTGCTCCCGGAAGACGAGCAACTCATGAAGAAGAGAAGTAAATCTTTGCTCAAGCCTTAGGTTCAAGGCGAGATTATTTGATAGGCCTTGGACCCACTCAACCTCGTCAATTGCTCGCTTCGCAGCAGTTTGATGCCTCAACATCGGCATCAACCCAAAGTCGGGACATCAAATTTGAAAAGATAAAAAAGTCCCAAAATCGGTTAAAGAAGAAAAACAAATGGTTAACGGCTTGTTTGAAGGGTTTGTTTGAATCTATGAAAAGTCGTGATCCAACCATACACATGCCGGACATGCCAGAGGCCCAGAGCCTTCAGATGATGATGATGATGATGATGATGATGATGTTGATATTGATCTTGGTGATGATCAGTAAGATTTGTATGTATGTAGTACACTTTTGTAAACAGTAAGGTTTGTATGCATGTTATTAAACATTATTGTTTTTATGAAACATCGTATGTTTTGTTTGGTTTTGGTATGGCTTTGAATATGAAAACATGTATAAGATTATGAAATGAGCATGGGAGGCCATGCATAAACAAAATTAGTATTAAAAAAAGGGGGAATGAGGGAGAAGGACAAAAATATTTCATCAATTGAGTAGAAGGACAGTTTTTTGAAACTTTTGCATAAAGGACAAAACTATTTATTCACTGTCGAAATTCACTTGTGTTCGAAATTCACTGTTTAAATTCACTGACGAAATTCACTGTCGAAATTCACTAATTTTCAAAATTCATCGTTGAAATTCACTAATTTTCGGGATTCACTGTCGAAATTCACTGTCAAAATTCACTGATTTCGGGATTCACCGAGGAGATTCACTGATTTTCGGGATTCACTGTTTGTCCTTCTCGCTATAAAAATTATGCAGTTGTCCTTCTCCCTATAAAAAATATGTAGTTGTCCTGTTACTTAAAAATATTTCAGATTGTGTCCTTATCCCTAATTTTCCATAAAAAAAAAGGTTTTTTGGGACGACATAGTCGTCACAAATGCATATTTTATATTTTTTTTATTCGAAAAATTATTACCTGAAAATAAAAATAAAAACACCTTTTGGGACGACATTTTCGTCCCAAATGCATATTTTAAATTTTTTTTATTCGAAAAAATCATATTCTGAAAATATTAAAAACACCTTTTGGGACGACAAGCCGTCCCAAAAAACAATTTTTAAATATTTTCTGATTTGAAAAAAATTAAATTACAAAATTATACAATGCCTTTTGGGACGACATGTCGTCACAAAAGTTGTTTTATTATTTTTTTCGGTTAAAAAAATTAATAAATTGCTTTAGGGACGGCATGTATCGTCCCAAAAAACATTTGCCACGTCAGCTGGTCTTCTCCACGTCAGCTAACATGAAAAATCTAAGCCACGTCAGCTGCCACGTCATCACTTTTTTAAAGGGACGACTTTCCGTCACAAAAAATGTTTGCCTTGTTTTTTGGGACAAATCTAAAGCGGCGACACTTTTGTGTCGTCCCTAAAAACAACTTTTGCGACGACATGTGGTCTTTTGGGACGACTTTTTGTCGTCTCAAAAAATGAGTTTTCTGGTAGTGTTCAAGGCAAAAATACTTTGTAATTACTACGACTTTCTGAAAACTCAAAGAATAAAAGTATTTTCTAAGGTGTTATAGATTACAAATCCGTTTGTGTTATTTGTTCAAAGTGTTCGTGAATTTTTAAAATTCCGTTCGAAGACACAAGTGTTAAAAATAAAAGTTTGTGTTGCAAACTTTGTTTGTTGATCTTCTGTTTGTGAAACAGAAATGAAAGGAACTGTTGGTCCCTTAGAAAGGCTAACACAAGTTGAGAGGGGGGGGGGGGTTGCTTAAACTTGTCACCAAAAACTAGATCTTAAACTATTAAGGTTCAGTTAAAACTTGTGTGGAGTTAAGCTGACTGAGCTGAGTCTAAGTCAAAGCTGACTTATAACAAAACTAAGTCAACCGGCAGCGGATATAATTCTTCCCTTTTTCTGGATATTGTTATTATATGTGAAAGCTGAGTGTGTTAAACTGAATTCTGGTGAATGTCAGTTTGTGAGCTGTGAACTTGTGTAACAATCAGTTCTCAGAATGCTGAACAAACAATAATAAATGTTATATCGACAAATAACAAAATGTAAATGCGTAAAGTAAATGAAACAAGAATTATAGTGGTTCCAGGTGGTGTAATCTTGTACGTCCACTCTTCCCCTGTGGTGTAGGAGGAAAATTTCACTAGAACTTCTTGAGGTGAGCTGTTACAAAAAGTCCTAAACAATAGTCCTTCACTAATCCTAGCTTCACTATCTAACCATTTGTAGAATAGGTGGAATGGCTGCTCTGCAATTTCTTGAAAACACTGGTCCTTGAAGGGTTATGCAGGCCTCTTCACCAGCTACCACCACAAACATAGTCTACCCGACTGCTGATACAACTGTCATTGGCAAATCCTTCACCGGATTACTTCACAGTGTTAACCTTTGATTAAAATCAATGTTCGGCTGAGAATCAATAAATTGATTCTTGTTTGTGGTTATTCAAAGTGTCTGTTCTGGATAAATTATGTGTAGTTTGAACACTTGAAGAAATTCTTGATTGATCTTGTTAGTGCGAATGATAGAGATTCAGATGAACTAGGCTCTTGGCACAATAATGCTTGTAATCGTAAATTTGTTCGATTGATTGGTGTTTGATCCTTGATGCCAAGTCCTCTATTTATAGTGTAAGGTCCAACATTCATCTCATTCAAATTTGAATCCTATCAACGTTTATCTTGTAACGGCTATATTTAGTGACCGTTCTGTCTTGTCAGTATTTCATCCAATAGAATTGCTTCATTTACAACGTTCGAATGTACTATCAGTTTGTTTGATGACTGACTTATGAAACTGAGTATCCTGATCATTTTCAAGCTGAGTTTGTCAGTTGTCAGTTTCTTAACTGACTTAGAGCATTAACTGAGATTTTACTCTTCTTAAAAAATCAGTACTCTAATTTTTCATCTGATTATAATTTACTTAACTAGAGTACACCATAAGCATATATCTTGTAAGAGTTCATTGACCTTATGACTCTTAGGTCTTCATACAAGATTTATAAAGTTAGTTCAGGTCACCACAGACTTGCCTGAATTCTAACTTTATAGTCTCTACTTTGATAACTGAGTTTGAACCCTCAGTTCTTCAATCTTCAATAACTGAGTCTGATCCCTCAGTTCCTTAATAACTGAGTCTATGTCCCTTAGTTCTTCTATCTTCTAGATAAGCCAACTGAATTTGTGTCCCTCAGCGAACTTAGCTTCTTCAGCTTTGAGTGAACTTCAGTTCTTGGTGTAGTCTGAGTCAGTTTGAATGACTTGAATGATTTCCAGTTTGTTAGATGATTTCCAGTTTTTAGTTTTACTACTCTAACTATTACAATGCTTGTCTGATGTAACATATACAAATATCAGACTCTAGTAAAACCTATACATTCAGTTCTAGACATCTTTTAGCCTTTCACTATAACAGATAGCTTCAGCTTCAGCACTTCATCAATGGGGTTAATATAATAAATGAATAAATACGATGAATCATCATCAAAACACAAATTCTATTTTCAACAGGAAGATTGGAATCAACCAATTCATTGTCAATGGTGGTGTTAGAATGCAACACGGTTGGAAATCCCGGGAATGGTTCGCAGACACGGGGCCTACGCACCATATTTTTGCTATTAAAAAACCATGTTTTCTGACTACCAAGTAGTGGAAGAGGAAAAATTGTTCATAGGAAATTCAGTCCGTTCTAAGGTTGAAGGCCAATGAAAAGTTGTCATGAAGATTACTTATGGCATGTTTGAATATGAACAATGTGTTGCACGTGCTTGACATTCATAAAAAATTTGGTGTAATATAGTTCCGGTGCAATCATGGAAAAGGCCAGTAAATAAAATCTAAGGGTGAAAGTTATAAGGGCAATCAGGAGGCTAAGACATTTAATGGTAAGTGATTCAATTGTGGGAAATGAGAACACCGTAGGAATGAATGCCGAAAGCCTCGGAAAGTTGAACAGTCAAACGTGGCAAAAATAGTCACCGAGACTACGGAAGAATGAATCTATCCGCGTGATGATTGCGCGCATGAACTTGATGGTTGAATTTCTTTTGTTAAAACTTTGAATTTAGTTCATGGTTTGTATTAAGCAATTTAATTTATACATTATTTTAGATGTATAATATTTGTATAATTTGTATGTAGGTGTTTAAGTAAACACCTTAATGTTGTATATGTTATTGTGACATGTTAATACTATAAATATATGTACATATCTTTGTAGTCATATTCATATTATTTATAGATTTTCTTTCGGTTTTGTAATGTACATTTCAAGATGTGGAGATGAAGTTGTTTATGCGTTTGTTGAGACGCTTAAATCGAAATAATAAGTAAGTTAATCAATTCGTGGTGATCAAGGTGAAAAAGTGTGATTCAAGGTTTAATGAATTTTGTTATGGTACCAACAACATTCATCAAATCATTGAACTATACTTACTTTAATCAATTAATGTTACGAAATGATGATGATTAACTTGAGGTTTACCCAAAACCTATGAGGGATGAATATCCTCTTTACTTAAACTTCATAATATTCTTGGAAATGTTGGGGTGATTGGTATAGGAAATTTACCTAAATAAAATGATATAATGAAAGCAATGAAATGGAAAGGACTTGAATACTTGAAAAGATATTGCGTGTGGCTCAGAATCTGTCACTGTTATTAGCATGCAATAGTCGTTAAGTGATAGAAAAGCACACAGTAATACGGAAAATGGTAAGTCACGATTAATAAATTGTAGACATAATACCATTTATTAATTGATCTTTAATGGTTTGATTTTCTCAATTGTATAAAGTCGTAGGAGAATCTTGCGGATCCGCTTATGAAAAGGTTTAGCTAGAGATCGGGTGTCAAATTTTGACAAACGGAATGGAATTTAAGCCTATTACGCATGTTCCCTTTAATGATTCCTATATCTTGGTAAAGCCAAGTGGGGTATTGCAGAGTACTCTTTATAGGAGGTCACCTATGTAAGTGGAAGTGGGGCCGCTTCTGTAAGAATTTAAAGGCTGAATTCTCTAACACACTTTCTGAAACCAAGGTGTTCCTGGGCCAAAATGGACACAACCAAGAGAACTTCGAGAAGGCCAGGGGGTTTATTGTGTTGATATCATTGTCTAGACATGCACCAAAGCCTTAGCAGTTCAAGACCTAGTTCACTGCTTAGCCGAGTATGTTCGATGGTATTCTACTAGGGAAGGTTCAAGGCAGCAAACCACCTCGCCCGATGCAATAGATCTCTGTTTGTTATCTCTATAGAGTCTGCATAGCATATGCATTAATTTTCATTAATATGGGGGATTGTTGGAACTTTATGGTATTTTAGCTTCGAAATGGGTTTAAGTGTAAGTGACGAATAGTCAACTTCAATCCCAGATTTCGATGAGTTTCGGAATGAATTTTTGGGAGCTAAAATCAGTTTTGGAAACTACTAAGATAGTAGTTGATGTTAGGCTTTTGAATCACTCGATTCCGATATCGGGTGAATGTGAAATGAATGCCTAAAAGTAGAGTAATTTATGTGGGTGTTGTAATGGAAGTGTGTTCTATTTGTCCCACACAGATAATGGAAACTAGAGATAGTCACTATATAAGTGGGAGATTTTCATTAAGAGGCAAGCCCCAAGGGGCAAGAGAATTTTTTGAAGCAGGGAAGATGTAGATGCTTGTTGATTCAAAACCCCACATGTGCACGCCGCTGCCGCCGTCCGGCTGATCAGCTCGGTTCGGTTCAGGCTTAGGCTTGGGCCAGTATTAATATGTTTGGGTGAGATCAATTAGGGAAATTCTGAATACAATCAAACTGAACTCTGAAGCAACAGTTCAGTTCGAACTTGAACAGAAGCATCAGTAAAGGCATCAGTTCGCATGCTACCTTTGGAAAGGCCATGAACTGAACTCTAAAATTCAGTTCCTAACTTCCCATTTTCAAAGGATACCACTATACATTATTTTTGTCTATATAATGGAACATCCCTGAATGGAAACAGATACAGAAAAATTATTCTTCTACTATACCAAAACTCTGCAAAAATTGAAGCACAATTTCTGCATACATATTTACTGAAAAACTTAAAGGCAATTCTGCACAAACACAATTGCATGGACAGATATAACAAGGTCTGATCAGTTCACCGCCCTCTTCACATTCAAGTGCAGAACTATAAGAGGTAAAGACTGTTGTATCTTGGGAGACGTGTTGCTATATCCGTGTGCACATAGTCGGGGCAATAATGTCTTAAGGATAGCGTTCTACGCGGCTCAGTCTACGAATAAAATTCATTTTACTCTATGTTTTCTGCATTTTTTCGTTCAATATGTTGCAGTAATTTCATGTGAATAAAACGTTCATTCTTATGTGTTCATCATGCCTACATTCTGCTTCTATAATTTTTTGTTATTTCTTTTCTGAAAAATTAGCAAACCCGTACTACACTACTAATTTTCCCAACAAAATCAACTAAGATATCATTGTCCTTATGTTTCTTAGGTTTTCATACAAGATCCATAAAGTCAGTTCAGGCCATCACAGACTTTCCTGAATTCTAACTTTATAGTCTCGGCTTTATTCTTCATAATTGAGTTTGATCCCTCAGTTCTTCATTCTTCAACAACTGAGTCAGGGTCCAACAGTTCTTCATCCACTGAGTTTGTTCCCTCAGTCTTCAGCTTCTAGATAAGTCAACCGAGTTTGTTTCTTAGTGAACTTACCTTCTTCAATTTCTGAAGTTGTGCTCAGATTCAGTTTTCCAACTGATTTAACTTCAGTTGTGAACTCGGTTATTTTAAAGTCATCTAGTCAGCTTCTTGTTTTCTCAGTTCTGACCCTAGAACTATTATAGTGCTTGTTTGATTTACTTATACAATTACCAGACTCTAATAAGTCCTGTACATTGATTTCTAGACATCTTTTTGCTTTACACTATAACAGCTAGTTATGACACTTCATCAATGGGTTTAAAAACAATAAATAAATAACTGATGTGTTGGTCCCTTGGAAAGGTTAACACAAGTTTAGGGGGGTGAATAAACTTCTCCCTAAAAACTGGATTTTAATCAAATTAAGGTTCAATTGAAACTTGCGTGGAGTTAAGCTAACAAAGCAGAGTCTAAGTCAAACTGACTTATAACAAAACTGAGTTAGCCGGCAGTAGATATAATTTTTTAGCCTTTTACTTGATCTTGTTATTCTCTTGTGAAAGCTGAGTGTGTTCAACTGAATTCTGATGAATGTCAGAATGTGAACTGTGAGTTGTGTAACAATCAGTTCTCAATATGCAATGCAACCAATAATAAATACTGTAATAAACAAATAACAGAATGTAAATGCGTAAAGTAAATAAAACAAGAGTTATAGAGGTTCCAAGTGGTGTTATCCTGTCAGTCCTCTCTTCCCCTGTGGTGTAGGAGGAAAATTCCACTAGAAATTCTTGAGATAAGCTGTTACAAAAAGTCATAAACAATAGTCCTTGGCTAATCCTAGCTTCACTATCTAAACAGTTAAAGAACAGGTTGGATTGCTGCTCTTCAAATGCTTGAGCCACTGGTCCTTGAAGGGTTACGTATGCCTCTTCACCAGCTACTGCCACAAACACAGTCTACCCGACTGCTGATACAACGGTCCTTGGCAAATCCTTCACCGGATTCCTTCACATTCTAAACCTTTGATGTAGAATCAAAGTTGGGCTGAGGATCAATAAATTGATTCTTGTTTGTGGTTCTTCAAAGTGTCTGAATCCAAATAAATTATGTGTAGCTTGAACACTTGAAGAAATTCTTGATTGATCTTGTTAGCGCAGTGATGATAGGAATTCGAATGAACGAGACTAGTGCACAAAATGCTTGTAATCTTGTTAATTCTTGATAACTCTTTGTTGTTGATTCTTGGTACAAAGTCCTCTATTTATAGTGTAAGGTCCAATATTCATCTTGCTTGAATTTGAATTGTATCAACGTCTATCTTGTAACGGTTATATTTTGTGACCGTTCTGACTTGTCAGTATTTCATCCAATAGAATTGCTTCCTTTACAACGTTCGACTGTACTATCAGTTGTTGGATGTCTGACTTATAAAATTGAGTTTTCTGATCAGTTTTATACTGAGTTTGTCAGTTGTCAGTTTCATAACTGACTTGGAGCATTAACTGAGATTTTACTCTTCTTCAAATATCAGTACTCCAATTCTTTATCTGATTATACTTGACTTAACCAGAGAACACCATAAGTAAATATCATCTAAGAATTCATTGTCCTTATGATTCCTAGGTCTTCATACAAGATCCATAAAGTCAGTTCAGGTCACCACAAACTTGCCTGAAGTCTAACTTTACAGTCTCGACTTGTGATCTTCATAACTGAGTTTGAGCCCTCAGTTCTTCAATCTTCAATAAATGAGTTTGAACCCTCGGTTCTTCTATCTTCTGGATATGCCAACTGAGTATGTCTCCATCAGGGAACTTACCTTCTTCAGTTCTAAGTGAGCTTCAGTTCTTGGTGTATTCTGAGTCAGTTTTGATAACTTAAGATTTAAGTTTCTGAGATGATTTCCAGTTTTCTAAATGATTTCCAGTTTTCGTTTTACGACAATACTATCTATTACAGTGCTTGTCTGATGTAACCTATACAAATATCAGACTCTAGTAAAACTTATACATACAGTTCTAGACATCTTTTAGCTTTTCACTATAACAGCTGGTCTCACCACTCCATCAATAGGGTTAAGATAATATCTGATTAAGTATGATGAATTATCATCCAAACATAAATTTTATTTCCAACATGATGATCATCATCAAAACATAAATTTTATTTCCAACAGCGTCCATTTTTAGGAGACACGCTCTGATTCCTCTTATTGGTCTGTAAATCAAGGCTTCTGAGAGTTCAAAGGGTGTGAATGAACTCTCTTCAATTTTGGGAGTTTCTCACTTAATGATCAAGACTGATCAGTAAAACAGACTAGTGAAGTACTGGTCTGCTTCTACTGGTCTGGTTCAAGTCAAACGGTGAGTGCAGCGGAATAATGATGTAGTACAAAATAAGCCTTGTCCAGTGCTACGTAATGTGCTATGGAATATGCAAGTACTGAAAGTAAAGTGTTGAATTTAAATGAGACAGAAGTGTTATCAATCTTCGGAGTGGCGTAATCTTCTATGTGACTGCTTCTCCTGTGACTTAGGATGTATCACTATTTTAATCTATACTAATACAATAGGTAAGTGTCCTTGACACCCTACAGATGCTTCACACTATAAATAGCCAATCTTTGACACCCTGTAGATGCCTCACATCCCGCAGATGCTTCAGTGGTCTATTTGCATATAGCTCATCTGAAGAACTTCCATTCTCCAATGACTCGTCTGTTCTTCTGTTCCATCACACCCCGCAGATGCTTCAACAGGCTTGCCAATTCCTTGAGAACTTGATTGTTGAATAATGTTGGTGTTGTATCAAATAATGATACAGGTTGAGAGCTTTTCAGGATCTGGCATTGAAGATTTAAGAGCTCTCTTGATCAAGTAGATCACAAGATATTTCGATTTAATGCCTTTGTAAGATCTGCTTGAATTCTAGCTGTGAACTTTTAAGTACGATGATCTTGATCTCGATTATTCAAATTTCCACGAGTGTTTTCAATGTAAAATCGTCGGCTTCTTCCTTCGAGTTATTCATCTTTATTTTTTACCCTTCATAAGGTAGGAGAGCCGATGCTAGAATGAGTGGCTTAATTTAATGCTAGCTGGCATTAATTCAAATCATTTGCCTTTTTGCTCGTTAGTTGTCTTGTCATTGTAGCTTGAGGCTGGCTATTAACGTTAATTCCACTTGGATATCTTGTAGTCGTTGATCATTTGATTGATCACTTGGATGGCTACACGCCCTTCAATTTTTCTCAACTTGAATTTCTTAGTCACTTTTGAGTATATAGTTGTATCACCAGTCGTCTTCTTGCTAAAGGCTTAGCTCATCCGTTCCTCCTTGCTGCTAGTCTTTTTTGTCTTGGATAAACTATCGGTCTTCTGAGTAGTAGCCTGCTTGGTGGATAGACTGAGAGTCTGGTCTTCTGGTCTTCTTTTTCTTGCCTCTTATTCTATCTTAGAATAATACTTCATAAATGATTACACAAGAAAAGTCTGACTAATCCTATACAATTCGCATGTCAGACTACTAAGCAAAATTATACTTGGTTACTAAACCAACTAGTTTTGCTATCATCAAAACTTCTAACTTATGGGGACCTAACAACGTCATCGCACTACCCCATGATTTCATCAAAGCTTCTTGCATTCCCTAAACCTTGATGTCTCTCGGCGCATAAAACCAGCCAACCAATCGCTGATCCCATACTTTCCGCTACTCCTCCAATTGACCAGTGTTTATCGCCACCAGTGTGTCCTCTTGCAGCGTGAGTGTCAATGCTTCGAGTAGCTATGAGATCAACTTATTCTCCATGGTGGCTGGAGAGAGGCAGTAGTTCTTCCAACAAAAAGTGAAAGCCGAGAGGGTAGGGTTTCTCTAGAGGAGAAAATTTCCAGTTGCAAATGTTGACCGTGGTTTAGAATTATAAAATACACACTGGTGATCCAGCATTTTTTTGAATTCTTATAACAAATACATGGGCAGATCTGCACTTGGACCATGAACCATAACATAAAGTGGCAATTCTTTGGATCAGATCAAACTAGTATGATATTTTCTCTTCTTCTTTTCAAACCGATCTATGAAGTTGTTCCTCGGTGGAAAGAAAATTGAAATTTCAATTCTTTTGTGCAACCCGGTTGATTTCCTTACAATTGAACCTCGAGAGGATGATCAAATTAAAATTTTGATGGATTTGTTGACGAAAAAGTATTGTGTTAATATAGCCTTCCTAGGTACCTAGAGTAATTAGGATGAAGCCAAAACATTGTTCTTGATAATGAGGATTATGATCCTTTATATAGGCATCCCTCTTGGAGTGTAAATTAAGGAGAACTGAAGTCATGGTCATGGTCATGGCCATGGATCAGTCATGGCCTTGATTGCGATAATTGTGGAGTTGTTACTACTGGATATACAGAAATCCAAATCTGGATCCGATCCATAATTGGATCGTCAGATTTCATTCACAGCACCGATCGAGACGCTCGATCATGCACAGCGGAAGCTACGAATAAAATTTGTTTTTCAATTTTACCACGATATGATTCGCATAATAATTAATAATCTACAAGAAGGTTAGTAGATTTACCCAACCGGAGAGAAGTCGTGATCTTCCGGATTGTATCTCCAAGCAATGACTGGTGGACGTCGATCCTGCATTCGAACCTCCTCAAATATGCCTTCAAGAAAAAACCTAGTTTTTCTTCTTCCCAATGGCTAAGACAATAAACCAAAATTTCTCTCATTTTTACTCAAAAGGTGGCATCCCTTTTTTGCGTTGGATTGTTCATCCTTTTGTGTTGGGAGAAACTCTCTTTATATAGGAAAATAACTAATAATTTGAGAGTTTACCTTTTACACACAAATATATCTTTTCCTTTTAGGAAAATAAAACCTTTACCAACAGGAAAACAAATTTCCTATTATTCAATAAGAAAACTAATTTCTTATTTATAATTTTTTAATACATAAATAATTATATTATTCACACTATAATTAATTAGGAGAAAATTTCTTTTCCCAAAATCAAAATAATATTGCACCATTTTAATGCCATTTGGATTATAGAAAATAACTTTTCTATTTTACATATTATTTACCAAATAAATAATATTCGCATATTGATTAAATAGACCAACTATTAATTTATTCTCGAGTTTCCACAAAACGAGAAAACACTCGCGTGTTAGGAGCCAACCCGGGGACCATGGACCTATAACCAGTAGCTACAATAATTGGAATAAAATATTTATCAAACAGAATATTTCTACTCAACTTATTAATTCCGGAATTACGCCACCATAAATCTGAAACTGATCTCTATCGATTATAGATATAACTTATTCTCAGAATGCCGAGTCGATAAGTGTCCATTGATATAATCATTACATACAGACTAACCCTACATAGTCTATCCGTAACGAAGCAGGATTATTTCCGTAAAACTTCTTCATTACATCTTATCCTTAATTATTTACCATTAACCCACTAGTGATCAATCAGTTCATAACCAATACGAACTCGGCCGATCGATCAGTTTCTAGGATCAAAAAATAAGGGGATTGTCTTTCTACTTCCCACAGGAAGGAATGGATTTCATAACTGTGAGACACACACTCCTCACTCATTCCAGAATAGTGCCAACGTGAAAGTGATTCGGACCGCACCTCTTAGCAATCCTTAACGAACACATCAAACCCTATCTTGAAACAAGTAGGAGTATGCAATCACTTCAGGATTAAGGTTAATCCATATATGATCATATTATGATTTAATAAGATTTCTCAATCACGGAAGTATATGAGAAATGAAGATCAAATCGGTCCAATCCTGTATGACTACATCATATATAAATGCCCCACTTAGATAACCAATATCGACGGTCCGGATAAGACAGTCACCTTAAAGTGTTCTTGGCGCATTAATGGTGGTTTAATCAATAGACATTTGTTAGGAACATTTTATTATGTTTTGATGATGGCCATACTAGCTGTTATAGCAAGCCTGGAATAAGTTAGAATTCTCTGTATAGGTCTTTACTTAGAGTCTGACACGTTGTATAAGTTGAGTCAGACAAGTGTTGTACTAGTTGGAAGGATGGCAAAGTAAAACAGAAATCCGGCAGAGTAAAGCCAGCCAAGTACCAGTGGAGAAGCATAAAGACATTATGGTCTGACTTATAACCAAAGAAGTTTGTGATGACCTTGGATAAGTCTAATTTATAATCTAAATGATGGAATACATTGTCAAATATGGTGTACACTGATCTCACCCGAATTAAGGATCAGTGAAGTACAAGAAGTACCTGAAAGGTCAAAGATAATAACAAAGCAGTAACTAGCAGAATGATCTGACTATCGGCTGAGTAAAGACAAAGCAGTAAAGGAAGAACTAAGACAGCTAAGTCAAGAAGATCACTTAACCATTCAGGGAATGGGGAAGTAAGTTTTACTTGTTCAGATTTCATACTATGAAGATCAAGCATTAAATGCACAATCAATTGAGGATCAATCAACGACGGATTTTCTGATAAACGTTTGAAGAAATCTTATCAATGAAATCAAGGAGAATATAATTAAGGGGGGAATCAAGAATTAAATCAAGGATTATTCTCCACATTAAATAGCCAACGGACGGAAATTCAAATCAATGAT
The DNA here is from genome assembly GCA_024500145.1 of Gentiana dahurica var. dahurica. Lineage (NCBI taxonomy): Eukaryota > Viridiplantae > Streptophyta > Magnoliopsida > Gentianales > Gentianaceae > Gentiana > Gentiana dahurica. The sequence goes on from CM044908.1 coordinate 40,519,901, forward strand.
TATCAAGGCTATAAATAGAAGGCATTGACACAAAAGAAAAACATGGGTTGAATCTGATAAGAAACAAGCTGAAACTATGTCAATTTGAAAAGCCATCTATCTGAACTTAAAGGAAATATCTAGAGAGAAACTCAGCAAACATAACTCAAATTCCATATCAAGTACTGAGATTGATCATAATTCTGTGAATCCAATTCACATCAACTGAAGCAATTGAATCAGAGGAATCTGAAAGGAGTTGCAACCTTTGTGATAGCTGCAGAAAGATTTGTTCTCAATGAGCACTGATAGAGACTGAGTCACTGAAGCTTTTGAAGCCAATGAGTGATAGTCTTGCAGATTGTGAAGCTTGTGTAGCCAAGGACAATCGTGCTATTGTATCTGTGAAAACAATAGTGAATTCCTCCGATCATCACAAGAGAAGAGTGGATTAAGGGATTACACCACCCTGAACCACTATAAACCTTTGTGTCTATTTACTTTCAGCAATTTACTTTACAGCACTTTATTTCATTACCTACTATATCTGTGATTGCATAATCTACTTTTGAACCAACATTTAAAGAAAGGACTTATCTGTTGCCCAAAAGCTTTCAAATATAAGAAAAGTTTTTGAAACTCCACTATAGTCATTCACCCCCCTTCTCTGACTATAGTTTTACCCTTCTATGGGACCAACAATTGGTATCGGAGCAGTGTTCCTCATATCAGAACCTGTTTAGATCTAATTTCTAGTTACATGGAGATCACATATTTTCCAAGTAGTTTTCAAATTTGTGCTTTCAAAATATATCTCTTCAAATTTTATGTCAAAGTTACCTGTATTCAATGTCAATAATTTTGATGAATATAAAATAAGGATGTTGTCTCATCTTGCAGCAACTCATGAAGAAATGTTGGATGTAATTAATGATGGCCCAATCAAGATCGCAACTGTGATAGCCATAGGAGCATATCAAGGAAAAGAAACAGACAAACTCAAGAAAGATTGGACAAAGGATGACAGAAGAAGAGCAAATCTAGATTTTGTTGCAAAAGACATGATTTTAAAGACTCTGGACAACAACATGTTCATGAGGATCAAAGACTGCAAAACAGCAAAGGAGATGTGGGAAAAATTGGCACTGATCAATGAAGGATCAGAAGGAGTCAAGGAAAATAAATTATATATTGCAAAACAGAAATTTGAGAACTTTAAAATGAAGACTGGTGAATTCATTGATCAAATGGACAACATATTATCAAGCATCATCAGTGAACTGCAACAACTTGGACACACATATCCCCAGAAAGAAGTGTGCCTGAAAATCTTGAGAGGCCTACCTGAAAGATGGAAGATCATCACATCAATGCTCAGAGGAACATCAAACCTTGCAAACACTGACAACTTGACTCTAATGTCTCAATTAAAGGCTCATGAATTTGAGTTGAACGGTGAAGACAGTGCACCGGCAGAGGCATGTAAGGCCAGTGCACTGGTTGCACCCCAGCAAAGTAAAATTGCTGACTCAAGCAGCAAAGAGACACGGGAGCTAAAATAACAGGTAGCTTTACTAATCAAACGTTTTGACAGATTTAGCAAAAAAAAGAAATTTAGAGGAAGTTCATCATCAAACAATAAGTCAAGCTCAAGCAAAGACATGAAGAAAAAGGATGATGAATACAGATGCTTCAACTGTAAGAAGAAAGGTCATTTCAAGGATGATTGCCCTGAAGAAAAAGACAAATATGAGGATAAGAAGAAGTACAAGACAACTGAAAAGAGAAAGAGAAAGAAGGCACTCAAAGCTGAAACTAGTAGTTAAAAGGATGAAGAATCATCTGAAAATGATTCTGATGATGATAAAGCTGACAGCTCAGACAATGAAAAGGCTTACTTATGCCTTATGGCTAAAGAATCAAATGAAAATGAGGTAACATCTAGCTCATACTCATCATCTAGTGCATCCACATCTGACACTGCACAATATTCTATTCTCCCCTTAGATTCTGCAAATCTAATTCAAAATCTCATAAGTAAATTTGAAGAAATTCAAATAAATCATGAATTATGGAACAAGAATGTAAGAATCTGAGAAAGGAAAATAAAAGATTAAAGAAAGAATTGGATGAAATGAAAGCTGAACAAACTAGTAAGGAAATTTAGTCAATTGATCAACAGGCAGCAGATGATCACCCATCTGATGTTGAAAGACCAGCTGAGAAAATGTCCCTTCTAGTTAAGAACATCACTACACCACAAATTACACCAGATTACAAACCCTCAAAAAGGTTTGGATCCAGATCTGGTCTTGGCTACAACAGTCAGGATGAAGACAGAAACAATGGCCAACACAATTCTGAATCAAGGACCAAGATTGGACCTAAATTCAGAAAAGGACAGACCATAGTTTCAACCACTCACCCTGTACCGGTGAAGTCAAAACCCAGTGCAGTGAAATAGCTGAGTAAATCATCATACCAGCCGAGTAAAGGTAGAGGCTTACTGAAAGGTAAGGGAAGACTTTACCCTTCAGAAGATGAGTGGAATGTTGCACTCCCAATATACAAGAAGAAACCATTTCATGCTATGCATCATGTGTTTAGGAAAAGCCAACCAAAGTATATTCCTGGACACAAGAAGCAGTATGGAAATAAGTTTCCTCCTGTATATTGGAGAGTTAAAAAGGATTCAAATGCACCAAAAAGTACAGAAAAGTATCAGAATACAACTATCAGGATGAGGATAGAAATAATGGCCAACACAATTCTGAATCAAGGACCAAGATTGGACCTGAATTCAGAAAAGGACAGACCATAGTATCAACCACTCACCTTGTACCGGTGAAGTCAAAACCCAGTGCAGTGAAACAGCTGAGTAAATCATCATACCAGCCGAGTAAAGGTAGAGGCTTACTGAAAGGTAAGGGAAGACATTACCCTTTAGAAGATGATTGGAATGTTGCACTCCTAAAATACAAGAAGAAACCATTTCATGCTATGCATCATGTGTTTAGGAAAAGCCAACCAAAGTATATTCCTGGACACAAGAAGCAGTATGGAAATAAGTTTCCTCCTGCCTATTGAAGAGTGAAAAAGGATGCAAATACACCAAAAAGTAGAGAAAAGTATCAGAATACCTTTAGCAGAAATATTAGAAATTATTATGCCATGCCTTATACATATGAAGTTGATGACTTCAATTATCCAAAAAGAAGATCCTTTGGACATACACTTCGTGTATGAGGCATGACTACTAACAGGCATGGTCCCAAACAGTGTTGGGTACCGAAACATACTTAACATGTTTTGTAGGATGTCTGGTACATAGACAGTGGATGTTCCAGACACATGACATGGAACAAAAGATGGTTGACAGATTTTAAAGCCTTTGATGGACCCAAAGTAACATTTGGAGGCAAAGAAAACCCAGGCAAAATTAAGGGGGAAGGCATAATGCTCAGAAACATTTTGAAGATTCAAAATGTAGCTTATGTTAAAGGACTAGATTTCAATCTGCTAAGTATCAGTCAATTCTGTGACAAAGGCTATAATGTGCATTTCAAAAAGGAAGGATGCAAGGTGATCCACAGCCAAACCAACATAGTTGTACTTGCAGGAAGAAGAGAAGACAACATGTATGTGGTAGATTGGAAGACAGCAAAAGCAGAAACATGTTTGCTTGTCAAAATAAACAATCAACCAGCTGGATTTGGCACAGAAGATTGAATCATCTCAACTTCAAAACCATCAACACACTGTCAAAGAACAAGTTGGTTGAAGGCCTACTAGAGATCACGTTCAAGAAGGATAGTCTCTGTGATGCATGTCAAAAAGGGAAGCAAATCAAAAGCTCTTTCAAGTCAAAGCCCTATCAATCAACAACAAGAATTCTACATATGTTGCATATGGATCTTTTTGGACCAGTCACACCAGTAAGTGTAAATGGAAAGAAGTACACTCTAGTAGTGGTGGATGACTTTTCCAAATTCACTTGGCCCATATTCTTGAACAAGAAGAGAGAGACACTCAAAAAGCTGCCAGATTTGCTAAGAAGAATTCAAAATGAAAAAGAACTGAAAATCAGATCAGATAGAGGCACAGGGTTTCTAAATGAAGTTATCAGAACCTACTGTGAAAAAAATTGAGTACAGCATCAACTATCTGCAGCAGGGACTCCACAACAAAATGGTGTAGCAGAAAGAAGAAACAGGACACTCAAAGAAGCAGTCAGAACAATGATTGCAGAAGCATGCTTACAAAAGAGATTTTGGACTGTAGTAGGAAATACAGCATGCTATACTCAAAATAGATCAATCATCAACAAACATCATGGAAAAACTCCATATGAAATATGGAATGGAAGAAAACCTAATATCTCACATTTACATATGTTTGGATCTAAATGTTTTGTTTTGAACAGGAATCAGCTACATACTTTTGATGAAAAAGCTGATGAAGCAATCTTTATGGGATACTCAGACTCAAGCAAAGCATTCAAAGTACTCAACAAAAGAACTTTGGTGATTGAAGAATCAATCCATGTAGTCTTTGATGAACCAAACACAAATGGTGAAAGCCTTCAAAAACTTGAAGAAGAAGCAGCACAAAGACAAGTTTATATGAATACAATAGTACCAGCTACCATTCTGTATCACACCTTTAACATTCAAGATGATGCACCAGGAAACACAATACAAGAGGCACCAACACAAGAGCATGAAGTTGATGCACCAACTGAAGTTGTGGAAGCACCAAGTCAAGAGCAACTTCAACCTGACCTCAACTGGCTAAGAGAACATCCTAAAGAACAAGTCATTGGAGACATTCACATAGGAGTCACAACCAGAAGACAACTAGAGAATATGCTAACATGTTTTCTATCACAGGTGGAACCCAAAAACTACAGATGATGCAATTCAATATGCTGATTGGATTACAGCCATGCAAGAAGAGCTAAATGTATTTGAGAGAAATGAGGTCTGGGAACTTGTTGACAGACCAGACATGGCTAACATCATTGGAACAAAATGGGTATTCAGAAACAAGATTGATGAACAAGGGACAGTTGTCAGAAACAAAGCAAGGCTAGTTGCAAAAGTCTACTCTCAAGCAGAATGAATAGATTATGATGAAACCTTTGCCCCAGTAGCAAGATTGGAAGCAATCAGACTGTTTCTATCTTTTGCAACCCACAAACACTTCAAAGTTTACCAAATGGACGTCAAGAGTGCATTTCTGAATGGACTTTTGGAAGAAGAAGTATATGTGGAACAACCCCCGGTTTTCAACTCAAAGGGAAAGAAGATAAAGTGTACAAGCTCAAAAAGGCACTTTATGGATTCAAACAGGCAACCAGAGCCTGGTATGAACACTATCACAATTTTTTTTATCAATAATGGATTCAACAAAGGAACTATTGATAAGACTCTCTTCAATCTAGAGGAAGGAACAAGCACCTTGTTAGTCCAAATCTATGTTGATGACATTATCTTTGGATCAGAAGATGAGAAGCTATGTGAGAAATTTGTGAACTTAATGAAAAGCAAATTTCAGATGAGCATGATGGGAGAATTAAATTACTTTCTTGGTCTACAAGTAAAGCAAATGAAAGATGACATCTTCATCAATCAAGCCAAGTACATAAAAGACTTGATACACATATGGTATGGACACAAGTGGCATATCAGATACACCAATGTGGGCAAGAGTTATTCTTGGAAAAGATGAAAGTGGAAAGGATGTTGATCAGAAGCTTTATAGAGGAATCATTGGATCCCTACTCTATCTAACTGCAAGTAGACCTGATATAGCATTTGCAGTAGGAGTATGTGCTAGATTTCTAGCTCAACCAAAGGAATCTCACCTTCTAGCAGCCAAAAGAATAATCAAATACCTGAAGAACACCATCAATGTTGGAATTTGGTATCCAAAAGATGAAGGATTCAAGCTGACATCATATTCAGACTCTGACTATGCCGGATGCAAGATTGATAGAAAAAGCACCTCTGGAACATGTCAAATGCTAGGCAGCAGACTAGTATCATGGTTCAACAAAAAGCATAACTCTCTATCTGTTGGTACCTTGGATCGGCTAACACAAGTTTAGAGGGGGGTGAATAAACTTGTCACCAAAAACTCACTCAAAAACTGAATCTTATTCCAGATTGAGTTCAACTGAAACTTGTGCGGAGTTAAGCTAACTTTATTGAGTATAAAGCAATACTGACTTATCCTTAGTCAAGTTAACCGGTAGCAGATAAATTAAGCCTTATTAAATATGAGTTATCAGTTAACGTGCTGACTCAGTTTCTGTGTTTGCTAAGTGTATGAACTAGATAAATACAATTATAATGCAGTGAATAAGTAAATAACATAGTGTAAATGCATAAGGTAAATGAAACAAGAATTATAGAGGTTCCAGGTGGTGTAATCCTGTCAGTCCTTCTCTTCCCCTGTGATGCGGAGGAAAATTCCACTAGAACTTCTTTGAGGTGGCCTGGTTACAAAAAGTTCTAAACTGATAGTCCTTGACTAATCCCTAGCTTCACTATCTAAACACTTGTAGAACAGGTAGGATTGCTGCTCTTCAATTGTTTGAACACACTGGTCCTTGGAGGGTTGTCTTGCCACTTCACCAGCTCATCACAAACACAGTCTCCCTGACTGCACTCACTATCCTTCACACCTTCTTGGTGTTTACCAGTCCAAACCTTTGATAAAATCAAAGTTGAGACTTGAATCAATAACTAAGATTCAATTGTGATTTGAGCTTTCTTTTGTAGATATAACAAATATGCATAGCTCTGTTTTCTTCAAATGATTGATCTTGATCTTTCTTTGAACTCTTATGCACACTTGAAGAAATCTTGATCTTTCAATGAAAAGCTTAGCGGGAATTCTTTTTGATTTGGTTTCCCCTTAATTTGATCTTTCTTGACTAGATTGATTCTTAGAATTCCCTTCCTTCTTCATGTTGTAGAACTAGTATATTTATAGGGGTCTTTCTAACAGTTGGATTATTTGAATTTGGATCCTTATAGCCATTAGTGGTCCTGCTTTTTTCTTTTGTATGTCAGTGTCAGAAAGGACACTTTATAGACCAATAAGATTGCTTGATTTACAACGGTCATATTCTTCTTCAGTTTCTCTTGTCTTCAGTTAAAAACTGATTTCTCACAACTTAGTCAGTTGTCAGTTTTTAAGAGCATTAACTGAGTTTTTACTCTTCTTCAAAATCTCAGTACTATATTCTTCATCTGATTATATTTGATTTAATCAGAGTACACCATTCAAATCAATCATCTAAGATATCATTGTCCTTATGATTCTTAGGTCTTCATACCAGATCCATAAAGTCAGTTCAGGTCATCACAATCTTGCCTGAAGTCTAACTTTACAGTCTCGACGTAGTCTTCATAAACTGAGTTTGAACCCTCAGTTCTTCAGTCTTCAATAACTGAGTTTGGACCCTCAGTTCTTCAGTCTTCTAGATAAGCCAACTGAGTCTGTGTCCCTCAGCGAACTTACATTCTTCAGTTTCTGTTGGTGTGGTCTTATGTCAGTTATCTTGTGAATCTCAGTTTACTTGAAGAAACTCAGTTTCCTGTAGGATCTCAATTTCCTTCAATTAAATATTCAATTTCTCAGTCCTGATCCTAGAAATATTACAATGCTTGTCTGATTAACTTATACAAATATCAGACTCTATTGAATCCTATACATTGATTTCTAGACATCTTTTTGCTTTGCACTATAACAGCTAGTTATGACACTTCATCAATGGGGTCTAAAAATAATAACTGAATAAGTGATGAATCATCATCAAAACATAAATTTTATTTTCAACAATTTCCCCATTTTTTCTGATGTCAATACTCACCTTAAAAGCCATGCAAAAAAATAAATACAAAACAAACAAAAACAACACGAACTGAGAAACTGATATTTTATTAAAGATACTAAGTTACAATACTGAGTATTAAAGTACAATACATGAAAAGAAACTAAGTGCCAGCTTCTCTTCTTTTACTTGACAGCATCATTGTCATATCTTTCAGCATATTCTCTCATGGCTTCATTAGTTGTTGTGATTTCAATTCCATGAATGCTTGCATAAATGTTCCATGAGTTGGACATATTGTGTTTACTGAAAAATTTGCTCTTGAAAAGTACAGAAAACACAAACACAATTTGTCTCAGTTTTTCACTTGTGCTGGTTTTCAACAATTCTTGAACAAACTCAGGTTCCTCTTTCTCAACTTTATCTGAAGCCTTCTCTAGAGTGACATTTCTCTCATATTTGTTCAATTTGTGCCAGAAATGCATAATCACCTTTTGCATGTTCAGAAAAGTTGATAAGAATTGTTCTCTTGATTCTCCTTCTTTTAAGGGTAAGCTATTGAAAATGTTGTAGAGACGAGAATCTAGACCAATCCTTGACTTAGTTGGTTCAGAAAATTTTGCAATCAGTTTCATTTATTCATCGGTAAAATTTCCTCTTTCTTCAGTTCGACTAATTTGTCATCATTGCTTTCACTTTTAACAGGTCTAAACTTTCCCCATTATTGACATCATTCCTATCAATCAAACTCTTGATGTAGGAGTTGAGATGTTGTTGATTTGATGCCAATATGGTTTGGGCTACCACTGAGTCCTTTGATGCATTCTCTAGTAAGATTAGTCTATCAACTACATTGTTTAGAATGCCTTCCCATCTTTCTTGGGTCTCAGTTTTTCTTGATTCAGATTCAATGGTGGTTTTACGAATCTCAATCAAGCTATCCTGACACTTGTCTCTGAAAGTATCCAATCTCTTCTACATGTTACTCCTTTCAGTTTTTCTTTCTTCCAGAGATTTTAACACTTTTCCAAATTAACTGATGTCATCCTTCTGAATTCGAATCAGTTCATTGTGATAAAACTTGAGAATGTCAACCTGAGAAGGTATGTCAGTTCCAGCTTTTTCTCCAACTTTATCAGTTCCAGTTTCAGTCACTTTTGCTTCTTTAAGAGGAGAAACAAACTGCATGAGTTTCTTTGTAATCTGTAGCACTCCTTTCCTCAGATTGTTTTCTTGTTTCCTCTAGTCTTGACTGATCAAGTTCTTTAGCTGGTGATAATTTGACATTGAGATCCTCATCAGAATCTTTAGCAGCTATACCAGCTTCAGCCTGTACTATCTCACGAATAGTTTGGTCAGTTGGGGATTGATAGCCAGTAGGAGATTGATAAACTTCTTTTTCTTGTTCTTCAGACTGACCATCAGAGTCAGTTTCAGTCTCTTCACAATCATCTGAACTTGCTTCAGATGATCCTTCTTCAGTAACATCTTTTACTTTTTCTTTTTCCTGTAAAGAAGCAAGAATTCCTTTCTGTAAGTTGGGATCTCCCTAAGAATCATCATCATCTTCATTGTCGTCTTTCTTTGAACTTCCTCCTACTGTAGTTCCCTTCCAATGACTCTCTCTGATCAAATAATATCCAGTATTCAAGAATTCATCAGTGTTGATCAGTTGGGATAAGTGAGTGATATTGTAAAGATCAAACACCCATTTCTCTGTAATTTCCATCTCATCTAACTGACTTCTTTGATCTGATATAGAGCTGATTTTTTAGTTTTGATAGGCATGTAACCTCTTGCATTCAGCTACTATCAATTCTGTAATGTTAGCAGTTGATTCAGGTGGAGATAAGATCGATTCAGTTTCTCTTGGAATCTCCAAGTTTGATTCCATAGGATTCTCGATTCTTTCAGTTTCTTCAGTTTCAAACTGATCAGTTTTGCTGGTTTCTCCTTCAGCAATAACTGGGATTAAGACAGTGTCAGTCTCAATCATATGAGCTGGGATGATAAGCTCAGTTTCCAGTTCCTTTTCAACAGCAACAAATTCCAGTTCAGCAACTGGATCTTCTTCAAGCGTTGGTTGAACAACCTGATCTTTCTCAGTTTCAACAACAGTTTTGTCTTTATCGACAAGTTCATCCAGAGTGATGACTTGTATAGGTCTTGATTCAATTTCAACAAGATCTTTTTCTTCAGGTTGAGAAGCTTCAATGTCTTTATGTGATTCTTCATACTCAACCCTGGATGCCGATTTTTGAGGTGTGGATCTTGATTTGGAGAGTAGCTTGAGCATGGCCATTGTCTCAAAATCAATCAGTATTTCCTCGCTGTCATTATCTTCATCATCAAACTCAACTCTCAGGGTCTGTTCCCCCTGAGTGTCAGCTTTCTTTTGTAACACAATTTCTGGCAGTGTAGGAACAACTTCTCCTCTAACTTAGGTTTCTTTCTCAGTAAGAACTTCCTCAGTTTGAACTTGTTTGGTGGAGGTTTCTTCAGTTCTGACTTTCTTTGCTGAGCTTTCAGCAACTGAAGTGGCGGACATTACTGGTGACGCCTCTACTACTTTCTCAGTAAGTTGTCTGGCTATGTCTTCTTCCAGTTTTCTCTTTCTTTCCCTCAGTTGTTCAAGATGCTCCAATGCTTTAGTTGTAGTTTCAATTTTCTTAGAGGATCTTTTCCTCTTCTTCTTTGGTTCAGTTTCAGAACCCTCTGCTTTCCTTTTTTTTTTTCACATTTTACCTTTGTGATTGCAATTTTCCCGTCTACAATTGCAGTTTCCTTCTTCTTTGCAATTTTGAAGTGGTCCAGAATTCTTTGAACTAAAATTGCCATAGTCTTCTTATGATAAAATCTGCTTTTCTTTACATCTGTCTTCTTCTTTGGTACATCAAAAGATTGTGCCATTAGTTGATCCAAAATGTATCTTTGCCAGTTAAAATCTTCTTTAAACCAAATGACATATAGTAAATCCAGTCTGGTACCAGACAGATTGCTAAAGTTTCCTGCGTTTCCAATCACACAATTCGCCAACATCTTGGTAAGAAAATTAAATTCAAGTTTGAGGAGACTTGTGCTTCCATGATTATCCATTAAGCGGAGGAATTTTTTAAGCATAAAGATTACGACCCTACTCTATCAAGAACGGACTTTAAAGGGTCAGCTACCCAGCTAACTTTCCTAATTAAATAATGTTACTGTATAGATGGGTTTCGTTGTGAAAGGACTATTACTGGATAATTCTGCCATTTCTCGACGTATTTCTTTAGGCAAAGACTCCGTTTTTTCCTCTTTTCGGATGGTAAATCTTTCTCAGAACATGGAATGTGAATCAAACCCATGTTTGAATTGAAATTGAGATACTGATGCAAGTTCTTCTGAATCAGATAGATTCATATCGGAAAGAGGTTGACCATAAGTTCTTTCAAAATGGACTATTTGCCCCTCTGTTAGAGGTGTTCCAACAATGTCTGCGATCAAGTAAATAGCTCTACGAATGAATGGATTGGATCGACTTGGAAAATGGAAAGATTTAGTCATTAAATCATAAAAAATTTGGAGCGTGAAGTGCAATTTGATCCGTTTTGAGAGGACTCTTATGTTGTAGGAATTTTCTATTGAATGAAGCAGTGTTTTCCATCAAGAAAGACAAAGCAAAACAAAAAAGAAAATTTTTAGCACTTACTTTCTATACTGGGGAATCTGGATTTATGGCGATAACCTTCCATAATTTCACTTTCTATTCTTTGTTTAATTTGATAGCTGCTGAGCCTCCAGATTTGATGAAGCCGAATATATCTTCTAACAGATCTTCAGTAACTTGAATTTCCTTTCCATTAACAGTGGTCGTGATAGTATGAACATCTTCTCCTTCAATAGATGTCTTTCAGAATTCATAAAAAAACTACAATGCTATCTAGACAGACGCTTTTCAGATTAATGTTGAACACTTGCTCCAAACCCTTGATTTCTAGAAATTTTTTAGCGATTTCCTTGGCTAAGGTCTGATCTGTGTGTTTAGCAATAAATTGATCAAGTGATATGATCATTCCAGGTTCAACACGAACGAAGGCCATAATTTCTAGACAATGAATTGAATCGAGATTCTTGAGAGAGTTAACTTCAAAGGATTATCAGAATAAAAACTGAGTGTAAAGATTTAATGGGAAAAATACGATTGTATTTATAAGTGGTAGAAAAAGAAGTTAATAGATCTGAGTATGATTCAAAACGTCTTATCAGGAAACGTTGAGATTACAAAATGGATGATGAGTGGAAAAGATGGACGGTTGAGATGTGTGTAGGGTACGACTTTTCGGTCGTCCGTAGCTGGTATTAGTAAATAGAGTAGGTACGGTGCATCTCCAGCTGTACATGTCCAGTTTTGTCCTTATCTAGAACATGTGGTGAATTCAAAAACTCAGTTGTCAATACAACTCAGTTTTATGAATTACAACTTTCCAGTTCTCAATTTATGATTTTCTCCTACAAAACAAAATGAGAGGTTTTTTGTACACATATTTGTTTGGGTCCTTTGTGATTAGTTTTTGCATGCTTATACCTTTCTCGGTTTTTCAGTTGAGTATGTTCAGTTTTCACAATATTCTACTTTCTTGACTCAAATGCCTTTTTATTAAGATTTTTGTGAAGCTGGGCAGTCATAGATCCATCCCAGTCTTTATCAGTAGGAAAGAGTCTCCATTTCCCTTTGAATTTATTATTCCAAGAATGATTTTCATTCTTTTGTGAATAAGACTTGAATGTTCCTTTGACTGATTTCTGATCAGTTCTTCCTTTTTCAGTTCTCTGATATTTTCTATAAAATCTTTCAGTTTGTTGTTTGCTACTGACTGATTTTATAGTTTTATCAGTTTTGAGTTGAGACTGAGCTGATTAATTGTCAGTTCTAATAATTGTGTCAGTTTTCTGAGTTCTTAACTATTGTGCAGCTACAAACTTAGGTGCAATTGTACTAGGTCTGAACTTACAATTTTGCTGACTATCAAACCCTAAACCAGTTCGGTCTCCAAATGGTTTTCCAGGTTTGAATTGAACATTGGGAATTGAATTAACTGATGATTCTGTAATATTTATTACCTCTGTTAGTTCATCAGATGAGAAATTCTCCTTAGTTCTATTATTAGCCCTGATAAGATTGATCTCAGCAGTCAGCCTTAGAACTTCAGTTTTCAATAAATCTTTTTCCTTTTTGACATTCTCATTATCTTTTGAATTGCCTCTAATTCCTTGATGAGTATGTCCAAGGTTTCATTGAAATCTTCATTTCTATGATTGTACATGGCAGTGTGAGTATTGAACAAAGAAATACTTGCCTCATGTTGTTTTACTGATAAATTCTCAGTTTCCTCTACTACATCTTCAGTTATCTGCTTTCCTTTGTCCAATCCATCATTGTTGCCTGCTAGGTCATTTCCGAGAAGTATGATTTCTTCATCACCTTCATCATGATCATTTTCTCCAAAACTTATGGGTAGATTTTCAATCTTGTCTTCTTTGTTTGTGGGGGATGATTCCTCAGTAAATTTCTCAGTCAGCTTTTCTTGAATGTCTGTTGTAGCTTCAATGTTTAAATTTTCATTCTTTTGCTGTTCTATTAGATCTTCTATGCAATCAGCTATTTGCAGCAACTCACTTTCTACATCTTCTGAGAGATCACTTAGTGATGGAACTCCTCTGGATTCGTCATTGTATGCGTTGAAATCGATATCCACATCATCACTAAACCGAGGTTCTGGATTTGTGTATGAGCTTGTAGTACTGAAACTCTCAAATACTTGATCCTGGAAATCAGATACAACGTTCTGAAAATAATTAGTCAGGGGATAATTAAGCCAACTTCTAATTCTAGATGTATCCATTAAGTTTCAACTATACGCTTTTTCAACCGATACAGTGAAGAGTTTTAAGAATGTAACAGTGGGATCTGCTTCAGAATTAAAGGTCTGCTCCGATACCAATTGTTGGTATCTGAAACAACTGATACCCAGTTATTTTAAACTGCTCCAAAAGGAAGAACTGCTCCGATACCAAAAGGAAGAACTGCTCCGATACCAATTGTTGGTCCCTTGGAAAGGCTAACACGAGTTTAGAGGGGGGTGAATAAACTTGTCACCAAAAACTCACCCAAAAACTGAATCTTATTCCAGATTGAGTTCAACTAAAACTTGTGCGGAGTTAAGCTAACTTAATTTAGTATAAATCAATACTGACTTATCCTTAGTCAAGTTAACCGGCAGCGGATAATTAAGCATTATTAAATATGAGTTATCAGTTAACGTGATGACTCAGTTTCTATGTTTGCTAAGTGCATGAACTAGATAAATACAATTAATGCAGTGAATAAGTAAATAACATAGTGTAAATGCGTAAGGTAAATGAAACAAGAATTATAGAGGTTCTAGGTGGTGTAATCCTATCAATCCTCTCTTCCCCTGTGATACAGAGGAAAATTCCACTAGAACTTCTTTGAGGTGGCCCGGTTACAAAAAGTTCTAAACTGATAGTCCTTGACTAATCCCTAGCTTCACTATCTAAACACTTTTAGAATAGGTAGGATTGTTGCTCTTCAATTGTTTAAACACACTGGTCCTTGGAGGGTTGTCTTGCCTCTTCACCAGCTCATCACAAACACAGTCTCCCTGACTGCACTCAACTGTCCTTCACATCTTCTTGGTGTTTCACAGTCCAAACCTTTGATAAAATCAAAGTTGAGACTTGAATCAATAACTATGATTCAATTGTGATTTGAGATTTCTTTGTAGATATAACAAATATGCACAGCTCTATTTTCTTCAAATGATTGATCCTAATCTTTCTTTGAACTCTTATGCACACTTGAAGAAATCTTGATCTTTCAATAAAAAGCTTAGCAGGAATTAGTTTTGATTTGCTTTCCCCCTTAATTTGATCTTTCTTGACTAGATTGATTCTTAGAATTCTCTTCCTTCTTCTTGTTGTAGAACTAGTCTATTTATAGGGGTCTTTCTAACGGTTGGATTATTTGAATTTGGATCCTTATACCCGTTAGTGGTCCTACTTTTTCTTTTGTATGTTAGTGTCAGAAAGGACACTTTATAGACCAATAAGATTGCTTGATTTACAACAGTCATATTCTTCTTCAGTTTCGCTTGTCTTCAGTTAAAAACTGATTTCTCACAACTTAGTCAGTTGTCAGTTTTTAAGAGCATTAACTGAGTTTTTACTCTTCTTCAAAATCTCAGTACTCTATCCTTTATCTGAATATATTTGATTTAATCAGAGTACACCATTCAAATCAATCATCTAAGATATCATTGTCCTTATGATTCTTAGGTCTTCATACAATTTCCATAAAGTCGGTTCAGGTCATCACAATCTTGCCTGAAGTCTAACTTTACAGTCTCGACTTAGTCTTCATAAACTATGTTTGAACCCTCAGTTCTTCAGTCTTCAATAACTGAGTTTGGACCCTCAGTTCTTCAGTCTTCAATAACTTAGTTTGGACCCTCAGTTCTTCAGTCTTCTAGATGAGCCAACTGAGTCTGTGTCCCTCAGCGAACTTACCTTCTTCAGTTTCTGTTGGTGTGGTCTTATGTCAGTTATCTTGTGAATCTCAGTTTACTTGTAGAAACTCAGTTTCCTGTAGGATCTCAGTTTCCTTCAAATAAATATTCAATTTCTCAGTCCTGATCCTAGAAATATTACAATGCTTGTCTGATTAACTTACACAAATATCAGACTCTATTGAATCCTATACATTGATTTCTAGACATCTTTTTGCTTTGCACTATAATATCTAGTTATGACACTTCATCAATAGGGTCTAAAAAAATAACTGAATAAGTGATGAATCATCATCAAAACATAAATTTTATTTCCAACAATATCCACATCAACAGCTGAAGCAGAATATATAGCAGCAGGCAGTTGTTGTGCACAAGTGCTATGGATCAGACAAAAGCTAAGTCCTATGGAATGGAGGAAAACACAATTCCAATAATGTGTGATAACACAATATACATCATAGAAAATCCAGTACAACACTCAAGAACAAAACACATTGATGTGAGACATCATTTTATCAGAGATCATGTTGAAAAATGAGATGTAATTCTAAGATACATACCACTTGAAAATCAACTGGCTATCATTTTCACAAAACCACTCAGTCATGAAAGATTCAGTAAGCTTAGAACTAAGTTGGGAATGATAGAAATTGACTAAGTTCTAAGGAGCAGCTAACTGGAGTAATCAGCTAAGTAACTTCACCAGCTGACTGAACCTTTGCCATTACGGGTGAGCTCATTTGGCAGGTAAGGCACTGGTACTCAGCAAAGTTAACTGCACTAATTGTTAGGAACAGTTGTATACAACAGCTCCGTAAAGAAGTCAATGCACCGGCCAAGTGACCAGCCAAGTCACTCCACCGAAATATATATTGGAGTCAACAGCAAACTAAAGTGTGAACTACATCAGCTATATACATGTGGAAAATCAAGAAGTTATGGAGGATTATTCAGTGGAAGATTACACACGTGGAGATCAATTTATAATTGTGGAGGTAACTATATTATTTCTTGAATTACAAATGCCTCGATTACCGGGATTTATCATTACTTACCTCAATCCACTCCCCCACTACACTTAAATACCATGATTTATATACATAAAATCATGTAATTACGTCACAAAATCCTTCCATATTTAACCACGTTCACACTACCTCAATTCATCCTATATAAACCACACTTAGAGATTTTTCAGAAATCGTTACGCTCTTTTGCAAATCATAAACCCTTTTTTATCTGCAAAATCAAAGCTTTCTATCAAATCTCAAACTGTTCAAAGAAATGGCATCATCCTCTTCAATCTCTGCCACAGAAAAATACTACGAAAAATCGATCATTACTGAATCATTTTTCAGGCCTGAACACTATCTACCATTTTGCAAAAAAAATGCACAAGCCCAAAGATTGGTTGATGGCTATATCAATCTGGGGTTGATGACCTCAATCATTGGCATATGCTATGAAACCCTGATTGCATTTTTGAAGAATGCAAAGTTCATTCCCAGCACCAAGAAAAGTGACCCAGATCGTATTGTAAGCACAATATTCGGGAAAGAAGTGGTCATCACCCCTGGACTCCTCAATAGATTCTTAAATCAACCCAATACTAGTCCCGTAGATGTGAATAAGATGCAGATCGACATCAATGAATTCTGGACCGAGATTGCAAAGAACCTCAGAAGGAATAGCAAGAAATACAGCTTACCCAGATTAGCACTCAAACAATCATTTGCTGAGTTCGCCCCAATAATCATAAGAAATCTTGAAGGAATGAAGGGCTCCATAGAAAACTTGACAGAGCTCAGAGTCAAGTTAATGGCTATTATCTATCAAGGTATCTCTTTCAACTATTCAGAGTTTATCTTCAATAGATTAAAGGCTCAAATTCAAAAAGAAATTGATCTGGCAATTACGGCACCAAGCAAGGGTTTGCAGAAGAAAGGTGATTTCTGGGAAATGAAATCATATGGGATACCACTTCAACATCTATTCAATCAAATCAAAGTGACACCCATTAATTTGCATCCTCCACACAAGGCCAATGTGATGTTTACCTATGTAAAGGCATCCCAGAAACCCAAACCCACTGCCGGACGTAAAAGGAAAGAGCCTGAAAGCAGCAGATCAAGTGTGTGGAGAAGAACCAGATCTCAAAAGGCACAAGATGGCACCCCTGTGACCAGTGCCAGCAACAGGATAACCTCACAGTGATTAGTGATGATACAGCCACTAAAGAAGAGAAACAAGAAGAAGTCACCTATCTGGAAGAAGGTGAAGAAGGATACCGTCTTACATCATCTGATGAAGCAAAGAAGAAAATGATACTGAAAGTGAGGAGGACAAAGGTACCGAAGAGACACAGGAAGCAGATCATCTTGAAGATGATCAAGAAAAGATGGGTCTCTCTGATGATGACCTGACAATACAAGAGGTGATTCTTAAACGCCTCAACAAAGTTGACAAGCAGCCGAGTGAACCAGCTGATCAAACTCACTCCGCTGAACATGTCAGCACCCCCAGCATTGATCAAGGGGGAACACCAGCAGAACAAACCAGTCTCCAGCACATGGCAACGAAGGTCAGTCCTCCCAAGGACAAGGCAAAACAAGTGCACTTCACCAATCTCTCTCTGATCATATGATTGCTAAAGAAGAGATAGAAAAGGAAAAGGAAGAGGAAGAGAAAGAGGAAGATGAAGCAGAAGAGGCTGATGCATCAGCACCAGTACAAGATGATCCAGATAGAATGTTCAATGTGGACATTCAACCCCTGACTGTGGACATGGAGAGGCAATACCAAAGCAGGCACAGTCTGAAACTTGCCTTAAGGAGTGATGCAACCTCCTTAAATCACAAAATTGAGGCCCTCATCAGTCACATTAAGGTTCAAGATGAGGTAATGGAGCGACAGGGCAACTTACCTTGCAACCTAAAGCATCTCATCCCCTATCATGTCCAAACCAATCTCGAGTTTCTTGCTGACAAGATTGATGGTAATCTCAAACCATTGGTGGATACTTTGAATGCTCACACACAACAAAGTCACCATCTGAATGATGTTATGGGCTACTCTGGACAGCAACTCAACACCCTAATCAATGTCACTAAAGCAACAAACAAAATTCTAGAGAAAAGGTTTGGTCCTCTCCCAGACTCTGAGGCAGCCAACAAGATTCTTGAAGCAAGGTTTGGTGATGCCAAAAAGGGGGAAGGAAGCTGCAAGCCTGAAAGGTCCAGTGGAATGAAGGAAAGCCCAATAGAAAAGGGCAAGGGCATCAAAGGCAAGGGCATCAGGTTTGAAGAAAAGAAGAAGTAGCCCTCTAATAAATCTTGTTCAATTAATTCTATGCCTTTGATTAGTTTTGAAAAAGATGCAATATCTTATTGCCCTTGAATGGATGAATAAAATATTGAGTTTTATTCTGTTGATTATTTTGAAAAAATTTGTATACATATGTTCAGGCTTATGAGGGTTTTGGCATCATCAAAAATAGGGAAAATGTTAGGAACATTTTATTATGTTTTGATGATGGTCATACTAGCTGTTATAGCAAGCCTAAAATAAGTTAGAATTCTCTGTATAGGTCTTTACTTAGAGTCTGACATGTTGTATAAGTTGGGTCAGACAAGTATTGTACTAGTTGGTAGGATGGCAAAGTAAAATATAAATCCGGCAGAGTAAAGCCAGCCAAGTACCAGTAGAGAAGCATGAAGACATTATGGTCTGACTTATAACCAAGGAAGTCTGTGATGACCTTCGATAAGTTATAATCTAAATGATGGAATACATTGTCAAATATGAGGTACGCAGATCTCACCCGAATTAAGGATCAGTGAAGTACAAGAAGAACTTGAAAGATCAATGAAAATAACAAAGCAGTAAACCGGCAGAATGATCTGACTATCGGCTGAGTAAAGACAAAAAAAGTAAAGGAAGAACTAAGACAGCTAAGGCAGGAAGATCACTTAACCGTTCAGGGAATGGCCAAGTAAACTTTACTTATTCAGATTTCATACTATGAAGATCAAGCATGAAATGCACAATCAATTGAGGATCAATCAAGGACAAATTTTTTGAGAAACGTTTGGAGAAATCTGATCACTGAAATCAATGAGAATATAACTATAGGGGAATCAAGAATTAAATCAAGGATTATTCTTCACATTAAATAGCCAACGGACGGAAATTCAAATCAAGGATTATCAAGGCTATAAATAGAAGGCATTGACAGAAAAGAAAAACATGGATTGAATCTGATAAGAAACAAGCTGAAACTCTGTCAATTTGAAAAGCCATCTATCTGTACTTAAAGGAAATATCGAGAGATCAACTCAGCAAACAGAACTCAAATTCCATATCAAGCACTGAGATTGATCACAAGTCTGTGAATCCAATTCACATCAACTGAAGCAATTGAATCAGACGAATCTGAGAAGGAGTTGCAACCTTTGTGATAACTGTTGAATAGATTTGTTCTCAATGAGCAGTGATAGAGACTGAGTCACTGAAGCTTTTGAAGCCAAGGAGTGATAGCCTTGCAGATTGTGAAGCTTGTGTAGCCAAGGACAATCGTGCTATTGTATCTATGAAAACAATAGTGAATTCCTCCAATCATCACAGGAGAAGAGTGGATTAAGGGATTACACCACCCTGAACCACTATAAACCTTTGTGTCTATTTACTTTCAGCAATTTACTTTAAAACACTTAATTTCATTACATACTATATCTTTGATTGCATAATTTACTTTGAACCAACATTTAAAGAAGGGACTTATCCGCTGCCCAAAAGCTTTCAAATATAAGAAAAGTTTTTGAAACTCCACTATAGTCATTCACCGCCCTCTCTGACTACAGTTTTACCCTTCTCTGGGACCAACAACCCCATACTTTGATTAAGTTCACCACGGACTACCATTTCAAATGTATCACCATAAACTTAATCCTCATGTGTGACACACACTAAGTTATATGGCTACATATGATACGACTTGGGGTTTTCAGCAGTGTATTAAATATAAGCACGAAGCAAATAATAAGATGAGAATTAATCTGTCATTTATTAATTATAAAAACATTTACAGAAATTGTCTTTCGGGCGCTACTTCCAACAATCTCCCACTTGCCCATATAGACAAGCAACAATTGTCTTTCGGGCACTATATTCAACAATCTCTCACTTGCCCGTAAAGACAAGCAAAGCACCACACCCTTATTATTTCTATCCACAACATTCTCCCACTTGCTCTAAAGTAGATGAGACATATCTCCTAAAATCATACCCGCCTAGAGCATATCAGAGACATTAGATGCCACATGGCTTGGTAAACTAATTAGCTAGGTTGTCGGCTTGAGGCGATCTTTTAGGACCGAAACGTCGCCTCTCTGCACGGTCTGTCTGATCAGGTGGTACTCTCTCTCAATATGCTTTTGACCTCTTGTGACTACGAAGATCATTGCATGAGCTACCTCTCAACTGTTTTCACAGTAAAATGGTATCGGCTCATCGAGACCTGGAATCACTTCTCGATCCAACAAAGAACTTCTCAAGCCATACTGCCTCTTTAGCTGCTCCGAAAGCTGCTATGTATTCGACTAACAGAGTCAAATTGGCAGTGTTGGATTGCTCCAGACTATAGCTCCATAACTATGAGTAAACACTGAGCCCGAGATCGACTAACGATCATCTTTAATCTGACTGTAAGTTAGAATCAGTGTAGTCAACAATACTCAGGTATGCACCTGAATATAGACGCATAGTAGTCCTCATTCTCCAAAGGTACTTTAGGATGCACTGTACTGCTACTCAACGTCTGAATCCAAGAGTCGACTGTTATTGACTTTTAATAACCTGGCTTTCTCTATCCAAAAGAGAATCTATCCCATTTTCTCTATATCCGAAGACTAAGAGAATTATTCCGTAAGGGGTTGGGTAGAAAACCTCTCATTGAATCTAGCATTCGAAAATGCATTATCATCTTAAACAATAAGATGGATGGGAAACTGCCACAACTTGTTCTCATGAATTCGACCGAATTAAATTCGAGGAATATAGTCTACATCTCTAGTTCAAAGAAGTTTGGCTCGTCAGTTCCTGACTTCAGATAACACACTCATGTTGTTCTCAACTATTGCAGTATTATCCTTTATAAACACTAACGTCTACTACTTTACCAATATTGATTCTCTGGTCTACAAAAGACTAATCAATATTCTGGTCAAGCCCACACATTTCAAATATGCGGCTTTTAATGACCTAGAGGTTTGCTTTAATCCACCAATAGATTTGAGCATATGCAGGCAATCTGCCATTGGCTTTAAGCTAATACCCTTCTATTCCGAATGAATTCAAGCTCTGTTGTTGGGCAAGAAATTTTCAGGGCATCACCCCTGTTAATCTTTCTGCTTTTCAACGGATCAATAAAGGCTGAATGGTGAGAAAGTTTCAGGGCATCGCCCCTGTTTAACTCTCTACTTGTAAGGGAATTACCCCTAGACCACTTAGCTTTGCTTTGAAAGATAAACTTTCTCATTAATTCATCTCTTCTTCACGTAGATCAAATTACCCCCACTGGGCCTGAGACACTCAGGTGGTTCTATATGATTGTGAACATAACTAGAGTACCAAAAATACATTTACAGGTTTATGGCTTTAAACCAACCTTCTTTTATCAGAATCCTATACAGTCCTTCCCAAAAAGACCATAGGTGATCAATCACCCCCATCAGACTGTAAAGTCTGTATAATCACAGTGGGTCAATGGTTACTCCCACTGCATTTGGGTGGATCGATATTCTGATCTTGTGTAGTAGTATTTATTAGCGTTATCCCCAACAACCAATGTTGGATGTGGTCTGAATAAATCAAATAGTAACTCTTTGAGTAACTTTACTTCAAGGTCCAAGGTTGTTATTTATACATTCTTCTAGAAAGGTTGTGACAGTTCAACCGTCATTATCCGATCATAGGAATCTGATAACCAACCTTTACTCATTGCATTAAGATATTTCATGAACAGTCACCATCTGAACATGTATGCAAAATCTCCAGCCTTACCTTCAAGAACTAGTGCTAAATGCCTCTATTTGAGGAAGTGGAGTAAATGTACTTCACTCTTTATCCACAAATTCATAAGCATCTTCTAGGTAGACTTCTCGGCATTACATAATAATGTAACCCGTTATTTTTCAACCAATATCTTAATTGAGTTAAGCAGTGTAATGTAGCATATCAACAACTATACAAGACAATACACGGTTTATCCTTTCAGTGAAATCGTTTCACTCTGAGGTAGGCCGAGCATCAGTGCCCAAACTGTGCTATAGCCTATAACTAAGCTTGGAATACTCTCTTCTCTGGTAATAGCAGAGATTCCTCCAAATATTCAGATAAACTAATCAGCGTTTCGAGTAGTTGTCAGACAAAGTGTCTGCCACTCAAAAGCTCCCACTAGCTTGTATCCTTCATAAGACCCCGAAGGTCAATATGAACAAGCTGTGATACTTCTTCAGCTCTATTACCTTTCCAAATTGAAAGGTTACTTAGTCATTTTTTCTTTGATAGATGGATATCAGACTGAGAGATAGGAATCACCATTAGCCAGTCTGAAGATCTTATCTTTAGGATATATGCACTAATTAATAGATGCTAAAGAATCGTTTATCTTAATATGGAAATCATTCGTCTTAATAGCTTAGTGTGTGTTACATATACCTTTTCAGCATTACTTAGTGGTTCTGACTTTATCAGACTAAAGTCTGAGTCTCAGAATCGTATACAAATATCATATTCACTTTCTTTAAGGCAACTATATTATCGATTTGAAGTGAATCCATTTGTTCCAACGAATCTGAAAACAGAAATTAAATTTCTACGATATTCAAGGATTAAAATCCGAAATTTGTTTCAAAATATCACTCCCACTATCTTAGCTAAAATAACTGCCCGTTGTCTACTCTTTTATCATGAATGCCCAGCTACCTTGTTCTTGCAAAGGAACTTTATCTTTCGAGTCAATTAGCCGATCAAGAAAGTCTCTAAGGATTCATAAGTTAGTAATCCAAAATCACATTCCTTATCCTATACTTTATTTTATTAATATTTGGGTTCAGCCTTTAAATTATTTAGTTTAGATGACTTACACTTGTAGACATTTACCTTCCCATTCTTGGCTTTCTTTAAAGGAAATGGCCGTGAACTGGCAATGCATTTGAGTAGCCACTACTCGTCAACTGTGGGATGTCTTAGTGAGATTGGTACCAAATCATTCTCGTCATCTTTGAACTAATTTTGTTTTTGTCTCTCGCTCATCACAAGTGACAGCAGTTACATTCTTATCAATGTCACTTAAGTTTGAAGGCTCAAGAGGATCATCCTCTTTCGAAAAATAAATTTGCATTCTCGATTATTGAGTTCAATGTTCTTGTTACTTTTCCACTTTTACGAAGTCATCATTAGTGAATTTTAATCACTTAAGCAGTCTAGTCACCTTTAGATGATATGTAGTTGAAAAATAAATTATGACAGAATTATAAATCAAATCATACACCACAACAAATAATGATTTTAAGAATTATAAATGTGATGTAATGCATGCAGTTTATCCAACCATTCTAAGGATTTAACCTCACATCTCAGTGCCGCCGCCGGGTAGGTCAAAGAGGTGACAATTAAATTGAGACAATCTCTCTCAACAATTAACTGAGAATCATACATCCTGATTTAAATGTTGATTAGCATCCTTTTTCAGCCGAGATATTTCCAAAAATACCTTTTAGAGTGTGACCTACTGTTTCAGATTTTTAAGTAGACCCCGAATATGCCGCCGAAGGGTAGGTCAGTGACCCGACGAGTACTCAAAATCATATCCTTTCGGAAACAAAGCCTTGAATTTTGATAGCGGTGAAGGCCATCCGAATGGGGCCGAAATCAAAGTGGCACGAGGCGTCACCATTCTCTCATGGTGCTTGTGTCAACAGTAGAGGCCGAGGGGTCGGTTGTCACCTTCCCCGCTCCCACTCGTAATTTGAAAATTAGGTAGTCTCATTAGGATTTTCAGAATTTCTTTATAATCCGAAAAACAATAAATCATGAACATTTAAGTTAATCCTCCCACTAGTTCATCGGTTCCAAATACCGTCTAACTAGTGTCACTATATTCATGATTTTTCAGTTTTGTGGATTTATAAAAATTCCTTGTGTAGACACTACACAATTAAAATTCCCCAAGAATTTTATAATCCTAATACATTAGGACTTATTATTTCCCAATAATTCGAAAAACAATAAATCACAAAGTTTAAAGCTCCCACTGGTCTATCGGTTCTAAATACCGTCTAACTAATGTCACCTTATTCGTGATTCTCCAATTTTCCGGTCTTATGGAAAATTCTTGTGTAGTCACTACACAACAAAAATTCACCAATGAATTTTATAGTCCTAATTAGTCATGATAAAAGTTTTAGGATTACAGAATTTTCCAATAATTCAAAAAACAATAAATCAAGAAAAACAACCACCAACTTATCGGTTCCAAATACCGTCTAGTTGGTGTCCAATTTTTCATGATTTTCCAGTTTTTTATTACGAAAATTCTAATTTATGTAGACACTACATAACCAAAACCCCGAAGGATTCATAATCAAGTTTATCATGTGAATTTTATATCCCGATAATATTCCATTTCCTTTAATTAATTTAATTTATTATTAATCTAAATTAATTATCATTTTCATACATGTCTAATTAATGCCAAAATTAATTTTCTACATGTATGCATATGCTAGAAGTGGAACTCATTAATATGATGCATGACACGGTTATATCACATAAATAATCTCAAGAGAAAATAAATGCCAAAAAATAAACCACTGAGTTGGATCGTTGGTACACCCGTATCTAATCTATAAACCTATAAAATAATTAAATAAATGAATAAACCCTACGTTTAAAAGATTTACTAATCTCTAATTTAATCTGCCGCCGCTCTGTATATTAATTTGTTGCTCCGTTTTTTAAACAAAAGTGCTCAAACCGAGTCGGTCAAAACGCCTTCCTCCTTTCTGCAGGTCAGAGGTTCGAATCCCTTCAGCTACAATTATTTTTCTTTATTCACAAAAACTACAATTTTCCTGGAAATAATTGAATAAAAAAAAACGCAACGGGTGGAAGGGTTGAATTTGGGTCTCCAGTTTGAAGATATTGCATCTCCACCACCAGGATGTCGTGTGAGCTTGTGATGAAGATCTTCGAATAGCATTTTATATAACACAGCCGCCGAAAACTATTTAATTCCAAATACTAGGAAATTAAATTACAACAAATAAATTACATAATTTCATATACCCAGAAAAAATTGGGTTTACAATAGATCTAACGGTAAATAAATACCAACCCCAATCCATCTCGTCAACTAAATCATTCAATACGCATATATGTATAAAAAAATATAAAAGATGCAATTTTTATTCAATTCCACTCCTTATTAATGTAATGGTGACATAAACTTATGCTACTGAGGTTTGGTATGGAAACATGTTCAGGTCAGCAATGTATAAAGCATCTGCTGAAATCTGGTGTTCAGCTGGGGGGGCATGTCCAGCAGGGTTGATCAACCTGTTGATGGCTAGTCTACTGAAGACAAGTCTGCTGATGCTCAGCAGACTTGTAGGACACGTCTGCTGCATGTTTGTTCGAGTTACTTCTGGGGTCACTACAACATTTTTGGCTTTTTACGGCACAAAATAAATGCCGGGAAATAGAAAATAAGCGCCGTAAAAAGAAATCCCGGCACTTTAAACGGCCGTTATTTAAGTGTCGTCAATACTGGCGTCGGCAATGTTTGCGGCACTTTATAGTTCCGCCGGGAAGTTTTTATGGCAATTACATGGCACATAGAAAAAGTGACGCTTTGTTTATTTGTGGTGCTTTCCTGACACTTTTCTAATGTGTCGGTTATGTTTTATGGCGGTTTTTTCATCACTTGACTGATGTGACGGAAATAACTTCGTGACAATCTAACGACGCTTGTTTTGACTGCTACATGTTATTTGTGGCAAATTCGCCGATACATGTTTGTGGCACTATACCGGCATTGGTTTCTTTTGGCGTAGTCTGTTAAATGGTAATTTACCGCACTTTTTTTTTTGTCGTCAATATTACGACTATTTTATGGCACAAATTGAAAATGTCGGTTTTGTTTTAATGGCAATTTTGCGACACGTGATATGTTTGTCGGCAAAATATAAACTAGATTTCTTACGTACTCTATAAAAATAACTTAGTAGATTATTAAAATAACTTAATTGTTTGTATTTATTATGTGATTATTGATCCATAAATGCCATCAGGTTTATAAGTTTCAGACCAAATAAATCATCAATCCAACCGTCAATAAGCATATTTGCACTTGGTATCAACTATCAACCACCACAATCCCATTGAATCAACATCTAAAACGAAACAGTCACATGGTAGCTTTCTTACGTGACATTCTTATTTATTAGTAATCCACATATGAACAAAGTCGTAAAAGGAATTGAAATTCAAAATATTGAACATATAGTTGAAGTTGAAAGAAATGAAAACTATACACTAAAGAACAATAAATTATTATCCAACAAAAAGTTGTGCTTATTTAAAAAAAATGAAAACAATGTTTAATTGCTCTTAATTAATGCGTTTTTTTTTCTCAAAGCTGAAACTATTTTCCTCCTGCTGAAGAACAAGCTTCAAATCCCAGTAACATGAATATTTCTTGCATAAAGTAAATTGAATATATGAAAAGTTGTAAAATTGATTAGAAAACTATAGTAAGATCGATGTGCATGTATATTTTACCTTTCATTCGCAACCCTTTTGTTTTTTTTCCTCTACGCTGCTCTGTCTGGCATCCATGGAGCTAATTGTCGTGTCCAATTTCGAACTAATTGTGGCCATTGATCGTGCTCTACTCTGTTAGGGTGATTACTTGCTAAGAACTTCTTGTCGTGCCTATATGGTGTGAAAGTATCCCTCGCAATGTAACTAGTTAAAGTTAGTGTTTTTGCAATATTGCTAGTATAAAACACATAAATTATCTTGAGTACAAATTCAAATCTATAAAAGATTAATATCCCAATTCAATGTATGAAATTAAGCTAACAAAAACCTAAGCTTTCAAAAATCACCACTTGAGCACAATAAGAAAAGGAAGAAAAAAAAAAGAGGGGGGGATCTATGGTCTTGAGGAAGACCACAATCCTGGTTTGTTTGAAGGCTTGAAGTTCTAGCAACATACTTTTTTTTCTTTCTTTGAAAATACAAACAAATAACCTATTAAGATTAATTAAACCCAACAATAAAATTTATGAAATGTTGTTACCAGACTGATTATGTTACAACGAGTAACACAAGACACTTTCATTTCATTGATCATACCGTAAACTCACCGTAATCAATATAAAAAAAAGTGTGTTGTGACACTCGTCATGGCACAATGGTTTTGGTACTAGTATCATCCATAACAATAATGTTGTAGATATCAAAGCCAAGCATTAGACTTGCCTAAAAGTTGCATATTTTTCGTTCCTTAAACCTGTTCACCATATTTTTCTTCAACATATATCCATGTCGACCTTCACTTCTTGAAATATTGTGAAATTCAAAAGACGATCATCCGGATCATACAAAACCCAAGAAAAATCACGATTTACTCGCAAAAAGCTTTTTAGCTGCATATATTTCTTTTAAACGAGAAGAAAAAATGGAAGAAATCAATTGTTAGCAGAAAGGAAGAAGATGAAGGAATTAATGTAAGCTGTTTGGTTATGGCAGCATGTTTTATAGTATTGTTGGGCTAATTATATTAATTACTTTTATTAATTCTGTCCCTTCTAAAAGATAAGAGGTGGTGGGAAATAAAGTACATATAGAGAGAAATGTCAAATTAAATATATATCTATATATAATATATAGAGGAAGCAATTTAACCCATTTACCCGATTGACCCGCTCCGAACCCGCTCCATCATCCTAAAAAACACCTATGAAAGAGGAAAATTAAATGCTCATTAATCGCTCATTTGTTTCCCTGATTTCCCACGTTGTTTCCCTGATTACGGAGAATATTCCCTGGTAACAAAATCTCTCCTAAATCAAAAAAATAAAATCTCTCTCCAAATATTTTCAATATATATAGATTCTTTTAAATAACAAAGTCCAATATTTACTTTTGGTAACAAATTTTCAACAAAATCTCTCACTTCGCAAATCCTTTCAAATTTTGAATCAAACAAATTCGTCAAAAAAAAACAATACTTTTCTACAAAATCGCTATACAATCTTTTCAATATATATAGATTATGTTTTAAATAACAAAGTCCAATATTCATTTTTGGTAACAAATTTTCTGTAAAATCTCACCTAAATCACTTCACAAATCCTTTCAAATTTTGAATCAAACAAATTCGTCAACAAATTTAACAAATTCGGGAAAAAAAAAAGAGGGTTCCACAATTCTGTGTTCCAAGGAGTATAAAAGGATAGCCAGTATGAATGGGTTGTATGGTAGTTAATGGTGTAATTTAATATTGATGAAAATTATTGTTTTGGGATTTTAATATTTTCTGTGGCATAATTTTTTTTGTTAATGTCATAACCACATTTTTGTGAACATGACAGCCGCCACATCATCTGTGATGTGAAGAAGTCGGTATAGTGAGCATTGCTCGAGTATCATTTCGAAGACTGTTTGTTAGTTTTTTTAACTCTATTTTTTTGTCAAACCAAGTCTTGGTTTAGTATAGTTTTTTTTCCCATTTTGATGAATAATTTAAATCTCCGCCCCAATTTGCCACCGTCATTTTCTCTTCATGTTGTTTGTTTCTCAACGTCAAAAGCCTATTGCAGGGGGTAATCCACGGGTTTTATTTTCTATTTTTTTTTTGTTGTAAAAAAACAAATTGTAATTGATTTTCATTTTGTGTGCAGTTAAATGGATGCCTAACACCCATCATGCATCTTCTTCGAGGTCAGAGTCGGAGATTGAAGATCAAACGATGTAAACTTTTGAATCAGAAGCGAATAAACCCTGCGATAATACACATATTGATTTGCTAGCAGGTAGAATTTCTATAAATCACATTTGATGGCATTTTTTTGGTGTTATATGGAGGTGAAATACAACTGTTTTTTTTACATAAAAAACCAAATTTTAATTCATTTTCCTTTTGACTGCAGTTCAATTGATGTATAAACATCCGTCACGTTTATTCTTAGGATCTCTTGGTTGATGAAGGTTCGTCAATGTCAAAGTCATGGATTATGGATTGAACAACACGCCTTTGGATCGGAATAGCCATCTGAGCAATCAGATATTGATTTGCTAGCAGGTAGATTTTCTATATTCAACAAATCTCTGTATCGATTGCTGATATTATTTGATGATGTATGTTGTGGAGGTGATACATATTTTTTTCTTTTTGTGTGAAAATAGCCAAATTTTAGCCGATTTGGTGATTGTGGATTTACTAGCAGGTGAATTTTCTATATTCTACAAATTTTAGTAATAATTGCTGCCATTTTTTTTGGTAATATATTTTGTGGAGGTGATAACCTTTTTTTTTTTTGGAAATAAAACAAATTTTAATCCATTTTACTTTTGTAGATAGTTAAATTGATGCTTAACATCCATCATGTTTCTTCTTAGGATCTCAAGGGTGATGGAGGTTAATCGAAGTCAGATCTGGGATTATGAATTGAACTGTGTCGACTTTGGATCGGAAGCGAATAAGCCATGTGATAAATCATTTGGATTTTATATAAATATCAGCATGTTCTTTTGTCATATATGTTTGCGATTTTTTTTATAGCCGATTTGATTGAAAGTAAATGACATGCATTGTAGGTAGAATATCATACCAATAAATGATTGATATCAAGGATTTCTCTACGTAGTTTTATGATATGATATATTTCGTTATAATATTATTTTCGTATTGTGTATATAAATGCGGTGCTGTGATATGAAGTTGTGCTAAATCAATTAATTAATGATACATATCTATATATAGAGAGATGATTTGTGAATCGTAGGAAATCAAGATGATTTGTGAGCATTATTTATAGATTGTTCTGTCAAATTCTAGAGTTTCTTTTGCGTTGAAGTTAAATATTTTATTTTGTTAATGGGTTAGTAATTTTGGTTTTTTTAGCCGGTACAGTTTAAAGGGGTTCGATTAATGCCTCAAGATGAGAGGAGACGCCACAGAGTCTGTTATGACACAACGAGAACAAGGATGATGATAGATATCCAAAGGAAACTAAAACAATCATGTGCATTGTCTTCAGATGAATTTCTAGGGGCGAGTAATTGTTTTGTTTTTTTAAAAGTTTCACAAAAAAAATGATCATAGCATTGTGGTGTAAGACCTATTAATTCTCATGAGTTTCATAATGATTGATGGTGTAAAAAAGGTGGATTGTTTGTTGTGGAACAAACATATTTTTTTGGCTTCGCTATCAATTAAAAGTTGTGGTCTCCCTCGCTATTGTAATTTGATGACTCATGAATTCTACAGGATGATTGTGGCATTTATACAGTTGTACTATATTTGCACTATTTATATCATTTTTTTAAGTTTACACTACACCGTGCATCATACGGGCATTTTATTTCTCGGGTTTAGAGTGGATTCGAGAGATTTACTAAAATAAAATGAATGGATTTGCATTAAATGTGTGATTTAATTTTTTATTTTTATTTTTAGAATGAATTAAATGTGTGATTTTGTCTACACTGATGATGAATGAGAGTTTTAATTTGAAATTTGAAATAAAAGAAATAGTTCTTATGGTTGAGGGATTATAAGAAGGAATTTTTGCGTTGATTAAGGAGAATCTTAATTTGAAATAAAAGAAAATTGTTATGGTTGAAAATAAGTTCGGCTACTCGATCTCTTTTTCACCTAAATGCATGGTGTTTTTTTATTGGGGGGGGTGTAGTTTGGTGGTGGTGGTCTTTTTCATCCATTAATCTAAAACACGTGTTTTTTAAAAATACAGTATTAAAGTTTTCGTATTGTTGCTTTGACTTCAACCCATACCTGTTATGTAACCGTCATAATTGTTGAGTTTACTGAAATCAACTTGATTTTTAAATGTTCATCTATTTTTATAGGGTCATAAAATAATTAGCATTCTGAAGTTGATTGCACTGGTGTTCCATATCCATTCCAGGGCATGTTCGCAAGTGAGAGCTTGGATGTAGTGAGATACTTTGGTGAAAAGATGATCCGGGGTGGGGGTTTGGTAGTGGGGTGGAAGGGACAGGTGGTGGTTAGGTAATTTGATATTGTGGTGTATGTACATCATACCAATTGTTGCTTATATGTTAATGATTTGTTGGATATATGATACAGTTAATATGTAATGATTTTCCTTTGATATACATTTGAGAATGTCAACATTCATCATATATTTACGTTGAATGTCCAAATTTATTATTTTTTCATAAATTCAAATACCCCGTGCATGGCACGGGTTTTAGACTAGTATATATATATGTATGTAAATATTATAACAAGTTATATGATGTACATATGTACAGCACTCCTACGAGAGAGACACAAACAGAGACGAGTTCACTCAAAATTATGGCATATCTATTCATAAAATTATGGCATATAAATCATTAATTTTAACTGTCCTTTAATTCTTTAAAAAAAATTGTCGTTTAAATAGAAAATTTAGTATTAATTAGTTAAAGTTGTGGAGAGAACTCATGATTTATTCATACAACTTTTTTTGAGGAAAATTTATTCATACAACTATATGCTAAAGAGGGCAACACAAGTTCTCTGTTCCTTGCAAATATTTGTTTTTGTTTTTATTTAATTTAATTTTTTTGTAAACGTAAGAAAATACTACTACTCCCCACTTTTGATCACTTATCGATGCAACAATAGCTATGAAAAAAAGCCAATAATTACTCAATTTATTTATGGACTCAATTGATTTAAAAGGCAAAAATCTAATTCAGTTGATCCGGCCACTAGACTGCATACAGTGGTTAAATCAATATGAACCAAGAGAATTTACCTTGATCGAGATAAAATACAATTCAACCTATTCAGCCTTGATGTGAGCCCTCATTCTCAGGCGATTTTAGTTATCCTTTGAGACAACCCCATCCTCACCCTCGGGCGATTTTAGTAACCGTTGAGAAGCAACCCAATGTGATTAGGTTTGGCTGTTGCAGGAGTGAAATAGAATTTGTTTTTTTGTTTTTTGTGATCGTGAAACTTGTATTTGAGAATTGTAATAGAACGTACTGTATGATCGTGGAATTTTATTGTTTAATTTTTTGTGATCGTGCAACTTGTATTTGAGAATTTTGGAAGTTTAATAACCTCCTCGGAGGCGTAACCGTGCACTCCGTCGTCGTTGTCGCTCCCGGAACAGTCATTATCAGACATCCTGCAAAAGCAAAGGGACGAGGTGGAACGTCAATCACCCAGGATGATTAAAGTCGGGCCGAGATGATGAGGACCAGATCATCTCGACACCTCGCCCTCCATTTTCCTAAGACAAGAGAAACCACTAGCTATCCAAAATTCACAAAAACCAGGGAAAACCTTAGCCCAAAAGGACAAGTCCTAAACCCAGAGGGACAAGTACGGGAAACAACGAGAAACCTCCAGATTACTCAAGGCGAAAAACACCATGTACGATCCTTAAAACTAACCGGAAAGTAAACGATACAGGGAAGATCTCAAAATCAAAGAAAGAGAAAAATAAGAAAAGAATAGGGGGAGTACCTGGAGTTTGGTTATAGAAATCGACTGAAAACTTTGAATGTGCGCCAGAATGTATGATCGTGGCCGGAAACCTCTGCCGTCTCACCGAAGAATGTCTTGTTGAATAAGTTGGTTTCACAAAAGTGATGAAAGTTAGGAGTGAGCCTTCTTAAATAGGCAAAGGTTTTTCGGTCCAACGGTTGAGAAGAAAATGATCCGACGGCTGAGATTGAGGCAGTTGTATTTCAAATTTTGAATTTCAAAAAGGCCATGATTATGGCACGGGTAACAAAAAACCCTCAGCTAATCAGAGCATGCGGCGGTTCACCTCAACTGTCACATCAATCACAGAATCATGGCAACCGTCCAAATCGGGCACACAACTGTCAGGTCAGCGATGGAGCCGATCTAGCCCCAACAAAAGGCTAAGGCTATCCGCCACATAAAGCCACCAAAGGTCGATGCTATCTTCCATAAATGACCACCAAAAGGCTAAGGCTATCCGCCACATAAATCCACCAAAGGTGGAGGCTATCCGCCGTACATGACCTTCAAAAGACTAAGGCTATCCACCACATAAAGCCACCAAAGGTCGAGGCTATCCGTCATACATGACATTCAAAAGGCTAAGGCTATCCGCCACATAAATCCACAAAAGGTCGAGGCTATCCACCATAC
The DNA here is from genome assembly GCA_024500145.1 of Gentiana dahurica var. dahurica. Lineage (NCBI taxonomy): Eukaryota > Viridiplantae > Streptophyta > Magnoliopsida > Gentianales > Gentianaceae > Gentiana > Gentiana dahurica. The sequence goes on from CM044908.1 coordinate 40,553,745, forward strand.
ATGACCTTCAAAAGGCTAAGGCTATCCGCCACATAAATCCATAAAAGGTCGAGGCTATCCGCCATACATGACCACCAAAAGGCTAAGGTTGTCCCCCACTTATAGCCGCAAAACAAAGGTCAAGGATATCCGCCACGTATGACCACCAAAAGGCTAAACCTATCCGCCATATGAAGGCCTCACAAAAGGTCAAGGCTATCCGCCATACATGACCACCAAAGGCTAAGGCTGTCCCCCACTTATAGCCGCAAAACAAAGGTAAAGGCTATCCGCCACGTATTACCACCAAAAGGCTAAGGCTATCTGCCGTATCCAAGCCTCACAAAAGGTCGAGGCTATCCTCCATACATGACCACCAAAAGGCTAAGTCTATCCTCCACATAAAGCCACCAAAGATCGAGGCTATCCGTCATACATGACCTTTAAAAGGCTATCCGCCACATAAAGCCACCAAAGGTCGAGGCTATCCGCCATACATAACCACCAAAAGGCTAAGGTTGTCCCCCACTTATAGCCGCAAAACAAAGGTCAAGGCTATCCGCCATGTATGACCACCAAAAGGCTAAGGCTATCCGGCACATGAAAGCCTCACAAAAGGTCAAGGCTATCTACCACATATGACCACCGAAAATGCTAAAGCTAGACGCTACGCGAGGCCGCACTAAATCTAGAATGAATAATCTACGAGCTTACTTACTCTCTGGCCAACATTTCGAGGAAATGCCTGAGACACGGAGTAGGGGGCATTGATGGGTGTAAACCATGTTCCAACCCGTAAAATCCTATTCGGGTACGTCCGGTCGCCA